>JARLTB010000100.1:3472500-3880000 GCA_030141615.1 Unio pictorum
GCGAATGCGCCAAGACACAGTACCATAAGGTACATACATTCATACAATTGTATGAAATTGTGAGAGAAAAACCTCTAAACATTGTCGAACCCATTTGGCTGCCAAAAACACAACATCTGAAGTCAATATGTTTGAGACGGCTAGGCGGAATTTACAATTCTCCTCTAAGATAGGTAAATAAGGTAAGACTATGTTAAATGTGCTAGTAGCGAATTATGTATATGGTGGTTTCAGATTTTAGTACGAACAGTTATTTATAGTTTAGTCTAAAGATACAAGAAACGTCAGTTGGCTCTCATTCAGGCTCTGTAGGCAGAACATTACAACTGTGATGAATGTTACTGTAGTAGATATAAGCAATAATAATGTTACTACATAAGAAATACAGCAAAAATTAGATCAGTTAGGAATATCACTTAACCCATTAACTTTAATATTATTTGTTTTATAAGAAACAAAATAAGATAGAGCAAAAAACATACCTGTGTGTGAATTGAAATATTCTTCCAATGAATGAATGGTATATTAAGGAATAGTAAACAATGCACGTATTGTCTGTAATAATGAAAGAGTTCGAATTGTAAAAGTTCAAGTCACTGTCAATGCGGCTGTCGTTGACTCTGGGACTGGCGGAGATGTTGCTGTTATGTCCACGGAAATCTCGGTCTATGGCATGGATAGGTGTATTTGAGTCTTTGATTTGCCGGAAGCTTGATTTCGGCATTGGACTAGGTATATGTACATTCGACATGTGGGATGTTTCAAGCGATACTGTGGGAAGAATACTCATCGGCGATGTAATGCATGTTCTGCTGGTAGCCTATCAGTTTGTACTTGATCTTATTCCCATGGTGAGGATACTGGTGCTGATGTCTTAGAACTGACCCTTCATGTGGGCTAAAAAAAATTACAGAAGAGTTGTTCTGTCATTCCTGAGTTGACGTAGTGTAGCTGGCGGCGTGATGTCTCATGATAGCAAAGATGTTTGTGTGAGTCTCTCTCGTGGATCATAATAATACGTGTGACACCTTTATTCATGATGTTAGTCCACTAATGTCGTTTTTTCAAAGAATCTTCTCCATAACTTTAATGAAATAACTCTCTCAAAAGAAAGAGTCACTCATAACGGTGTAGATACTGCTACATATTGGGGACATTGGCTTGCGAGAGGGTCCAGAGGTCTGTAATATTCTCCATCCACTTGTTATGAAAGAAAAGGTTGTTATCTATCACTTGTTGTGAAAAAAACTGGCATGCTTAATTGTCTTCTCATAGGGGACTACAACGTTTCCTAGTGCGACTCATTTTGTTCTCAAAATAAGAGTTATAAACTCCTTTTTTATATTAAATAGTATTTTCCAAACCGGCATAGTATTCCTGCCATCTTAACAGATTATAAAATCAGATTCACGGGAAGGGTATAATGCATATTCAGGTCCACCGAATTTCCCATTCGGTCCATCGGTGAACTTTTTTTTTTATTTTGAACTAGTTGATATTTGCATCCAGTTTTGGATAGAAAAGAAAATGTTTGAAACAAACACTTTGGAATTGCTTAGAAAATATATATGTGGATGTGAAATTAAATAAAACTAGTGTAACCTTAATAAACGATGGAATCAAGAGGTGAGAAAATTCATGTAAACAAATAGGGAAATTTAGAAGGCTGAATGAAAAAGAAAAAAGATCAAATACCAAAAAAACATATACACCAGTTTCAGAAAAGACGCAAATACAAATTTATAAACAGACTGAAGAAAGAAGGAGAATATAAACAAATACAAACATAAATACAATGCAGAACGAACAGAAAAGCAAATGTAGATTTGAAGAAGAAAACAAAAACGGCAATTACACTGAAACATGTAAAAGAATGATTTCCCATCTTCAGGTGTTTGGAATGCCAAATATATATAGAATAAACATTGCTTATATAATTGCAACAAACTGAAAGAGGTAAATAATTAGGACAAAGATTTTCCAAATGTTCATATATCTAAGAGGTCACGAACGGATATTGTAAACAATATATTATTGGGTGAATTAGGTATAATTTCAGTATGGCTAAGTATAAATGATTTATGCTAACAGATTTTATATCACTTATCTGAGATTATGTCAATCGAATACGTACTAAAATCTGACTGTCTCGGAGTTTTAAATTATCTGATAACTCCGGTTCGATTTGAAAATATTGTATTCTCAATAATCCATAAGGACGTCTACACAGATAGGTGATGTGTTTTACTTCTTCAAATGCGGACAATGAGGAGAGGTATGAAAGAAGTCCGCAAAATAATATTTTTACAAAATATGATTTCTTTCTTGAACAGCTGCTTTAGGTCTACTACTTGTATTCAAGTATGTTTTACGCACGTCTTTTGTAGACTATCCATAAGTATAAATTATTTATAAATTTCGATTTGTACGAATCGTGCCACATAATATATATGAATGTGTTGTCAACCTGATTAAGACAGCAATGAGAAAAGGGTACAATCCCTTGGATGCTCATTTTACAGCAGCTACAATCTGCTTCTTGAAATATCTACATGTCGTATGGGAGAATCCTGGTATTGTTTTGAGTCATGACGACACTATACGTGTCCCACTATGGTTATCGGCAGCAAATAACCAGGCTCCCATTCTGATGTATATGGAGTATCATGTGCAGCTGGGCTATTTCATGAAAGCTACAAACTGATGATCTCATCAGTCTTATCGGTCCGTGACGTTTTGGCGCTAGGATGTTTTTGCGTGGGCCTTTTTGGCTCCGTATGTTTTGGCACCGTGAAAAGGATTATTATCGAAAGATTACACATTATCATTAAGATAATTAGAGGCTATGTCAGCATTTACAAAAGAATTAAGAAATAGGAATATAAGCAGGACGTTGAAAATAATTGACACTATTGTATATTGTCCCGTGAGTCACGACCACTTAAAGATTAACAATTTAATCTTTGGATCTCTAACCTGTTACTCATATTTGAGAACGAAAGCAATGATAAGGTAAACGAATTCCACGCATACAATTAACGATTTAGTCATTCAGGCAGAAACCCACTTCTATACAGTTGTTTGTTTTTATAAGTGTGCTGTCAAATGCATTAACGAAAACGGTTTTTTTTTCAGAAATGAGCGTTATGAAATCGAAACGTGGTCAAGAAAATCTTGCTTTCAGACGTCGAGGAGAGCGAACGTGTTTTCGTGCTAGGAAATCAACTGGATTATAACATTTGGGATTTAATATTTCAATAAAAATGAGTAGTAGTGATTAATACTCACCAAGCGATCCAGTATACAACTCATATATACTACTTTTTTGTAGGTTCTTTATTTAGCTTACCATTTACTTAATATTTGTATTTACTTTTCTATTTTCATCACCCTATTAGTTAATTCTTTAATTTTGCACTTTTTTCAACTCTATATTATAATGTTTGCCTTTATATAAGATTGGAAGACCTCCCCTAGGACGGATTAGACAAAATTAAGGACAAAATGGAACCAATCCGTTTCAAAAATTATGATTTCATTAACACGGATGTTGAAGGAGATCTAGGTAACCAGAGGCTTGTTATATACCAATGAGAGGGCTGCCAGACCCTAGAATTTGGTGATGCAGAGAAATTACCAGGACAAACAGAGGTTCTAATATCCATGCGAGTATTGGGTATAGATCTAAATGAGATAGAGGGTCTGCAATATGGAGGTCGCAATAAATACACCCTATACCCAAAACAGTATAAACAGCTTCTCAAACAAACGGAACGTCAAATACAAGAACATAGAGTTAAAATATATGACACTGAGCCACAAGGGAAATAGAGCTGAGAAACATTGACGTGTTCATTTCTGGACTTCCCCTTGAAATCAGCACTACAGTCATAATAGATAAACTTATATGTGTACATAAGGTCAAGATTGCTAGGGAAAAAAAGGCAAACTGTTATGGCTTCGAGAAAATACACAACGGAGAAAGGATATTGCAAGTTCCAATAGCAGGAGCAAAAAAAGATACCTGCTTATAATTTCCCTGCAGAACGCCTGAGTATAGGGGGGGGGGGTGATTTTCATTGGGCGGGAGAAAATGTAGATCGAACTGGAAAATTACCAACCACTGATCTAGTACTAAAGGAAAATATGGGCAAACTAATAAAAAGAAATAAATTAACAGATGTGTACAGACGTTTGAATTTACTAAAAACGGAATACACTTGAATATACATGACAAAGTTTAAATGGAGCAAATTAGATAAATTTATAAAATAGATGTATTTTATGTAACTGATTTCGGACATAAAACATACAAAAAAGCTCAAATGTTAGATTGTATAATATCAGATCATAAACAAATAACTGGAAATAGTGATTAAAATTAATAGATGGGGAAAGGGTGAATGGAAATTAAATAACTCCATTCTAAATGATGAACAACTTATTAGAGAAATAAGAGAAGAAATCCCTAAAATACTTACACATGAAAAGGGACAAAATATAGCTGATATAATAAGTGATTGGGATACATTCAAAAAAAGGTTAAAAAATTAGCAATATATCACTCAACTAAACGTAAACGGATTCAAATAATGGAGATACCAGAATTAAAAAGAAAACTAAGTGAAGATACTACATCTATAAATTATAAGGTGAGCTACTCCAAACAATTAGAAAAGCTAGAAGAATGGGAAACAAAGGGAACAGAAACCAGGGCGGGAAAATTTCACCATTTATACAAATAGGCTAAGGATTTATTTAAAAGAGAGGAAAAAAGGAAAGGGGGGGGGGAGAAGTCTCTAGACACTCTTATGATAAATGGGGTGGAAGTGACAACTAAAACAGGAATTATGAAAGAAGTACAAAACTTTTATACAACACTATATACATCTCAAAACATAGACAATCACATAATACAACAATACTTAAATTCAATTCAATGCAAAAAGATTTCATCAGAACACAAGGATTCGTGTGATGATTTCATTTCTGTGGAGGAAGTGGAAACCACAATAAAAGAACTTGCAAAAGGTAAATCACCAGGGCGAGATGGCCTCACGGCGGAATTCTATAAGAAATTCCAAAGTGAGTTGGCACCAATTTTAGAATGTTTATTTAATAATATACTTTTACAAAATGACAAAATGACAGACTCAGGGAGGGAGGGATTGATCACTATCATTTACAAAGGGAAAGGAGACAGAACCGACCTAAAATATCTGTAAGCCCATCTCACTCCTTAACACTGATTACAAAATACAAAATACTGAGAAGAATTCTAGCGAATAGGGTTAAACACGGGATAAACACGATAGTAAACACTAATCAAACATGCGGTGGTAAAGGTAGGAGCATAAATAACAATATACTTCACATTAGGACTATTGTAGACTTCATAAACGGGTCAAACTCGAAATATGCTATGGTACTTTTCGACCAGGAAAAAGCTTTTGACAGATTGGAACATAATTATACGCAAAAGGTACTGGAAAAAATTAGATTTGGAAATAATTTTCAAAAATGGGCTAGAATAATGTACAATAAAATAACTGCTAATGTACAAGTAAATGGAGCAAAAACAGAGAAATTTGAAATACAAAGATCAGTGAGGCAAGGATATCCATTATCAATGCTATTATATGTAATAGCAATTGCAATCCTGAGTATAAAAATCAGGAATAATACTAATATTCAAGTAATAAGAATACCATATCTAAGAGAAGAATTCAAGATCCTACAACATTGATGTTGATTGTACAAACTTTATAAATGATCCGAATTCCTTTATACACCTACAAAAGGAATATGAAGCTTTTGGAAAAGCTTCGGGATCACAAATAAATCATGAGAAAAAGGAAATTCTAAAAATAGGAAATTGGAGGGGAAACCACCCTGGGTTACCTCCCCACTTGATTAAGAACAGAGTAAAAGCCCTAGGGATTTTCTTTGGGGTAAATGGAGAAAAGGAAAACTGTATAAAAGATTTTTAAAAAATAATGTAATAAATATCTGGGCACTCATGCCACTTAGTCTAATAGAACATTCACAGGTTGCAAAAACATATATGCATTCTAATTTGACATACTTATTAAACGCTGTGGAAATTAACAATAAAACAATTGAAACCAGTGATAATGAAATAGTAGACTACATATGGAATTTCAAGACACATTACATAAAAAGTCGACTTTATATAGGTCTAAACTAAAGTGGGGATTCTATTCCCATCCTAATAAAATGTAAAAATTTATTAAATAAGTTTAAACGTTTAGGAAGCATACCACAAACACTTTGGGAAGCTTTATACATTTTTTGGCAAGGATTTAGCATGAGAAAGAGACAAAACATATACACAAACAACAAATTGAGTAAGAAAATAGACGCACCAGTACTTGTAGTTGAGAAGTCGACTTACTGTCTATCCCAATCACCAAAAAAATGGCAAGGACCAAGCAAACGGCTAGGAAATCGTAGTTTAGTGTTTTTGCTATTCATATTGGATCTTTACAATATATGTATAGGTAATAGTTTAGCACGTTTCGAGCTGTGCTCACAATTGTGAGTACCGTCAATACTTTGATTTTGTTTTTTTTGTGAGCCATTGTATTAGTGAGTGAATTTCACTCGCAAAAGATATATGTCAGTCTAGAAATACTTTTTTGGGAAATTATATCAAATTCATTGTTTAGCACCTTATTATTATCACATTATTATCACATTTACTATTTTTCAGCACCCCTTTTGCAATTTAGAATTTGATATTTGTTAAATGTCCCAAACTACCAATATGACAGACAGTGACTCCAGTATTGAGGACATAGACTCGAATGAAACGACAGACAAATACCGTTTCAGGGTGAAAGACTTTTTCCTCACCAAGATGGAGGGAAATGGGGCGGAGAGGAAACTTATAATATTCCACCAGCAAGGATGTCAAACCTTGGACTTTGCGGACGCCCAGAGAATGCCTTCCCAGACAGAAGTTTTAACAGCCATGCAGGCTAATGGGATGAACATTGAAAAAGTTGAAGGCTTACAGTATGGCGGGCCTAAAAAATATATACTGTACACGAAAGACAGAAAGGAGTTAATTCAACAATCGGAGCTGTCCATCATGGGCACAATGGTTAAAGTTTACCAAACCCCTCCGATCACAAGGAAACTTCAGCCCAAAATGGTAGAAGTAGTCATCTCGGGGCTACCACTTGAAATAAAATCTACAGTCTTCCGTGAGAAGATAATGTACCAATATAAAGTGAGCCCAGGGGAAGACAGATACAGACCAGTTTTTGGACACCATGGTATAACAACTGGAGAACGTTCAATTATGATACCGCCAGATGAACTGTGGAAGATACCACCCTATTTTTACATACTCGGCTTCCTATGTAAATCATGGTACCGAGGATGTGAATTGCATCGGCCATGCCCAAGATGTAAGCAAATTGGGCATGCAGCTAAAAATTGTACCCAGCCAGCAGTACAGAGAAATCCTAACTCATACGCAGCCAAGGCAACAGTAGGTACTCAAGAAGAGAACAAAGATCAAGAAAATAGAGAAGAGAGCTTACCTCAAGATTCAATGCAAAATCAAACAGAACAAGGAAATGAAGTGCAGATCGACAGGGTCCAAGAAGAGATAACCATAGAGGAACCTTATATGACTCCCAAAAAGATAGCAAAAAGGCAAACGCCAATTGCACCAATCAAGACAAGTAACAAATTCAGCTGTCTGACAATAGAGGAGGAAGAGTCGGGAGATGAGGCAAGCAAATTGGGCACTTCTATACACAACAAATAGCACTATACATATAGCAAACACCAGGATTTAAGGGACCCCTAGCCAGGGTCAACAAAAATGAAAGAGTCCCTATAGAGTGGGTAGGTCAAATCCCAACTATAAGGGACTCTTAGAATAACACTAAGGACATATAAATACCCCTTTTCAATTATAACCCCTTAGGGGGAAAATAACTTTTCGAACTTAAAGTTTGAAATAAAAATACAACATAAAAACATTTGGGGGGAACACACTTACAAATAAACTTTTTCAATTTTTTTTTTTGATTGGGGGGGGGATCTGTCTGGTGCCCCCCCCCCCAAAAAAAAGAAAATAGACGCACCACACTTATATGGGGGGGGGCGAAAGAAACTTTATATAGGTATAGGGACTACAATGAATTATGGGCACTAAGTAAGGATAAGACATATGTCTGGATTTGTGATTTTCATGCAACTTTAAGTAAAAATAAAGTAGAAATAGAAGATCCTCATGTAAATTGGTCTAGAGTTTGGAGGCATTGGTCTGACATCAACTCTCCTAAGGTACAGAATGTCATCTATACGTACCTCCACAACGCATGGCTTACGGGCGAAGTGGCACTTAGATGACCAATGATTCAGGCCCCTGTTAGCTGCCCTCTAAGCAGAAATACCCCGTTCACAAAAAAATCATACGATGACTCAATGTGACAAAACAAAGGAAGAAAGGATCAAACTTATTATTGAAATAATGGAGGTAGACAAGTACGACAGACGTGAAATACTCTTCCTAGACGGAAATTTTAATAAAAACCTAATACGACAAATTACGGACTATATAATGAGGACGTTAATAAAATGTGGACCACTGATGAAGGTTAGGTAAAAATTTTTTAAAAAATTCTTTATCTTTGGTGGGAAAAAAGGGGGGAAGGAAGAAAAACAAAGAGAAATAAGAAAAAAAACTATGTTTTTTCTATTTCCTATTTTATAAAATAGTTCAATTCATATTGTAAACCTTACCGGAGAAAGTACATTAATGAGGACGCCAGAGTTTGGGCGGTGGCGACCCTGAACAGACCTGATTTTCAGACCAATTTAAGAGCTTATTGAGGGTAATTTAAAGTTCCAGGCCTCCAATGGTTAATTTAAGGGTTCTATGAATTGTTCCGCAGCAGGCCTCCAATGGTTAATTTAAAGGTTCTATGAATTGTTCCGCAGCAGGCCTCCCAATGGTTTTAAGGGTTCCGGGCTGGCCTCATGGTTACTCAGCCGTATATGCGGTCTAGTCCGACACGGTATCGTGTCCGAGTGTCTGATAAATTTATCGTTACAAACCTGAGTTTAATTAGTTAATCATAATTGTATATATAATGTCCAAACTTGAGGAAGCACCAATAACTAGGGCATAGCGGGAGCGATTAGCAGTAATAGAAAAATTTCTTCCAATCAGAGATTCTTTCAGAGATAACTTACAAGCTCGACAACAACAAAAATTAGATTTTATCACTGGTACTGAAGAATTATTTAAACCAATAACTAAATCAACGGAGAAGGTTGTTGCTGCTACTGAAAAAGTTGGTGTGGAAACCGCAAGTACAACTGAAAGAACTAAAAAAATTGAAGAATCTTTAAAAACTCTTCCGGTGATATAGCTGCTGCAATCCCTCCTCGTGTTGTACCTACTCCTGAACAACCTCGAACTGTAAGAATAATTCCACTGGAGAACATATTTACAGAAACAACGATAGGTGAAATTGGAAACATAACTAATATTAATGATCTATCTTCGTATGCGGTTATGACATACGAAAACAGAAACAGAGATACGTAAAAACTATCTATGGTAAAAATATAGATTTTGATCAGTGATATAAAAAGATATACTCGGTGATATCTGGTAAACCCATAACATCGCGAAAATATCTTGCTTTTGGTGCTTATGAAGATAAGGTTCGGGGAATTCGAAGTGGTCTTCCGTCGTATGAGGAATCTATTCCTGCGGAAATTGATATAAAAGCTGAAGCCGATATCACAGATATACCCGAGAAAACAAAACTCGGCGAGGGATATGGTAATATACCATGTTCAAGAAGTATTCTCGATGACGTATCACGGTTAGAAGTTCTCATTGGGGGAAAACTAGCCGGAAATAATTCTCCGGAGATAGTGAATGAGGCTGCTGAGATCTGTCAACGATTATTTTAGGGTCGTATCATAGATGTGGGTTTATATCGTAAATTTATAAGCGGATTCATCGATGATTATCACAGAGATTAGATAAATAGTATATAAATAAAATTATAATATATCGAAATCATAACCGAGCAAGACCAGTATATGTTATGAATTCACATTTACCAGTATACAAACAATATTACGGTGAATGACTTGGTGATTTGGTCTCTGGGTTATTTACTAGAGTTGCTCCGAAGATTGCTTCCGTGGGTAGGGAACTAGCGTCAAAAGCAATCGGTGCTATCGGAACTAAAGTTTTTAGTGATATGGCAAGTACTACCGTCAACACTGCAAAGGAAAAACTTAGATCGCTGTTCAAAGGAAAAAAAAACAGTAGAACTACCATCGACAACTCAGATGCCACCTAAAATTGGTGAAGAAATTAATAAGCTTGTACAACAACGATTACGTTTACTAGCAAAATCATAATTTAGATCGAGGGATATATAATAAAATGTTTAAACATGAGATCGATGAAGCTTTTGATATGGATGCTCCTGTGTCAAAGATGGATTCAATGCGAGATTATCAGTATTATTCGTATAAAGCTTCAAAACCGGATGAGAGTTCGCGAATTGAACTTAGATTTGAAGATACTTCTAGATACTTTCTACCCGCCAAAGATTTCATCGAGGTAGAGGGGCAACTATTACGAGGAGGTCCCGGTGGTGATAAGGGTACTCCTTATCCTGATCTCGCTACAACTCAGATCGGTTTTGTTAATAACGGTATAATGGCGTTATTTAGATGTGCGCAGTATTTAATCAATGGTAATACAATTGAATCTATCGATGATAACGTTGATGTTGCGACTACCATGATGGGATTAGCTAGATACTCCGAGGATTTTATTAAATCTGCGGGATATTCAATGATGTTCTCCAAGGATACTACCGATCGCCCAGATCATAATCCGCTTTTTTCTAGAATACCAAAGAAAACGTCCGCTGTAAATGACAACGCCGATGGTGAAGGCATAATCCTAATTATAACTCAGTATTTGCAACAAGAAAGCGAGTATTGGACGATCAAGGGCGATTCTCATGTGTAATTCCTCTATCTCATATATTTGGATTTTGTCGGCACGTTAGAAAAGTTATCTACGGGTGTCGTCATACAGTAACACTGATGAGAAAATCTGCCGACGCTGATGCTCTTTGGCGCGGCGATGGTGTCGTTGACGGTATTGTACAACTAACAAAAATTGCTTTGTGGATGACAGCGCTGACTCCATCGTTGTCCGTCGAAGCTAAATTATTGTCGTATATGGATCACGGCGGAAAGACGTAATTGTCATGGTTAGATGTTACAACAGCTTCTACGATACAGGCTGTTAGAGACTTTACTTGGCAGATCGCGTTATCGAAGAATGATAATGCCCCGCGAGAAATTTTTGTTGTATTAGAAGATACACAGCGAGTGCATGGGGACCATCTACAGACTCGTAATTGTATGGTATTTGATAATTTAAAAGTTAATCGCGTATCGTTACAGGTTGATAGTGACTCGGAACCGGTTGAACCGATTATTATCGACTACGAACACAATCACATCGGCAGGTTGTACTATCGATTATGGTCTTATATAGGTCGCGATCAAAATATTGACACTAGTCTACAAATATCACAATTTGCTTTTAAAACTTTGTATCAAATTTATTATTTCTCGTTACAACATCTCGATTTATCTAGAAAAAACAGTCGTTGATGTAAAGTTTTTAGCTAATATAACAGAGCTTCCTGCAGATGGATCATACCGAGCAGTCGCTGTTATTTTCAGTAATAAAACTATGATGATTGAAGGTAGTGGCGGAATAATGAGATTAGTTGACGCGCCAATCGAAAAGTAACAATTAGATGATAACATATCTAAATAAGATGTCCTATACTCAAGTTAATGTTACGTTAACACCAGGTCAAATAACGAAATTACAATTAAAAAGTTCTGCCACGTGCGGGATAAAGATAAATTTGAAACGTAATCAAATGACAGGTGGATCGAATAAAATATCTCTGACAAAATCTCTACTTAATCGCTTGAACAAAGCTAATTCTGCCGGTACAGGAACACAGATAAGTTTTTCGTCCGTGGCAATATCTCTTATGATTAAGTCCGGTGGAATAATTCCATTTCTTATTCCGGTGTTAGCAGCTCTTGCAACCGGTGCTATCTCCGGTGCTGCTGGTTGGGGAACAAAAAAATTATAGATAGAGCTACCGGAAGCGGATATAGAAAAAAAGGGAAGTGGTCTCAGACTCCCCGGAAGCAGATTCTCGAGACATATCCCGGGGTAATTCCGTTATCCAATTTTGACCTTATCAACGAGTTAAAAAAAACTTCCAATAAAACATTTCAGAGGTGTCTTTATGAGAAATCAACTTCCAGAACAACCCAAAATACCAGAAACTGGAATAATTAATCTCGATGATACTACCGGACCTGGAACTCACTGGGTGTGTTACGCGATATATCCCACGTCAATTATTTATTTTGATTCGTATGGGTTACCACCGCCAATTGAATTTATCAACTACGTAACTAAAGTTACGTCAACTAAAGTTCCAGTTTTGTATTCAACGTTACCCACACAAACACTAACAGATCCTCCGATATGTGGTCGAGACGTCCTTAACGTGCTAACTGCTATCTCGACAAGTTCTATGTTACCTCATAAAATCGTCCACGAGTACACGTTGAATAACATTTTAAAGAAACGCATATAACATAACACTATCATGGTAGATATTTGGGGAGATCAATATCGTTTATTAAACAACCTGAAACTGAGATTATCCCGAAATTGGTAACGAATCTTCGTGATCTATCTGATAAATTAAAAAAGCTCAGTGAAGATTTAAGTTCTCAAACAAATCAACTCGTGCAAGTGCAAAAATCTGTTACGGATATTCAACTCCCAATAATTAATTTTTTGGGTGATCCACAGGTAACTATTTCAAATATCGCAGCGATAAAAACCACCGTGGATGCGTTAACATCATTAGATGGCGAATATCGCGATCACATAAAACAATTTAATACGTTTCGAGGAAATATTATCGCGGGTTTCTTTGGAGCCCCACTGGTGTCCAAACGCTGGGTGAGATAAAGAAATCTCTCGATGATTTAAAAGCGTTAACAGATAAAATACCTCACCCCGCGAATAGAGTTAAAAATGTCGTGTATGTGGTTGACCACAGGGTGCAGGATTGGACTGGAAATGCTATTTTATTTGCTTATCCAATTACCGTCATAGGTATTTACCGGTTTACAGTAGTTTCCGATTATAATTTTAATATTTCCTCGGCAACTATGACACGTAAGGATGATGTAACACCAACGTCAAAAACCGGAATTAATACACTAATAAGTGTTATTAGTGAAACTACGTCTCTGATTCATACAGTAAAAGGCCCGACCGACGATAAAATACTTAGGGCATCATTGTATTGGGTTTTGGAACTCGTAGCAGATCTGAGTAATAAATCGTAATTGAAAACGCTAGCGTTTTTAAAATATCACGACAACGTCATCGGCAGCTCAATATCGCTATGAGACCGTCAAAGAATATCAAACAAAACATAGTTCACTCAACGACAACTACCGAATAAAATTAAGTAAATATCGAAGACTAATCACCACCATCTACGTTACCGTGTACTCGGTATCCGGTGTTATCACCGCCACGGGTATTATTTTATCATCGGTAACTATGATCGCCCCGATCGCAGTTCCAATTTGTATATCCGCGGTGTCAACGTTCGCGGGAGTAGTTTCAATAATAGCATAAAAAAAATAGCATCGTGTTCTCAGCGAAAATTACACGAGTACACGATTAAACTCCACGTTGCATCCGACGCATATTCGCAGTTATCCGAGATGATATCGATGTCGCTCGACGATACAATAATATCTTATGATGAATTCTCGAAGATAACCCAGTTATATAATTCCACAATGTCAAAATTAGAGAACAACAATAACAATAATGACAACGCAGACGTCGCTGCTTCAACAAATAGTGAACCACACAGCTCCGGGTTAAACATCACTGATATCGGTAACATAAAAAAGCCGAGTTCGCGATTGAGTTTTCGGATCCAATCCCGGCAAAGGGAATCGCGTTAACTCAGTTAAGATGTTATCATAGTTGGCCTAATATCCGATCAGAACTATTCAACGGTAAATAACCAAATAATTCATTCGTGGTTGCGTGGAAAAATAAACCTGGTACCGTTAGTACCACCATGGAACCAGATTGGAAATTCAATACATCTTCGTCAGGGTGTTTACGAAATCGAAGATATCAACGATGAGATCATCTCCAACATAGAATTACTTACCATGGTCCATTCCTGAAAACTACAATCACGATAAATTCCCCGGACTACCTCGTAGATATATACAACAGCTCAATCAGAACCGTGCTGGGATGACCGGAGTATCCACAAGGGGACCGTTTCCGTGAATGATTTACCTCGTGAACCTCTCCGTGCTGACTACGATTCTCCTCAACTACGAGGATACGAGGATACTAATTTCTCATATCGAGAACCGCTCCGGGTGATGAACTCGTCTACGAGAATTACTATAGATGAGCGCATGAATATCTTTAGTTTTCACGTCGAACCGGAAACGATCATAGATTATTCAGTAACGGATTTCAATAATTATTTCTCGGAGATCGCTTCCTAGTATAAAATTTATCTAACGCGATTACAGTCAAGTTCACTAACACAAATAACCTCCCCGTTGAAGATTTTAAATCAACTCGTGTACGACAACGAAAATTTAAAATCACAGGTCATAGCAGCGATATCGGTATACTTCAACGGACTTTCTCCTGAATGTCAACAAGAATTTTTAACTCGTTTAAATATCAGCAATATCTCTTCGATGACACCCCCGGGTATACTGTACTTGCGCTGAAAGAATCCCTCGATGATATCTATAAGCGGGTTCACGAGACATGGTTGAAAAATCTACCCGCGGTTCACCATCGATTACCTGAACGAACCCGGGATGACTTTGTGACATCAGCGAAATCAGATACTAAATTCAACTATGGATTCGATTTTGATTTTCTACGCCCACAGTCCATATATGGCTCATATTCGTACAACGTCTACAATGGAACAGAAACTGACACCATTGGAGAATTTAGTTATCGCGAATACGGCAATATAATATGGCGATTTGCTTTGGGCGCTCAAGGTGTATATGTAATCACATCAAAGGTTTTACTTGGAATATTTTCCGCGATGACCCAACAATTTAATCTAATACTGAACCAACTCAGAGAAACATTTAGGAAATTGTTACTCGCAGATCTAACAGCGCTGCGAAGTGAAATTATTAATTTGCAACAACAGCTAAATAAAATCATCGACGATATGAACTATCTCGACGACAGATTACTTTCGCTGATTTACTAGGATAAGTCTCCGCAGCAAGAGAAATTCAAAAAGATATTTTCGCGTACCACAGATAACATAGATTTTTTTATAAATTTCCGGGGTGGAACGCTTACGATTTGAGATCATCGCTGAATAAGCTCATCGACGAGTATTTTCCTCAGATTCACGAGTTATGGTTCAAGTTAAACCCGCCCGTTGAAGATATTACCATACAACAACTCCGTATACGGCAACAACAAACACGTATCCGTAAACAAGGTGAATATCTCTGATGTAATCGCGATACATCTAATCAGCGATGTTATCCTGAACAGTTATGGCGTTGTCGCGTCATCGTCGACGAGAACAAGTCTCTGGTATATCTTATACACGTTCTAGCCGGAAGTCCCCCGGAAAGTTTAATCGTGAAAAAACCCCTAGCAACATAACACACTTGAAAACAATCAACGATACCATATCAAGAATTAATTTTTGACTTGTTGATCAAGATTTTAATTTAATTGATTTGGCGGGAGAACAGTTACAAATTACTCTCGATGTGAAATCATAGATATTCATCAGTAATTATACTGGTAATCATAGGAGTACATTGACATGTTAATGTTAATTACCACGAGGAATCATGTCAGGGAATCATGTCAAACAAACATACACACGAAATCATGTCAGGGAATAATCACGGAATCATGTCAAACAAACATAGGTAAAAAAAATCGTGTTTCAGCAATAATTGCTGAAAATTCTAAAATCGTGTTTGATAGAAAATAACGCACTGCTACAACTATAAATAGCATCTAAACCTCAACAGGGTAATCTGCGCGGTAACATTTAATGGGTAATACTGCTATGATTACCATGTATAACTTTCCTGGGTATCATTGTTGATATGATCCCGTGTAAATGATTCCCCTGATATGATTCCTCGTCGACGACACGATATAACAATGATAACAAACTCATTGTTGTTTAACATAATTACGGATATAATTATTTTTTTTGTTATTAATTTTATATTATGCCTCACCAAGCAAAATATTTATCCAAGATTGATATCGCTCGGATAATTTCACGATGTGGACTGGATAAACCGACTGATATCGCGCGGGAATACAATATTGGCTTAATCAGGTTATATAAAATCTGGACTGATGCCTCCGGAAAAAAGAAATTTCCTGGAAGAGTTTCTTGATCTCAATACGGGGCGCGGTTAACTGAAGCGATCACGAAGATAAACAACGAGACTCGTGAATTACAAAAAGAATATGCGGCGAAAAAAGAGGAGTTTATTGACTATCAAAATCAGATGCACAAGTTTACGGAGATGAACTCCGGGAAAAGACAAACACTACAAATTATGATGGCTGAGTTTGGAAATCTAACAAACCAACAACAACTTCTTAGAACGTTTTTAGGTCACCAAACGGACCATACAGAAAAAAATAAGCTCACCGAGGATGTCAAAAAAAACCCCAAGCAACAGTTGATAAATTAACACAGCAAATCCACGAATACAAAAAGATAATTCAGGAAAATAAAGATATCATCGTCAAACATAAGAAAGATATACGGGAACAAGAAAAAACCCTTTATGACTTTGATAAATTCCAACATGAGATTATAACAGCAATTACCAAAAAACATAACCAACAACAACCAATTATGACGGTAAAAAAATAGCGTGACAGTGATTGTTAAAACCCGTGAAAGATTTTTTAGGCATCAATGGTTACAAATTCGCGGTCGCATTTGCTCGCGGCTTCCGTGATTCGCTGTTATTCGTTGAAGACATCCCCGATGGTCTTTAACAGTTGTCGTATCAGCGTTGATAACACTACAAATTCACGATCTGGGGTTGCTGCGAAAACGCGATCACACGCCCGTGAAAGAACTTTCGCGACGCGATATTCTGACCGGTACGTGGGAAGATTTAATCGCCGCGCTGAAACTATTTTTTGATACTCATGATCGAGCCACGTCGAGGTAAGAAATTTATCATCGTGGAGATGTTTCACACGATCGAGTTCGGATTTAATAGTCGATATATTTTCGTGGTTCATAATATAAATTACGAGTATTTAATTGAAAACTACACCGGCGTGTCGCAAAAATCCTTTCACGATTGGATCATCCAACACAAATAATCTAAATAAGTAACTGTCACGGTCATCTCGACAATATCGCGCCACGTAGTCGTGATCGTATTCGTCGTCGAAAAGATAGTCATTAAGATTATCTACGAACCTGCACTGGGCGTCTTCGAAAGTTTTACCTTTAAGAAGCTCTCGGATCTTAGTGATTTCATTAGCTTTACACGCTGAACACTTATATGCGCCACAAGTAAATCCCTGACAAATGGGAGTTTCGTACAATCCTAAAACTTCCATGTTCGGTTCTATTAACCAATTAAGGATTTTGTTGTCACTGTTTGCGACGGTCGAGCGGCGTGTGATACGGAACATAATATATATACACATATATATATATATATATATATATATATATATATATATATATATATATATATATATATATATATATATATACGGGAAAAATTTATTTCTCTAAATAGACTGTTTAGAGAGTGAACAAATCACAGATACGTGAACGAGATTCTGCAACAGAACTTACTCGAATACGTCGATGAAATTACACCATCGGCGACTCGCTTCACCGATGCTGGATTAACCCCGAAGTATTTGCTCGCGGAGGTCAACGACGGAAATTCCTTGGTGGTATCATCGAAGTTTGCGATTACAGACTTCTCGGTAAGTAGTTGTCGAGAATTACTATTAGGACTATTTTCGCGAGGGGTTACAATTCGCAAGTTATCTACGCGGTTATCTAATTTATCTCGGTTTATATGGTCGACCACGTAACCCCGTCGTTGATCTTCCTTATGAAGATTTCAGCGATAAATCTATGAGCGAGATACACTCGCTGTTGTTGTCCGTGGGTAACGGTAATTATCTTATACCCGCTATTGCAAATTCGACCGAGAGGTTGCTGTCGTTGTTTATATCGGACCGTTCCATCTCGCGACGCTTCGTAGTTGGTGTAAATCGGATGCGAAACGTATTCGTGAGTCATATATGATTTATATACCATTTTTTTGTTGTCTAAATCGACTTTTCTCGCTATATAGTCTTGTGGAGATTTTATCGTCGTGGTATATATAATTATTTTTCATTGAAATACTTGTCTTAATATAGTATGAAAAAATTGGTCCGTAATTATCATGGAGTTGAGGAAAGTGATACTCGGCACAGGGTCAGATTTGACCTCGACGATAAAATAATACTTCCTGTAAAGTTATCACCGATTAAAAATAGTATCCGCGAGAGTAAAAGGGAATTTTACGTAGATGGTGCCAGATTTGTTTACTCGACATTTCGGACACCATCGATGAGATCCACGATGACCTTAGAACGCGCCGTGAGAATTTTATCGCTGATAGATTTCAGCGATGGTGCCAGATATACCATGCAAGTTAAATTTGTCAAACTCGCTAAACGCAGCTCCGGAAAGAGATATCCTCGTTGGAGGGTGTTTAATCATCGTGACCGAGTGATAAATTCAGCCCGGAAACTAGTTATTGTGTCCGTGAAAACTAACCAGCAATTTTTAATCGATTTAGATAACCGATACTACAACGTAGCGTACCCGGAATCATTCATCGTAGTTGGATTATATAAAATAAACCGGCCAGATGTTAATAAGTTATCCCCGATGTAAACCTCAACGCGGTTAAACTGTGTTGAAGCGCGGATCCGAGAATACTTCGCGAACGCTCGACGAGGTAACGGGCTGACGGAGAAACGATCCCAAGATATTACCGAGTGGGGAGAGCGTGTCAGAAAAACAGGCGCAGTTATAAGTGATATTGCCTCGTTGGAGCGAAAATCAAAACTTCCGATTATCGTAAAGACACTTACCGGAGAGATTTTACACGATTCTGAACATTACCGATCAAAGGGATCCCCGGTGGAAATTTTCGACCACAACGCGCATGCGTGGAGTAATTCTGTAAAAATATTTCCGCGACACCGACAAATAAAATATTATCGCGGTAACATGTTCGATGTTATCGCGGGTAATAACAACGATCCAAAATCGGTATGGTTATTTAGCAGTGGTATCAATACCGCGTATAATCAATTCGTGAACGTAAACGGTGCTCTATGTCGATCTGAAAAACTTGAAACTGAAATGACGAACCTCTCAC
Organism: Unio pictorum; assembly: GCA_030141615.1. Taxonomy (NCBI): domain Eukaryota; kingdom Metazoa; phylum Mollusca; class Bivalvia; order Unionida; family Unionidae; genus Unio; species Unio pictorum. The sequence goes on from JARLTB010000100.1 coordinate 3,492,136, forward strand.
TGAAGTTTAACAGCGATGGTCATATCGCAAATGAACTAGTAAAAATTGTTTTACTATGCAATCGGTAGCCGCACACTTTATTTACGAGAAGAATTCGTGGTTACCAACCAGGCGAGTATTTATCGACGATATTAATGCTAGTTGTATAGAACTCGGTCACGGTGGACTTTGAAATACAAAGTATAATCTCGCGGATGTCAAATCCGTAGATATGGTATCGTGTTAACCAGGAAGTTTCCTTGAGATGGGAGAGTGTCACGAATACTTTGAACGATTTGGACATCCCAAGCATGAGATGGTTAGAGTTGCGATCAACGTAGAATTACCCGAAGATGATCTCTGCGGGTTTGCCAGGGTAACATCGTTTAAGTTAACCAAAGGACTTCATCCGATTATTTATGTATGGTTCGGAAAACACTTCGCGAAGAAAAAGTGGGCGCCAATAACACTGCTACGATATATACTCGACGACGGAAACATAGATTCGTTGACGGTATCTACCGCGATAATATCATACCGGAAACAAACTAGTATTTGGCTTTCGACAGCGGATCTCGGCGAGTACTCCGCGAAAGATATATCAAGAAAAATAATCGGAAAATTTACTCAGGTTGGAAAGTATAACAACCGAAGAAGAACAAGATTATTCTCCGAGGACGCTGAAATAAATTTTCTTATCAACGATGCAATCAACAAAGATATATTTCCTGAGCGATCCACAGCTTGGTTATCTAACGGGAAACGACTTGGAACTATCGTTGAATACTTCGACGGTGATTCTCCGCAGTATACCCATCTACGATCTTTTATGCTCGGGTATACACTAATAAATGTATTATCGATGATAAACAGATTTCGCAAAATTGCGCGTAGAGTCGCTACGGATTCGTTTTATTTCCACCGGTATAACTTCGACGAAGTTGCAGAGTTTCTTGATGTCAATGAAACATGATGGGAGACATGGCGCGAAAAACCTCAAACGTTAATCGAATACAACGAATCCGCGGATGTTGCTGTGTTCGACGAATTCATCGAGAATATCGACGATGAAAAGTCTGAATATCCGTCGGTGTCTGATCTTGTAACGCTGTATAAGACTGTTTACTTGAGTGGGCCTGGAGAATGCGGAAAAACAACTCCGGCAATTAATTTATTCGGGGGATCTGACATAATTGTGTTAACTCCAACTCATCGCCTTGCACGTGAAATGAAATTCAGAGGTGTTAACGCGTGTACGTATCACAGCTATTTTAAGTGGGACGGTGAGGGTACTTGAACCGAAGATCGCATGGGAACAAAAACCGTTAACAAGTTTACTATCTGGGATGGAATTTGTACTGTAGCGTTAGCTGATTTACAAAGATTTCTTCGTTTGTTAACAATGAAAAGTACCGCTGTAATTATGTGCGGTGATCACGGTCAACCACCGCCAATTAACGGAGCATCGCCACATAACTGGTTGATAAACAACGTTGACTACGTTGAAGTGATGACCGTAGATCGTCGTTCCCTCAATGAAGAATTAACCGCGCTAAAATCCGCGATAAGATTAAAATCAGATCGTGAACAGTGTTTAAAATTCCGCGAAGTAATTCCTGAAACCCCCGTGGAAGAGTTTTTTTCGTCATGGACTCCAGCCGATATTGTTGTTGTCAGCGCAAAACAAATACGAGATCACCTTCAGCTGGAATTATTTAAAATTCACAAGGAGAAATTTCCGCTGGAACTAGTCCCGCTATGTTATAGACCCTCAGATACACGGCGACAAAATATCCTTGCGGATATTCCCGGGGAGAAATTACAACGAGAGTTGGTATTAAATGATATTGTACGTGTTAAATTATCCGTGGTTGAGAGCGCGCTCTACGATGACCAATTCCCCGTGGGTGTTAGATTACGCGATGACCATACACTGTTCACAGGGATTAACTATCTCGGACACTATTATGTGGATCGTTGACAATTTTATATCGTGGTCAAATTTAGTCTATCTTGCGGTGTCACGAGTACAAAAGATAAGTCAACTACGAAGAATAGTTATTTACGAGTTCGCGGTGGTAACTGAGTATCCTCTGGAATAACCTGTAATTGTTCTCTGATAAAATTTCGTTGTGGCGCTGTTGGATCTAGTTTATCTCGCGTTGGTTTATGATACGACGACACAGTAGAATATATTTTATGCGTGGTGACGCTCCATATTGGATCAGTTGATCTTCTAATTCACCTTCAAATTCACCAGGTTCGTACAAATATCTCACCGTGACGTTACCGGGTAATATATCTTCGCGGGGATACGATACTGGTTTAACACATATATTTTTATGTTATCGCGATGGCGGGTTTCATACCTATCGTGGAGGTTACCTCGTTGTTGATTGATGAGATTACCTCAGGAAGTCGCTTTACCCACTCACGAGATCTTCCACGTGTTATAAATTCTTTCGCGTATTAGTAGTGAAATAATTTAGCTGCGAGTGTTCTATTAAATCGCTCAACAATTGCCTGATCGCGATGAATTTCTGTATTTCCACGTCGAATTCTAGTATTATGCTGGTTCATCAGCGATGATACCTCACCGAAAAATTCCCGACCGATATCAACCTTTAATTGATTTGACTAGCGCAGAGGACCTCTTCGATAAATCTTTCTGAATGCTTCGGCGACCTCAGACGATAATTTTGTTGATAACTGTTCAGCTTCTTTGTATCTACTCGCGATATCAACTACCGTTAACGCGTATTTGTAAACACATTTTTGTTCATCGTGAGGTAAATATAATATATCCGCCTGGTGAATATCATTCTGGATATTAACGTCAAAATCTCCATGATAAATCTTTGTCGGACCAGGTAGATAAATTTGCCATATAGCTTGTTTGGCCAACCAATCAGCGGCTATTTCCCGAGAAACCTTAGCGGCGTTGGCAAGTTTATCGATGGCGCACTTACCTATGTAATATCCTGTTGGGCGATAATAGATTTTGTCCATGTTATACAGAAGCTCCAAACATCAATTTACCTTTCGTGGTAGTTTTTATAGCCAACGACGCTAATTTTTCTTTAAAGGATTTACCAGGGATGCTATTTATCGCGTGAATTAAAGTTACATCCGCAAGATGACGTTGTTGTAAATCACCGCTTCGAAAAGCTATAGCATGAACTCGACACGCTTCATCGATAGCATTTATCGGATCCTCTCCTGGATTAGGACGATCTTGTTCGTCGAGTCTAATATCGAGTTTGGTTCCCGGCCCACAATAACTATACCCGGGAAGATGTTTTTCACCGGGATACTTTGCCCACGGCGTCCCTGGAAGTTTAGTTAGACTGGCGGAGATATCACCTCCGACTTTTTTTTAAAAAATCTAATTTTTTTTGCCCCACACTCTTCACACTTATCAGTTGTCGCTGTTCGATTATTTTTAGTTGTAATTGTTGTTGGAGCTAGTGTTGGCGTACGAGTTCTACACTTCACACAATATAAATTCATAATATTATTATATTATATCTAATGGAAGTGATTGACTTCTGGGCGCGACGGAAGAAAACAACCAGTAAAACATCACCCGATGTTACCTAATTCGATTAGGATGATTATCATCGGATCGTCATGCAGTGGTAAAACTCAATTGTTGTTAACGATGGTTATGAAATATTTAGCGTGGGATAAACTATATTTAGTAGCCCCAACCGCAGATGATCAAGATTGTTATCAAGTATTGAAAGATTACAGTGAAACTGCCAGTGGAAATATTATTGAGTTTATAACCGACATCGACGATGCACCATCCATAGATGACTTAGATGGAGATATAAACAATCTTGTTGTATATGACGATATAATGTTGGAACGTAAAAAAAATCCCGCAGTGATTTTTTTCCAGGGGTAGACAGAAAAAACACCGATGTGATTTACGTAACTCAAAAATACATTCAAATTCCAAGTATAATCAGAGAAAATTGTAATTTAGTATGTGTGTTTTCCGGGACTGGGATGTTTACACTACAAAATATTTACCAATATTGGTGCGACGGTGACATGGACTTTAACAAGTTTAGAAAGGCAAACCCGTACGAGTTTGTAACTCTAAATTTATCGGACCCTCGGACACGATACCGTGTCGGACTAGACCGCATATACGGCTGAGTAACCATGAGGCCAGCCCCGGAACCCTTAAAACCATTGAGAGGCCTGCTGAGGAACAATTCATAGAACCCTTAAATTAACCATTGGAGGCCTGGAACTTTAAATTACCCTCAAAAATCTCTTAAATTGGTCTGAAAATCAGGTCTGTTCAGGGTCCCTGTCGCCGTTTGGAAAAATCACCTCACTACTTCTAATGTTACTTAACTTTGCACTTCCTTTGCTCTGGATACTAGATCCATTCTTTTTCTTTCATGTCTAGATACCTCACTAGACATGAAACCCATTAAAAGGTAAACTTAAACAACATTTTGACATTTTTTGAATAATTAATATAAATAAACAAAGGACTGCCCTAATTGAATTGGGAATTGTACAACGAAATAAATTCGTACATTTCCCAACTCAAGGCAGACGGACCTATAAAATTTAAATTTTATTAGAAAGTAAATTGAAGCACGGTAAATATTTAATTCAAAACACTTCAATTTTCATAAAACTCTAAATTAATTTAAAATCTATCCAAACAAAGAGAATTGTGTGATTACACACATAGAGAGAAATCACAAAATAAGACAACTGTGACAAGAATTTGAATGAAAATGGCTATCCTTACAATAACACAAATTATAGACTTATCTATAGAAACATACAAATATCACCAAAACGAATAACAAACACAAGGATACTAGGCTACCACTAGCCATGGTAAAAAAAATAGAGAACAAAAGTAGAATACTAGTTTTGGGTAGATCAAATACCATCTAGTAACTATCTACTTAAAGATACACTAGGGAAGAAAAATACCCCTTTTCAAACATATAACACCGATGGGGAAAAATTATATGGGGAGATAAATGGAAAATTAAAAAAAACCAACCTAAACAACATATCGGGGGGGGGGGGGAACACACACAAACATAAAAACTTTTGACTTTTTTTATTGGGGGAAGGGGCACATGTCTGGTGCCCCAAAAAGAAGAAAAGATAGTCCACGCAAGATGAATATCAATTTTTGGGGGAGAATTACAGTGCCTATAAGCTTAAAAGACTTTAGCGATGTGAGTTGAAAAACATGTTAAGCCCGTTTTCACAGTTGCAGATGACAGTCAATTCATTCTACTGATGAATGAACATTACATAGTTTTAGTTATTTTAATAACACAGAGGCTGATCATTGGAATAATTTAACTTATATTTCACATATTTCACTTACACACTACATCTCTTTGATTGCTGAGGTAATCAATGGTTATTCTTACCTGCTCCACTAATGTAAGGTTACCTCTTAACAGGAATACAGGAATAACAATTACTCGGCGCCAAACCGGCCGGTGCCAAAACGTCCTGCTTCGCAGTCTATGGAGTATGTTTTATAAAACAAGGGTTTGTATCGTATTCAGGGCCGACTGCATCTTCATTTGCAGTAGTAAGCACGACTAGCACATTTGCAGTAGTAAGCATGACACACTCTGCTGATTTAGAACTCACCTTCTTGCTTTTAAGTATGTTGTATGATCTAATTGATCAGTGGTGCCAATTGTGCTCATAACAACAGAAGGCTTGCCGGACGAGAACCCTTAATTTCCTAAAACACAAGATGCATCGAGCATTCTATCACAACAACCGGGATGAGATTCATGTTGCGTGACATGCGCCAGGGCACTCAGCCTACAACACCGTCAAACAAATCTTGACTCTTCTTTCACATGACCTATCAGGATTGGTTCTTTCTAATTCATTTTGGATCTCTTTTCACAGAAATGGCAAGACATGTGATGTAGAATTGGAAAGGACCAAGTTTCAGAAGACTGAGTGGTCAAGTCTACACTTTTAAAAGTGACGCATATTGCTTGCCGTTTGTGATATTTCAATATACTACAGATCCTGTCAATTTTCAAATAAACGTTATGAGTGACAGAATGATAAAAAAAGGAATTTTTGACCTGGTGATAAAATTCTTTATCGTCCTGCGCATAGGTGAAAAATCATATTTTGTCCAAATATTATTTTCTTCTAGAGCTGAAGAAATAAAGAACCCAATGCAAATCAAATTATATTAGTAAAACTCCTGGAAGGTGACAACAACAAACAAGTTTGTAATATTACTCTGTTAAACGATTATTTTCATTGACATACACCTAATAATCATTTGAGTTGTTCCTGTCGCACAGACGGAGAGTTTTCCGAATTCGGAAAAATTTAATAATCCGGACCATAAACGTTCCTATTGACATTCATAAGTAAAGAGTGAACTAAAAGCAAGTTATATGTGAATACGAGCATATGTTTATAGATGCTCCAAAATGAAAAACAAAATCTACCATGATGTTGAAATTGTAGATTTTCTAAACCTGTGAAACAACTTACCTGATGCATCCTCTGAAGCAGGAATGATCTTCAACGGAAAGTCAATATTTCCTGAAATAACATTTATTTGGGCACATTGAATTTAACTGATTAACCGCGCATTCTTGTCTTGAAACCAGATAATCCTTTCAGTATATGTACTGATTATAGAAAAGTGAACGACTAAAAGCAAAAACCCAGTAGAAATAGACTGGAAATTGGAAATACAACAGATATACCGAAGTTCGCCCTTTTGAAAGGATTTTGGTAATTCCATTCCCAGAAAGATCAAAAGAGCAAACAAATTTACGGCATTGCGACTCTATATTAACTTTATCAAGATAAATTGATGTCATTCGATATTAAAAAAAAATTCATGCAATACAACCCTTTATTGACATGTGAACGTCTGGAATAGAGAGATATGGTGCTTGAAATCATTGACGTCATTATATGCATTCAAAAACATCACATGGAAACCGAGTGAATTTAAATTTAATTTAAAGTAGTTATTGCTGTCCTTGTGGTACATATTGTTGGACAGAGTCAAGACAGATATATTGACGTTAACGTTATGACTATCTCTATATCCCCAGTTCTTAGCAGTAAAAAGCAACTGATGCGATATTTGGGTACGGTTCGATATTTTCAAATGGTTCTAGTTGTTTATTCTTGATCAATTTGATGATTAAGAAACCTAACTATTACTAGTCTAAAAATATGAGGACGTTTTAGAAGAGAATTATAGGCTACACCTAACAGTACACAAGTTCTTTTAGTTACAGATTTCAACCAATCATTTCAAATGTCTCTTAATACAAGTGTGATGTAGGAGTTTGTGGCTGTATTAAGTGAAGAATAGAAAATAAATGGATCATCATGTATGCTATTTCACTAAACATTCAACCATTACATACATTATTCCACTATCCTGGCGTGCTTAAGTTTTATTTCGACTTTGCAACAAATTGAGATGAATAATTATTCAACACAATTATCTGGTTGCTGTGTTCACTGATTATAACTCCCTTACTTTAGTTAATACATATAATAAAAAAATGGGAGATTACTGATTTGAAGTTTGAGGTTGATAGAATACTAAAATAGATCTACCAAAGAATTAATAATCTTATTAGTACCGCATTCCTTCAATATTTTTTATCTGAAATTCAGGCTTCATTTATTCATACCCGATTATGATATTTCATTTAATTATTACTTAGAGTAAATACGCTAGCATTGGAGATTTTCTTCTTTTCTACAGCAAAAATGTGCAGGGTTTTAATTCTTTTTCAATCTGTAGGAGCACTTTTAAGTTATTTTCTGCAAAAGCATGCCACCAAAATTGCATGTAAATGCTTACCTAAAGGACTTAATTGGGAGATTAGTGTCATTTTTACTATATGAAGATTAATTCAATGCTCTACCAACTTAAATACAATGACTTCCTTTGCATCTTATATATTATGTATATACCATTTCAATGCTAAATGATGGTTGATAGATATCCAATAAATTATGTATATACCATTTCAATACTAAATGATGATTGATAGATATGCAATACATTATGTATATACCATTTCAATGCTAAATGATGATTGATAGATATCCAATACATTATGTATATACCATTTCAATGCTAAATGATGGTTGATAGATATCAAAACTTTAAAAGTGGCACTCCATTTTAGTTTTTTTTATTGTGGGAACCAATGGGACGTAATTGGTTTAGCAGAGGTGCGAAGAGCTGTTCAAGGAATAGTGAAATGCGATGGCCACACATTATTGTACTCCGGAGAAGAGAAGAAACGTCAAGGAGGTGTCGGCTTGCTTCTATCGAAGATGGTATCCAGAAGCCTAGTCGATTGGAATCCGATATCGTCAAGGCTGATCAGCGCAAGGTTTATTGGTCAAAGACACAACATCACTATCATCCAAGCGTACGCACCGACTACAGACTATAATGATGAGGTAGTCGATGAATTCTACAAGACGTTGCAACATGCAATCGACAGCGTACCAAAAAGGGACATCAAGATCGTAATTGGCGATTTGAATGCACAGGTTGGAATAGACAACATCATATGGAATGGAGTATTGGGACGCTACGGCTATGGATCAATGAACAAAAGAGGTGAACGAGTACTCCAATTCGGCAGGCTCAACAAACTGAAAATCATGAACACTTGGTTCGAACAGAAGCCTTCGAGGAAATGGACTTGGACATCACCCGGTGATCGAACGCGACAGATGATCGACTATATCATGATTGACCGAAGATGGAGGAGCTGCATCAACAACGCACGCAGTTACCCAAGTGCAATAGTGCCAAACGTGATGAATAATCACAATCTTGCGATGGCAAACTTCAGAATAACATTCAAAGTTCAAAACATGGACACATACGAAGAAGGTGGACACTGAAAGGCTGCGTATTCCTGAAGTCAAAGAACGATATGAGATAGCGATCAAGAATAGCTTTGAAGCACTCGGCAACATGATCGAAAAGGAAAGCCTAGACGAAGCACTCGAAATTGTTAATCATACGATAAAGGAGGCAGCTGAAGTAGAGATTGGTTTCAAGAGGTACAAGAAAGAACCATGGAACAGTGACGAGATACTCAACCTGGCTGACGAACGACGGGCAATAAAAGCGAAGATAAATAAGAATCAGAAATCCGAAGGTTAAAGATTGGAAACGTCAATACACACAGCTGAAGATTGTCATAGACAATAAGGTTGAGGAATGCCGTGAAGAATGGTTTAACAAACAGTGCCGTGAAACGGAAGAAGCAAACCGCAAGAATGACATGAGATCTCTCTTTCAAAATGTCAAAATGCTCAAGAAAGGTGTGAAACTGAAGGATAGGCGTGGAAACATTAGAGACAAGGATGGTAACCTACTCACCAAAGATTCAGAGATTCTTCAAAGATGGCATGATTATGGTAAGAGCCTCTACAACGCAAAGATAGAAACAGACGAGAGCGTACTCGAACATCCTTGGCCAAACTGCAAGAGGGATGACTTTGGACCGAATCTCCTTGAAAGTGAAGTGAGGAAGGCTATTGCAAGGATCAAGCCGCGTAAAACTCCTGGAGAACTGATAAGGGAGGTGGACAAACGGCAATACGAATTATGCACAAGATCTGCAACAAGATTTGGGATGCTGGAGAATTCCCAACACATTGTACGAAGTCTATTGTGGTCACCATCGCGAAGAAAGGGGACACTACCAAATGTGAGAATTACCGAACGATTAGCCTCATTTGCCACGCAAGTAAGATCATATTGGAAATAATCAGGAGCCGAATGAAGAATACAATTGAAGCGCAGATGTCGGAAGAGCAAGCCGGTTTCAGACCAGGAAGAGGCACAATTGAACAACTTTTCTCACTGCGATTGATAGCAGAGAAGTACCTCGCGTTGCAGGACAAGGAATTGTACCTGATTTTCATAGACTTTAAGAAAGCCTTTGATCATGTATGACACCAAGGCTTATGGAGGTTACTACACCATTATGGCATACATCCAAAGCTGATCAATCTCATTGAAAACTCGTACAAGAGAACGCAAAGCGCTATCAGAATTGGAAACGATGTGACGGAATGGTTTTGGCAACTGATTGGAGTGTGACAAGGCTGCATTTTATCTCCAGATCTATTTAACATCTACCTGGAACATATTATGAGAGGCACTCGATTGCCTGGAAGACGTTGGCACACGCATAAGTGGCAGAACAATTAACAACCTACGTTTTTCCGACGACATTGGTCTTCTGGCCGAAGTACTCGGACAAGCTCAACACCTTCTGGACAAAGTCGATGAGATCAGCGCCAGGTATGGAGAAGAAATTAGTGAGACCAAGACAGAATGGATGCTAGTGAGTATCAAAGACGCGGGAATAGTAAAAAGGAGAATTGAGAAGGGACTATTGCTTAGAGGAAAGAAACTACAGCATGTGGACAGTTTTAAATACATTGGGACTACCTTGATTGAAGATTGCAGAAGCGCAACGGACATTGAAATACGTACAGCCACAGCCTTGAAAGTGATGAGCGAGTTGGACAACATCTGGAAAAACAAGTATGTCAAGAGTGAGACGAAAATGAGGCTATACCGAGCTCTTTAGTCCCAATTGCCCTGTACGGGTGCGAAGCTTGGACACTAAGAAGCGCTGAGGAGAGGAAACTACTTGTGTTCGAGATGACGGAACTTAGAAAGAAACTAGGAGTTCACATTATGGACAGGATGAGAAATGAAGACATCAGAAAGGCTCTTAATCAGACAGAGACAATCGTGCAAAAAGTGCACGAGACTACACCAATGGCTAGGACAGGTGATAAAGATGGATACGAACAGGATAGAGAATATTGTACTGCACGGTAGAGTAGAAGGAACGGCGAAAGTAGGGCGTCCGAGAACGACATGGATGAAATCTGCACTGGCTAGATACGATGTGGGGGAAGCGAGTTATAATGAGGACTGCACATGAGAGAGAAGAATGGCGTTTGTTGTCTACACATGCAAAAGCTCACGTCGATGATGTGCAATAGAAATTGTGCAGAGATATGGAGGAGAAGAAAAATTGTGGGAACCATCATTTCCATGATAGATATCCTGACATTAGAATTGAGACTCCATGTTACTTCTTTTTGGTAACCCAACCTTTTCTTGACTATGGAGTCCTTCAGTCCACCTAGGAAGCTAGAGTTAGTTTGTTTTAGCGTACTTAAAGGCATGTCTATTATGACTATAGCTGCTGCCCTTGTTCTTGCTTTGGATTTAATGCCAATTCTCTGCTCATGATAGGCTATTCTTAGAAGCCAGTATAGCTGGTAAAGAAAGACCCCGGTAAGAACCACCAGCCCATGGAAAACTACTTGCTGCTTCCTCACATAAACACACACACACACACACACACATTCTTTTAAAACTAAATATCAGAAAAAAATGGAAAACAAAGAAGCTAATTTATTTATCTTCTATACAAAAGTCAAACCTTAAAACGAAAGTACAGTATTTTGAACTAAATCCCAAATATTCCATCAAAGTATGAAAAGAAATACAAAGTGATCCAAATGAATTCAAGTATGTAATGTATTGATATGTCAATGACCTTGATGCATGTCAATCCTCAATCTGTCTGAACGAATTCACAGTAATTTCAAAATTGCGATTTAACCCTAAATGTTACTGAGTACTTTGTGACTCAAATTAATAACATTAAAATAATGATTCCTTTCAAATTATATCTGAATTCTACTATGATTTTAGATACATAACGTAATTCAAAAGTTAATAGTTTCTCTTTATCTCTCCCATATATTAAAAACAATTAAGGAACAATAAGAGATGATCATTTGGTTCAACAGTTCATTCCTAGAACATTTAAAGTATTACACAAGGTCGGGTCTTTTCACCAAGATTAGTAAACATGACAAAAATTAGGTACCTCTATTTACAAGGGAACACTTTTGTCCTGAAAAGATATCAAAGCAAACATGATGTTTATAAATGATTATCTCAGAGTACAATCTACAGTCATCAGCAAAAAAAATAGGTATCAAACAATACTTGAATTATCTTATGATTAACAATCATGGATGATAATAACCATGTCATGTTTGTATAAATCCCCCCTTAGAATCCAAAAATGTATGGATTACAGTTCAACACAATATACAGTTTTAAATAGACTCATATATTAGCAGCTTAAATGCCATTTCATTTATACTTTTTATACTCAAAACATCCATTTATAAAATATCCAACTCACAAAAATTGCATATAATTAATGATAAACTAATACTGTTGATATTTATTATACATGTACAACAATTTCAACATTGTATCTAAATAGCAATAAAATGTCCATTCCTGTACACCTAATTTCATCCTCAGCTTGTAACTTTTCCAAGTCCATTGCGTTTGGCCTGTCTAAATAAGAAATTAGTTTGACATTGTGAAGATCATTTCCCAAAAGCTATTTGATGCATTGATATTTCTCTAACCAAACTCCCAATATACATGCATGCATGCATGCATGCATGTATGTATGTATGTATGTATGTATGTATGTGTGCTTTATAAACAAAAACCAATATTCACAATTACTATTTTACTCATTCAGCCCCAGTGATGCATTGTTTTTTATTTGTCTGAATCTTTCACAACTTACATGTATTTATACACTATTTACAAAATTAATATGATGGCTACAGTCTACTAGATCTGCAAGAACTCTATCATCATCGCTATCAGAATTGTCTTCTTCTGATGATTCAGTCTCAGAAATTTCTGTCTGAATCTAAATCTTGCAAAGCACATTGTATCTAATACATTCAAAGCGACAAAGGACGGGATCGGCCATTATATGCAGTCAACAAACTTCAACTTCTGGCAGCATTTGTCACTGAATCCAGAAACCGGATCACGCATATTGATGGGGTCAAGGTTGAATGAGTTAAAGCAAATCTTTGGAACTAAATCTGAAATGTCTAACCTTTGACTGTTTGTTTATAAACATCTGAAACATGCATGGCCATATTTTTCAGTATATTATTATGCATAAACAAACATTCCATCAAAAACTTCACATTTAAATGGTATCTCTACAGTTTGTATTCTCATGTGCATCTTTAAATCTTTATTATGCTTAAAAATTTTCTCACAAACTTACATATGAAGGCTTTTGGTCGGGTATTTTCTCATGTGCACCTTTAACACATTAACCCCTGGCGCAACATTTATGGGGAAGGAGGTAGTAGCCTACTGCCTACTTCCAAGCTCTGTAACATCAAGGTCATGTATGATAGTTTGATTCACTAAAGTGGGTGGTATTATAGAAAGATATACAGATTTAGCTCTACAATGATACCAAATAAACTGGACATTTTAGTTGCACTAAAAAATACAGAGAGTATAATCTAATTTTCGTACCAGTTTTTCACCCAAATTCTTGTTGTGGTTGGAACCCAATTTTATGTCCAGATTTCAGACTTGTTGGCCTCAAATTTAAAGCAGACTAGTCGGAATCTTTGCAAGGATTTGCTGGGCATTTTTAATTTTTAGGCATGCTAATGGAAATTGATTAGAAAACGATGTATATAACCTCATATGTCCCTTAAAATCACAATTGTGCATAAACATTTGCACAAAAACTTCAAATTTGAATGTTTTTTTCTCCAGTAAGTATTGTCAATTGCACCCTTAAAACACTATTTGACGTAAACAATTGCTCATAAACTTCACAGTTTTTCTCCCTTATGTATTCTCATGTGCATCTTTAAATCATGTGCAAACATTTTCTCACATAATTCATATTTGAATGGTTTTTCTCTAGTGTTTTCTCATGTGCACCTTTAAATTACCATTCTGAGTAAACATTTTCCCACATACTTCACATTTGAATGGTTTTTCTCCTGTATGTTTTCTCAGGTGTATCTTTAAAGCACTGTTATCTGTAAACATTATCTCACAAACTTCACATTTGAATGATGTTTCTCCAGTATGTATTCTCCTGTGCTTCTTTAAAGCACTGTTCTGTGTAAACATTGTCTCACATATTTCACATTTAAATGGCTTTTCTACAGCATGTATTCTCATGTGCCTCTCTAAACTTCCATTCTGAGTAAACATTTTCTGACAAACTTCACATTTGAATGGTTTTTCTCCAGTATGTATTGTCATGTGCGTCTCTAAATGAACATTTTGTGTAAACCTTTTATCACAAACTTCACATTTGAATGGTTTTTCTCCAGTATGTATTCTCATGTGCACCATTAAACTACTTTCATTTGTAAACATTTTCTGACACACTTCACATTTGAATGGTGTTTCTCCAGTATGTTTTCTCATGTGTACCTTCAAAGCAATGTTATCTGTAAACATTTTCTCACAAACTTCACAATTAAATAGTTTTCCTCCAGTATGTATTCTCATGTGCTTCTTTAAAGCACTGTTCTGTGTAAATATTTTCTCACAAACTTCACATTTGAATGGTGTTTCTCCTGTATGTATTCTCATGTGCATCTTTAAATTAGTATTTTGTATAAACATTTTCTCACAAACTTCACATTTGAATGGTGTTTCTCCTGTATGTTTTCTCATGTGCACCTTTAAATTAGAATGTTGTATAAACATTTTCTCACAAACTTCACATTTGAATGGTGTTTGTCCAGTATGTTTTCTCATATGTATCTTTAAATAACTGTTGTCTGTGAACATTTTCTCACAAACTTCACATCTGAATGGTTTTTCTCCAGTATGTATTCTCATGTGTACCTTTAAAGCACTATTCTGAGTAAACATTTTCTCACATACTTCACATTTGAATGGTTTTTCTCCAGTATGTATTCTCATATGCAGCTTTAAACAACTGTTCCGTGTAAACATTGTCTCACATATTTCACATTTAAATGGTGTTTCTCCTGTATGTGTTCTCATGTGTACCTTCAAAGCACTGTAATACCTAAATATTTTCTCACATACGTCACATTTGAATGGTTTTTCTCCAGTATGGTTTCTCATGTGCTCCTTTAAAAGATCAATCTGAGTAAACATTTTCTCGCAAACTTCACATTTGAATGGCTTTTCTAGAGTATGTATTCTCATATGCATCTTTAAATTCCTATTCGTAGTAAACATTTTCTCACAAACTTCACATTTGAATGTTTTTTCTCCAGTATGTATTCTCATATGCATCTTTAAAGATCTCCTCTGCGTAAACATTTTCTGACAAACTTCACATTGCATTGAGTTTTCTCCAGTTTGCATTCTCATTTGCACTTTTAAATCCCGATTCTGAGTAAACAACTTCTCAGAAACTTTACATTTAAATAAGTATATATCAAATTGTGCCTATTTAGATGATTTTCGTCTAATTCACATTTAAATGGTTGTATCTCCAGTGGTCTGGAAAGCTGAATAATGTATTATGACGGTACTAAATGTTCTTTTCGGCACATATTAAAACTTTTTCGCTATTACTGCTTACTTAAAATCTGTCAAGTTTCTACTATTTTTCGTCTTTCTATTGCTATATATATAAAAAAAATCTTTCTCAAAAGAAGCACGTAAAGGAAAATAAACACTATGGGGCACAACTCTATATTATCGAGGTGTTTGCCTAATGCACGTATGGTTGCATGCGTATATTATATATAAAAAAAAAAAAAAAAAACAAAAAAAAAAAAACATTGCAATTTAAAGTGAACTGGTAGAATATTTCCACAATAAACAAAAGCATTAAATAATCAAATAGAATATACAAATGAAATTAAAGTGGAAATTCATGATTAACATCATAACAAACTAAATGCAATTACTATTTAACTTCATATGAATATTGGGGGCAAATATTTTAAATTTATAGAATTATTATTATTATTATTATTATTATTATTATTATTATTATTATTATTATTATTATTATTATTATTTCCAAGACACTTTAGCTGTTGTATTCATATTTACGTACTAGAAGCATAATCATACGAAACATTTTGAAAATTTTAATCCATATTGGCAACCATGGATTTAAATTACAGTCTTAACCCTGAAATGACATATATTTCGCCATCAGTACATGACCTATAATCATCAGACATCAGACAATACTTTTAATATATTTCGTAACCAATGTCAATGCATGTATGCATTGCTAAATGACATCGCCGAAAAGCAAAGAGGCTTTGGATTTCAACCAGACTCACTATTCGTAAAGAAATCAATCAAGCCGCTAAGAAGAACGTCATAAACATAGTCATTTAGGGGGCGCTCACCAGTTAATATGTACTTTTCAGATAGTGACGTATGTGAGGTGAAATTGTTTGCATTTGAAACAAGCACAATGGAGATAATGTTGGCATATCTCAATGCTACTTTGATGTAATGTGGCTGATATTTCTTTGGATACTGCACTTGTGGAAATTGTAAATGATCTAAGCGCATGGTATAACAAAATGGATGCTCCCATGTGCTTGAAAAATTAGCCAGAATTAATCAAAAGTACACTAACTTTAGCAGCTATTAAACTAGGGAAAACGAATTTTGCTGAAGTAGGCAATAGCAGCTTCTGAAAGTGCAATGAATAAATTACAAAATATCTGAAAAGTAAAAAAAGTTATCGTACCATTTTTCTACAATTTACCTCAGAATTCCAGGTAGTGAAAATGACCATGCGGAGCTAGCAGTTTGTTTACAAGAGCACATCTTAAGTTAGCCCAAGCTGTATACTCTAGAACCTAAAGTACACCCATCAATCATACATCAAAATAAAGGGAATGGAAAGTTCTTCTCCCAACACCTAAGATATACAAAGTCTTTATTATATTGCCAGAATAACCAGTGAAGAAATCCCAGAAAATTATTTTTCTTTAAAATTCTAACCCTATGCAAAGTACGAAACTGTAGAGCGCCACCTTAGCAAGATTATCCCAATACAGTACTAAGAACACGGAGAGTTCCAGCTGCAAAGAGCTCGTCGAGATAACTAACAAACTAATGTCAAGGAACAAATGTACACCACTTCCAACTACATTCTCTCCAGTAAATCTTCCGGACCTATTTACAAATTTCTTCCGTCACA
This sequence comes from Unio pictorum, assembly GCA_030141615.1. Classification (NCBI taxonomy): domain Eukaryota; kingdom Metazoa; phylum Mollusca; class Bivalvia; order Unionida; family Unionidae; genus Unio; species Unio pictorum. The sequence continues at coordinate 3,509,220 of JARLTB010000100.1, forward strand.
AAGTACAAACCATTAGTAGTATATGGGAATACTCTAGCGTCAACGGGAAATTAAGTCAAAAAGGTCGTGGGAACATCTAGCGTCAAGGGGAATTTAACATGGGGAAATGTAACATAGAGTGAATGGGGAATTGAACATAGCGACAAGGATTGGGTCACTTTAGCGACTATGGCAACTTAACGTTTAAAATGGGCGTATCAAAATTGGTGTAAATAGGAATTTAACATGGGAATGTCACCTGGATTTCTAAGCCAATTGAACATTGGGACTTCATTGTGTTATAGGGTCAAAACTATTTATAGGGTCAAATGTACAATGTGGGAAAATGGGCTAATAGGGACAAAGATAGACATACAGAAAGAAACACATGCAAACACATAGAAGAGGAAACAGAGATCTTCTCAAGAAAGACCCACACATAATAAAAGTCAACGATATGGGTTCAAAATATTTATTCAAGTATATACAAGGCCTCTCTGGCCTGTGCTCTAGTCTAGGAACCATATATTTGAAACATTCAAATCTGGACATGGAACAAGTCTATTCACATGTTATCTATTTATTTGATCTAGAAAAAAAATAAAAGTTTATGCCTTCAAAAAGGACCTTACTTTGTACACAACGCATAAGCATTTCATATAAGAATGACACTTTTCATACAACAATTCTTATCCATTTTTAAGAAAAAACCTAAACCAAAACAAGTAACAAAGAATCAAATAGAGGAGATAGTTCATGATTCTCTCTATATCCCTCACACACATTGTTTAAAATCTGGTCAGCTACCACTTGTGTCCCAGCGTAGATTCTTCCCATTACGTACCCCATTTCATTCGTAAATCTGCTGTTATGTCCATTGTGCAAGTTAAACCTATCGATAAGCAGATCAATGGCGGTTATTGTATCCTTCCCGTGGAGGTGCAACGTACGCCATATGAATTGTTACGATTGCATCGGGGATGTCACATTTTTCTCTCATCGTCTGCACGTCTTCAATATACCTCACTACTTTGGAAGACGTTAATTGTGCAGTTGTACTCAACCCGACACATACAGAAGATTTCAGACTGCCGTGATACATAGATGGCCTCTAACGACCTCAATCTTTGAATTCAGACTGAATTTTCAGTTCCTATAATAATGTGTCAAAAAAGTCCGTACTGAAACATGCCGATTCCTCAGCTGGAACGTCAAACATAAAGTCTTTTAATTTCACCGTGTGGTGTAAGTTGTATTACATTTTATCAAAGTCGCAGTCATTTGGATGCTAAAATACTCCTTTATTTCTACTGAAATGTTTTCCTTCTTGGATGCGCTTTGTTGTGACGGTATGGTGGTGGAAGAGGTTAATGCTTTTGTTCTTTCGCTCTTGGATAACTGCGTAGTGTGATCCATCTTTCTTGGCGTTTCTATTCGCAATGAGGTGACGTTCTTCTAGGAAGTTGTCCCTTTTCTATACTGGGTGATATCAGCGTGTCTATAAGTTAAAGTCTTTTAGTCTGGATGTCTCACTGGTTGCACATAGTTTTCCATGGTCTTAGTAAATAAACAACTAAGATGTCGTGCTTATTTGGTTTTGTGATCGTTCGCCACAGCATGGTACTCGAGTTTCTTGTTGGACTTGAATCTTACACTCGATAATTGGTGTGTGAAAGGATTCATCTTTCTCGCTTGACAATGTTAATCACAATGAACTATCGGTCTTAGACGGTGTCCGTTTTTATATGCTGACCAACATCCACGTGGCTGTATGGTAAAGTGAAGTGACTGGGAAGCCGCGCTCTCTTCTGGTACACGATTTGATAGACTTTTTCTTATACAAAGACCTACTGACGATTTGGTGTGATGGTAAACGTACGATCTTGTACGGTTCGTTGGGTCATCATTTTAAAGGTTTCATTCCAACCAGACTTCAAGGCATATTTTAGCACGTCAAATTTCACCACTCGATTGGTGCGATAATTGAGAGTCAATCCTCTTACTTTCCATTTTGTGTTCATTTCTCCTTGACAGTTTCGGTATTCTTAGCCGTAATGTTTAGGACCGCCACTTGAAAAACTTAAAATCTTGTGGTCGGGATGTTCATCTGTCCAGGCTCCTAAACGGTCTCCTTCGATGTCAGGATGACGTTGACCGAGGCGATCGATGTAGATTCAACTGTCCATGTCAAGCTAGAGGACGCGATCTCCACACAGTTCTAAAACTTCGTACAATTTTAAGCGAGCATGGACTGTCGCATAAGCCGCAATGACGACATTTCCAAATATGATGGCTTCTACAAAGTCTAGTTCATCTTCGTAATTGACTAAGGTCAAGTCCTCACGAAGGACGACCACGTGTTTCATGTATTTTGTTTTGTCGTGAATCATCTGGAAGTAGCGGGAAGGTTCGGACAAATACTCGCGCTTGAGTCAATACAATCGTTGTGAAATTTTACCCCGAAAGTAATTTAACATCACTTTGGCAAACGATCGCCTTCCTTCGTTTTTCTCCACGTGATCTAAAGTGATGCACTCCCGCACCCAGTATCTTTCTTTGAATTTTTTTTTTGGTCTGCTGGAGCGTGTCACCAGGAAAGATATCAGCTCGCTTCTTGTTTCAGTTTCTAAAAGGTATCCACATAGTCTACGGAAATAATGTTCTGTGTCTCGTCGTCCTTTTGGTATTTGTGTTTCTTGGGAAAGTGGTAAATTTCGTGCACTTCTAACAGTCTGAATCCTAAGTACAGAGGTTTAAACAATTCCACGCGAACCCACGCTCCTGTCAAGGTACGTTTTTCCTTGGTATGCTGACAAGGTTGATCTTTATTGCACGTTTCGGCACAAGTACGACACAAAAGAAACATCAGTTTCTCACTGGAAATGGTGAGGTAAAACGGGATGGTACAAATCCGTGGGAGGCAAGACTTTGCACTTGATCAATCTTTCGTACAGTCGAATGTTGTCCAAATTCATCTCTAAGCCTTCACGAGTGGCTTAACTAAGCCCGGTGGAAGCTCCTTCTACGGACTGGAGAAGGAATGACTGGATATTTTCAAGCGCCGAAAACAAAACAAGACCCTTGTTACTGATGAAACTCGTTAACTTCGGGTGTTAGCCCATCTCGTAAAAGGTAAATATCGACTTTAAACATTCTCTACCTTGCGACTTACTTTCTCATGGGAAAGGCTAAAATAGTAAATCCTAACGGAAAATCCGAAGACGGAGTGATTAACAAGACTTGATATGATATTTAGTGTCATCTCTGCATCTCCCTCGACGCTACTGTGGCTTTAATGTACCACATTTTCCTTTCCCTTGGATACATCAGCTCCGTGGAAGAGGAATCAACTGCATGAGACAACTGATTCTCCATCTCAATATTTTCCATGTTTGAGTCATGGATATAACGTTCCAGTTTCTCTTCACTGAATCGACACAACATGGCACGCAAACTTTGACAGGATTTAAGTCATTGCTCGATTGGGTCAGTCGCCAGTGGTTGCATCCGACGGTGAAAGAGACCAACATGTCTCATTGCACAGCTGCCGCTCGCCTCAAGTTGGTCAGCACCGAGACAATAAGGTGCGGTCTTGCCACATGTCGTCTGCCTTACTGGGTGAATAGGACATAAAGTACGCGAGTACCTGACAAAGCGGACTGCAACAATTGCACCAAGAAAAAACGAAATAAAAACAGCACTGAAACCTCCAATCCTCAGGATAGGTACCTGTAATATCCGGACCATGATGACTGAACACTTAGATAATCAGGACTCAATAAGCAATGTTCGAAAGACTTTTGTCATCAATGAAGAAATTATAAGACTCCAGGTAGACATCAACGCACTACAGGAGACGCTGCTACCAGAGTTCTGGCTCCTAACATCAGCGATCTATTCGTTCTTCTGGCACGGAAGAGCCCTTAAGAAGCCAGAGTGTTTTGTTTTGGATTCGCAAGCATGAACACTTGACTAAAGACAATATAATCCTGCCAATAATGTAACAGAAGACTGATATTACTTTGCCTCCACACCACCCCCGATACATTCCACAGCTCCGACTGCGACACTAAACACTATTTGGCGGGCTGCAAAATGAAACTTCAGCCACAGCTACAAAGCCAATTCGGACTCTTCATAGCCATCATCTGGGACATCTCTAATAAATCGTATCTCGAGACTAACGTATGGCAACAAGTACTACAAGGATGTATTCACTATATTGCCGGGTTCAAAATTAGTTTTGGGGCCACGAGTGTTAGAGTGGCCTCAAGCAGTCTCAGTTACGGATCACTGTCATCTCACCTCTTTCTGCATAGCTTTGAGTCAAAGATTCGGCTAATGTAGTTATGTGAGAAAGCTTGACAGTAGCTTCGCGTGGGTCGGTAGTTCTTTCCGGAGGATTTTCCGGGTTCTTACTTCACCAATAGTACTGGCCGCTTATAGAATATCGTGTGCTGAACAATGTCCTTAAACGCCAAAAAAACTAGCAAACGAAATTAGGTTTGTTTTTTCCCAACAGTTATAATCTTTTCACTGTAACATCTAAATAGAATATCACCGGTATACATTCACGTGTATGTGTGTGCCTTTTCAAATTATTGCCGACATACAAATATTTGTATAATCTTCACATATGAAGGATTTATCTTCAGAATGTACCCATTTGTTTACCCATTATGAACTTCTTCAAATTACTGCTTACCTAAGCATTTTGTCACAAATTTCTCATTTTAGTCGGTAACACTAGTATATATGGTAACGTGCTTGCTAAATACATAACTCTTGATACAAAGTTTATTACAAACGTTTAGGTGTTTATCTCTAGGGTGAATCTGTCTCTGCCTCATAAGAATACAAATCTGACTTAGCATTATATCACACGTTACAGATTTAAATGGATTATCATCGACAGGATAATTCCCAGGGATACCTGCAGGGAAAGATTTCAACGTGACATAATATTAGATTCGCAATCGCATTCCTTATAACATTCCTCTTTTGTAGGAATATCAGGCCTTAGGTACACCTCGTCAGTGGAGTGAATTGCCTTAAAAGCTCTAAAACATTTGTAAGTAATAATTTCTTCAAAGCTTTCACATAAAGGTTATAAAACACGTCTTGCACCTAGTTACTTCGCAAGTTGTTCCCCAAATTCCCTTCCAAACAATGCCAGATTTCTGCACAGACCAGGGCACTAATGATGTAGCTTATGCTTTAAAACAAAAAATGAATACAGATGAGTTGGTTTTTGTTGTTTGGTGATTGCCACGATGATAACGAATATACATGTATGTTGATGTAATAAGATTGCAATGATATTAGCTGAGATAAGATATGATACGATACAAAAAATGTTTTAAATTGTTATGATTTTAAACAATTCAGCATAAACTCTAATAATCGTCTCACTGACAATGAGTCTTTTACTGGCATAACATTAAAAACAAAAAAAAAGAATCATACAAAACAACATCGTGAAAGATATACAAAACTATAATGCACAGAAAATAATCTGACAAAACACCCAGTGCATTGCTGGATTCATGATCCAAAAAATATTCTAAAAACGCTTTGATTCAGTACATGGACAAATTAAAATCGAATTGAAAGATACAACGATATTCTCTCAAAATGATCTGGTAAATCATTCATGAGAATATTCTCTTCATATCATGAAGATTATGGGCCAAATGTTGCGGTTTTAATTCTTGGGATAAAACTGAATTAATAATGTCTTTAATGAAAGTAAAATCATCCAAACATTTGGAAGCGTGTTTATTCAGATATTTTGAAGTCCATATTCATAACTTTAAGTCTGAGCACCCTTCAGATGTTTGATTTTTGACGTAAGTAAGTGTTCGAAACTTTTGCATTATTTCCGATTTAGTAATTGTTATGATTTCTTGCTTAAATATATTATTTTGAGAAATAACTGTCCGTAGTCGCTAAAACCAGCTTGCAAGATTTATAAGAGAAGATAAGCTTCTTCGACGTCATTAGAAATTCGCGAGAAACTTTTGTATTCAGTAGGAGCTACAGTACATGTCAATGACTATTTGCTCGATTGTTGTAATGTATTACTGCAAAGTAATTGTTCTTGAATTACTGCATTATTTATGCTTTAGTACGTTGAATGGCGTTGTGTAGGGTTTGATTCATTCGTAGTGTTTGATATACACGCCTGTTTTGAGATATGAGGAATGTTTATGTATATAATTAATATTGTAAGACGCTATTCGGTTAGTTGGAAGTATACTCGTGTATTTACTCATGTAATATAGATTTGAAAATGTTGAATTGATTTATACCTTGTATAGTGGTTGCAGTAAGCAACATTAATTAATAGGGATTTGCTTATTTGTGTATACTAGGAGCATGAAGTGTTAGAATATCAGCGCATGGATATGTGTATGTCTGTGAAGACTTTGTACAAGTGCAATATACAGAATAGCGTCTGATTATGTGATATTGTTCTGTATAATAAGATTGAGAATCTATATATATTCATATCAGCATATACGCATATCAGAGAGAACGGGTATTTCCATGGTCATGAACGCGTGACCAATGAAAGTAATGGCTTATATAATGATATTGTTGTTTAGTGTGAGTTAGATAACTAGGGGAACATGTTATGCTAATGTCCTTAATAGCACATGTTTACATGCATATACAAATAATATACATAAATTAATAGTCAAAATCACTGTTCAACAAAATCTTCCAAATCGAAACGGAAATTTGTATTCTTTAATCGTGTTTCTCCAGGAACTATTAACATGTGCCGTCATAAAGTATTGTTGTGTGTAAATCGTTAATCACAAACTTGACATTTGGATTGACGTTTTCCAGTATGTATCTCATGTGGACATTCAACGAACCACGTTGGTTGAATATTTTGTAACATATTTTACATTGAAATTGTTTATTTTCTGTATGTATACTATTGTGGCTCTACAAATCACCTTTCTCTTTACACGCCTTAGGACAAACTTCATATTTGAATGTCTTGCCAGCACTTTGTATCATATCATGTATTCATTAAAATAGACATAATTTCATGCCAGTTCAAAACATTATCTCCTTGAACATTTTACTACTAACTTCACATTAGACTGGTTCATTTCACTTATGTATTATATTGTGCCTCTTCAACTTTTTATATGCGTAAATATTTCGTCACAGTCACATTGCAATGACTTATCTCCAGTAGCCTGGAAGGCTGCATTATTGCGGTACTTAAAGTATTTATTAGTACATATTTATAATATTATTTTTATTGCTGTTTGCAGAGAATTTTAAAAGATTCAATAGCTTTCCCCTCTGCCTATTCCTATATATAAGAAAAGCGTAAATGTTACAAAACACAGCATATAGTAAGGGAGCTAACTATAGTAACATTGATAAACAGTTTCTAAATGCGTATGCGTGCACTGTAGAATACCGCAAGAGTTGTTGTTCTTGAATTGTAAGTTTTTTTAAAAAATAAACGGGTTAAACGTGTGATGTACGTAGTCAAGTCATTTTTGATGAGACAAATACATTTTTTTTTAAAAATGTTTCCAGTTTAAAATGTCCTTGTTGATAATTAACGACCCTCGACATTTTCCCCAACGGTATAAAAATTGTTTTAAAACAAATCACGGTCCCTGAATTGAGTTGTGTGTATGTTTGTATGTAGATATGAATGTGTGTGTATATATAGTCCCATTTGTTCGTACACCAAACTGATTTCAATAATGAAAACGTTTAATGTGACAAAAGGTGCATTGAATTAAACAAAATGCGTCATTGATTTATAATGTATGTCCTGTGAACAGGATGGCATGAAAACTGGCATCTCATGCACCTTTCATGTTTAACGGACTTCCCAAACAAAACAAACGGGTTGGAATAGTAAAACTACAACGGAGCCGGATTTCCCAGTACTTTGAACTGCTTGATATATTATCTGACTTTTAGATAATATCAATAAAAATGAAGAAGAAAAATACACCTTATATAACTTAAAATCAGTGATGAAGGAAACGCATATCGCAAACATTTCAGTATAAATAATATTACTAATTCGTCTTTAAATTTGATTTCTTTTCTAGTATCAAAAGCAGAATTAAAATATTCGTCAAGCAGAAATTTGTTTGTTTTCTTGTAAGACTAACTGCAAGATGACAGGATAATTTCTTGCTTACTTGCATTGTATACAGAGCAAGGAAACATTACTTGCACATCAGGGCTCTAATCTACAACTGATTATCCTCACATAACATCTGAATTCAACTAATAATTTTTTTACGTACTGAAAATATAAATGGAGCAAATAATTTAGTTTCGGTCTGATCGTCAGAACAAACCGTAATACACAAGAGGATGAATGGGATATGGGTCGAAAGTTCATTTCGATAGCACTATGTTGTAAGCAGAGTCGGGTCTTTATCTTACATTGCAGCAAACAACATGACCATGATCTATCTATCTATATGTCTATCTATCTATCTATCTATCTATCTATCTATCTATCTATCTATCTATCTATCTATCTATCTATCTATCTATCTATCTATCTATCTATATATATGTGTGTGTGTGTGTGTGTGTGTGTGTTTGTGTGTGTTTGTGTGTGTGTGTAGAGAGAGAATGAGAGACAGAGACAGAGACAGACAAACATACAGAGAGAGAGAGAGAGAGAGAGAGAGAGAGAGAGAGAGAGAGACAGACAGACAGACAGACAGAGAGTGATAGGGCTCAAAGAGAGTGTTTCTTGTATACCCCAAGATTATTTTAGCAGTGCTGATATTTGCAGTCAGAACATGTAGTGGCTAAATTCCTCAAGATATACATGTTGTCATTGTAAGAGTACATCTGAAGAATATGACAAAAACGTTTGGCGGCAAATTAAAAACCTGGCTAACTGCAGAGTGGCGAGAATGTGAGCTGATATTTCCAATGTCTGATTTCACTTGTAACACTATCTGTAATGCCTATCTTAGTGCTTTAAGTCCTTTCCTTGGCCTGACATAATACACTCTCACTCTAATGAACAAACAGGGGCTATATGTCACTGATGTAAAGAAGTTCAAAAGCTTAAAACTCAAAGGCAACCACTGTTTCTACTCATCTAGAAATATAGCTGTTATGAAAAAAATTTTGTTGTCATCACTTGTTATGAATGTTTTTGTTATGTATGTTGTGATTAGCTTTTCATAACCTGCTTCTCATTTCTTGCTATGAGAAGGAATTACTCGTCAGTTAAGTAACGTCAACGCCCATGGTGTGAGAGAGAGAGAAAGAGAGAGAGAGAGAGAGAAAGAAAGATGTTTTGCCACGATAATAAGACACAGTTACATCTGGAATAAGAAGACAGACATCTATTTTCCTGCTGATACGGAAAACTTTATTTAATTAAACAACACACATATATTACTACATTCTAGAAACACAACTAAAAACTTTATAAATAAAAATTCATGAAATACATATTATATTTTCCTTATTAAGCTTTCCAACTTCATTGATTTGTTTTATAATATTATACAAGTAGTTAATTCTCGATCAATTCCAATATAGCCAAAGTATAAAATGTAATAACTGTAATTAATGTAACAATTAATTTAAAGAAATGCATTTTACTTATTTTAAAATAGAATATTGATTTAGAATATGTTGCTAGATATTACTCTTTCTTGCTTAAAGAATACTTTATTTCAACATTAATTTTAAACGAGAAGTTGGTAGCGAATTCAACTTTTACCATAAAAAATTACATAAATATAATTAAATATGAATTCTTTAAAACATAAAACATTCTATTACAATATATTATAAATAAAAGAATTTAGTAGCAATTTTGCACATATATCGATTGTCCCATTAAAATCTCAAACATTAGAAGTACTTATCCTAAAAGACGTTTTTGACCATTTACAGTTCTTACCTGGAATAAGAAGACAGACATCTATTTTCCTGCTGATGCGGAAAACTAACCTCAGCCCAAATACGCGACTCTATTATACGCATTCGGCTAGTGTCAGGGTTAAACAAGATCACACCCTTAACGTACCAGCTAGAAAAAGATGCTTACTCTTTATCAGGTAGGAACCAGTTTCTTTTACGTCATAAGACTTAGTCTTATGGTTTATTTATATTCGTCTAGCATCGTCACACCTAATATGGTTATCCGTTAGTTGAGAGCCATTTTGTTTTACGTCAACTAACATAAGTTCTTTAGAGAAAGATTATTCTACTTTTATTAACCGAATTGGTAATTCGCCAATGTCTGGGTCACATAATATATATTTTTACTGATATAATCTAGGAGTTTTCTAGCTAAATCAGCGATATGGCATATATAATGTCTTTTTTTTTGTTGTAATATAGTTCCACACATATTGTACATTGGTAAAGCTTTAAATTATCTTTACTGGTTTTATGTAATGCGGCTTATATTCATTGCCTTTTTCTCGATTGCACAGCAACTATTTTCATTCTATTAACATATATAGTTGTGCTTTAAAAATAAATGAAGTTAATCTAAATATATTTTAGAAATTTACTTTAATATAAATGAATAAAACATTACTTTAATACAATTTAAGGAAAATTGCAATCTTATTAATTTTACTAAGAAATCTATCCTAACAATACCCTCTGTGCCATTTGATCCGAGTCCTCGAGGCTCGGAAGGAAAATTAAATTTCATTTATTAAAACAAGGTAAAAGGTGAAAGATCAAAAATAAAATAATTAAAAAAATCATTGCGAGACATTTTCGTAAAGTTTAAAAATACAATGTAAAACACTGCAAAATACATTGCAAAATACCAGGTAAAATACAAAAAAAAAATACAATGAGAAAGTATATTGCAAAATACTCAGTCAAATTCAAAAAGTACAATGAAGAGAACAATGCGAAATATTTGATAAAATTCCCCAAAAAACACAATAGAAGAAAACTTAGCAACATTGGATGCTTCATAAAATACAGTGACATAACGTGTTAGGATATTAAATAAAAATTAAAAGTTTACGTATACTTAAACAGTTCTACAATATAAAATTCTACAAAACCTACGTCTAATCTAGTCTTGTCAAACAATTGTAACACAAAATAGTAGCATGCAGTTCTTGGCATCTTTATTTATCTTTTCTATTTTAGTTTACTCTTTTTTTACTTTTTTCTTCTTTTTTTCTTCTTTTGTCTCTTCTTCTTTTTTATATTATTTGCATAACATCAGTAGAACATATGTATGGGTAACTACGTTATTATATTGCTTCAGTCAAGTATGATGAAAGAATTCTTGTTCTTATGAATAATGCTAGTGAGCCGATATTGAGCTGATCTTCCCAGTTCAACAAAGAATTAACAGTAGCTTTGAAGTAAGAATGGTTGCAAAGCAATGGCGTAAAAATTTAGTATTAATCAAGAGTTAGGAAACTGACAAGTTAATGTTGTTCTAGCCTTAATAACCATGACGTTTGTTCACTTACAATCAAACTTTGACCTGTGCGTGTAGGAAATATGTATCTTTGAATTAACCTAAGAACAGTAAGTGAAAATATAATTTAATCGTTTGGTACGCTATGGTCTAGTGAAGCTTTGAAATGTACGTGTATTATCAAAGTTATCTGTGACGTGTGAAAGAGAATGATGTATTGCCGTTATTGTTTCAAACAAATGTGACTCAGAAGCTGGTCGTATATAGGCCAAGAGCTGCTCATATCGTGAGAGCTATGCATTACGTGTACTCGGTGTCGAGTAATCGCTCGGACACTTTGACTATTTTATCATTTCAACATACATTTACGACAACATCATTTGACGTTGTAAAACCAGAGAAGGAAGATTCTGACTGTTTGGAAGGCATTAGAGCCGTTCCTATGGCGAATGCGCCAAGACACAGTACCATAAGGTACATACATTCATACAATTGTATGAAATCGTGAGTGGAAAACCTCTAAACATTGTCGAACCCATTTGGCTGACAAAAACACAACATCTGAAGTCAATATGTTTGAGACGGCTAGGCGGAATTTACAATTCTACTGTAAGATAGGTAAATACGGTAAGACTATGTTAAATGTGCTGGTAGCGAATCATGTATATGGTGGTTTCAGATTACAGTACGAACAGGTTTTTTTATAGTTTAGTCTAAAGGTACAAGAAACGGCAGTTGGCTCTGAATCAGGCTCTGTAGGCAGAACATTACAACTGTGATGAATGTTACTGTAGTAGATATAAGCAATAATAATGTTACTACATAATAAATACAGCAACAATTATATTAGTTGTTTAGGAATATCAATTAACACATTAACCTTATAATATTTGTATTATAAGAAATAAAATAAGATAGAGCAAAAAACATACCTCTGTGTGAATTGAAATATTCTTCCAATGAATCAATGGTTTATTAAGGAATAGTTAACAATGCACGCATTGTCTGTAATAATAAAAGATTTCAAATTGTAAAAAGTTCAAGTCACTGTCAATGCGGCTGTCGTTGACTCTGGGACTGGCGAAGATGTTGCTGTTATGTCCACGGAAATTTCGGTCTATGGCATGGATAGGTGTATTTCAGTCTTTCATTTGCAGGTAGCTTAATTTCGGCGCTGGACTAGGTATATGTGCATTCGACATGTGGGATGTTTCAAGCGATACTTTGGGAAGAATACTCATCGGCGATGTAATACATGTTATGCTGGTAGCCTATAAGTTTGTGCTTGTTCTTATTCCCATGGTGAGGATACTGGTGCTGATGTCTTAGAACTGACCATTTGTGTGGACGAAAAAATACGAAAATCACAGAAGAGTCGTTCTGTCATTCCTGAGTTGACGTAGTGTAGCAGGCGGCGTGATGTCTCATGATAGCAAAGATGTTGGTGCGAGTCTCTCTCGTGGATCATAATAATACGTGTGACACCTTTATTCATGATGCTAGTCCACTAATGTCGTTTTTTTTAAAGAAACTTCTCCATAACTTTTATGAAATAACTCTCTCAAAAGTAAGAGTCACTCATAACGGTGTAGACACGGCTACATCTTGGGGACGTTGGCTTGCGAGAGGGTCCACAGATCTGTAATATTCTCCATCCACTTGTTATGAAAGAAAAGGTTGTTGTCTATCACTTGTGAAAAAAAAAACAGGAATCTTATCATTTTCAACACAATGCAGACTCTTTGCAAAACTTTGATTGAACAACGGAAATTGAATCTTTAACTCACACGTCTTCCTCTGCATTTTATTGCTTTAGTTCTCATTTTCATACATGTACTTCCAACTCTCAATCTTGCACATCATTAGGAATCAAACGTCTGATACGACGTATCAGAATCCTCATTTCTTTCAACGTGTACTAATTGATACAGAATAAACATTGCTTTTATAATTGCAACAAACTGAAAGAGGTAAATAATGGGGACAAAGATTTTCCAAATGTTCATATATCTAAGAGGTCACGAACGGATATTGTAAACAATATATTATTGGGTGAATTATGTATAATTTTAGTATGGCTAAGTATAAATGATTTATGCTAACAGATTTTATATCACTTATCTGAGATTATGTCAATCGAATACGTACTAAAATCTTAAGAGACAGGTGACTGTCTAGGAGTTTTAAATCATCTGATAACTCCGGATCGATTTGAAAATATTTTATTCTCAATCATCCATAAGGACGTATAAAAAGATAGGTGATGTGTTTTACTTCTTCAAATGCGGACAATGAGGAGAGGTATGAAAGAAGTCCGCAAAATAATATTTTTACAAAATATGATTTTCTTTGTTAAACACCTGCTTTAGGTCTACTACTTGTATTCAAATATGTTTTATGCACGTCTTTTATAGATTATCCATAGGTATAAATTATTGGTAAATTTCGATTTGTACGAATCGTGCCACATAATATATATATGAATGTGTTGCCAACCTGATTAAGGCAGCAATGAGAAAAGGGTACAATCCCTTGGATGCTCATTTTACAGCAGCTACAATCTGCTACCTGAAAGATCTATTTGTCGTATGGGAGAATCCTGGTATTGTTTAAAGCCAAGACGACACTATACGTGTCCCACTATGGTTATCGGCAGCAAATAATCAGGCTCCCATTCTGCTGTACATGGAGAATCATGTGCAGCTAGGCTATTGATGAAAGCTTCAAACTGATCTCATCAGTCTTATCGGTCCGTGACGTTTTGGCGCCGCCTGTTTGGCGCAACCGTTTATGCCCTAGGATGTTTTAACGTGGACCGTTTAGGCGCCGGATGTTTTGGCACCGTGAAAAGGATTATTATCGAAAGAGTACACATTATGCTTAAGATAATTAGAGGCTATGTCAGCATTTACAAAAGAATTAAGAAATAGGAATATGAGCAGGACGTTGAAGATAATTGACTATATTGGTGTATTGTCCCGTGAGTCACGACCACTAAAAGATTAACTATTTTATCTATGGATCTCTAACCTGTTACTCATATTTGAGAACGAAAGTAATGGTAAGGTAAAACAATTCCACGCATACGATTAACGATTTAGTCATTCAGGCATAAACCCACTTCTATATAGTTGTTTGTTTATATAAGTGTGCTGTAAAATGCATTAACGTAAATGTTTTTTTTCGGAAATGAGCGTTATGAAATCGAAAAGTAGTCAAGAAACGTCCCTTACGATGAATATCAATTTTTTGGGGATAAATACAGTGCCGATAAGCTTAAAAGACTTTAGCAATGTGAGTTAATGTTAAGCCCGTTTTCATAGTTACAGATGACAGTCAGTTCATTCTAGCGATGAATGAACATTACATAGTTTTAGTTATTTTAATAACACAGAGGCTGATCATTGGAATAATTTTTACTTATTTTCAATTTATATTTCACTTACACACTACATCTCTTTGATCGCTGAGGTAATCAATGGTTATCCTTACCTGCTCCACTAAAGTAAGGTTACCTCTTAACAGGAATACAGGAATAACAATTGCTCGGCGCCAAAGTGGCCGGCGCCAAAACGGCTCATGTCAAAACGGCCGGCATAAAACCGGCCGGCACCAAACCGGCAGCGCCAAAACGTCCTGCTTCGCAGTCACTGGAGTATGTTTTATAATACAAGGGTTTGTATCGTATTCAGGGCCGACTGCATCTTCATTTGCAGTAGTAAGCATGACACACGCTGATGATTTAGAGGAACTCACATTCTTCCTTTTAAGGCTGTGTGATCTAATTGCTGCCGATTGTGGTCATAAAAACAGATGGCTTGCCTGACGAGAACCCGTAATTTCCTAAAACACAAGATGCATCGAGCATTCTGTTACAACAACCGGGATGAGATTCATGTTGCGTGACATGCGACAGGGCATTCAGCCTACGACACCGTCAAACAAAGCATGGCTCTTCTTTCACACGACCTATCAGGATTGATCCTTCCTAAGTCATTTTAGATCTCTTTTCACAGAAATGGCAAGACATGTGATGTAGAGTTGGAAAGGATCAATTTTCAGAAGACTGATTGGTCAAGTCTACACTTTTAAAAGTCACGCATATTGCTTGCCGTTTGTGATATTTCCATATACTTCAGATCCTGTCAATTTTCAAATGAACGTTATGAGTGACAGAATGACAAAATAAAGCAATTATCGTCCTGCGCATAGGTTAAAATCATATTTTGTCCAAAAATGATGTACTTCTAGAGCTGAAGAAATAAAGAACCCAATGCAAATCAAATTATATTAGTAAAACTCCTGGAAGGTGACAATAACAAACAAGTTTGTAATATTACTTTGTTAAACGAATATTTTCATTGACATACACATGATAATCATTTGAGTTGTTCCTGTCGCATACACGGAGAATTTTCCGAATTCGGAAAAATTTAATAATCCGGACCAGAAAAGTTCATATTAACAGCCATAAGTAAAGAGTGAACTAAAAAAAGTTATATGTGAATACGAGCATATGTTTATAGATGCTCCAAAATGAAAAACAAAATCTACCATGATGTTGAAATTGTAGATTTTCTAAACCTGTTAAAGAACTTACGTGATGCATCCTCTCAACTAGGAATCATCTTTAACGGAATCTCAATATTTGCTGAAATAACAGTTATTGGGTCCATTGAATTTAACAGATTAACCGCGCATTCTTATCTTGAGACCAGATAATCCTTTCCGTATGTGTACTGATTATAGAAAAGTGAACTACTAAAAACAAAAACCCAGTAGAAATAGACTGGAAATTGGAAATGCAACAGATATACCGAAGTTTGCCCTTTTGAAAGGATTTTGGTAATTCCATTCTCAGAAAGATCAAAAGAGCAAACAAATTTACGGCATTGCAACTCAATCTTGACTTTATCAAGATAAATTGATGTCATTCGATAACAAAAAAAATTCCAATACATACAACCCTTTATTGACATGTGAACGTCTGGAATAGAGAGATATGGTGCTTGAAATCATTGACGTCATTATATGCATTCAAAAACATCACATGGAAACCGAGTGAATTTAAATTTAATTTAAAGTAGTTATTGCCGTCCTTGTGGTACATATTGTTGGACAGAGTCAAGACAGATATATTGACGTTAACGTTATCACTATCTCTATATCCCCAGTTCTTAGCAGTGAAAGCAACTGATGCGATATTTGGGTACGGTTCGATATTTTCGAATATATGCTCAAATGGTTCTAGTTGTTTATTCTTGATCAATTTGATGATTAAAAAACCTAACTATTACTAGTCTAAAAAATATGAGGACGTTTTAGAAAAGAATTATAGGCTACACCTAACAGTACACAAGTTCTTTTAGTTCCAGATTTCAACCAATCATTTAAATGTCTCTTAATACAAGTGTGATGTAGGAGTTTGTGGAGTATTAAGTGAAGAATAGAAAAGAAATGGATCATCATGTGTGCTATTTCACTAAACATTCAACCACTACATACATTATTCCACTATCCAGGAGTGCTTAGGTTTTATTTCGACTTTGCAACAAATTGAGATGTATAATTATTCAACACAATTATCTGATTGCTGTATTCAGTGATTATAAACCCCTTACTTTTGTTAATACATTAAAAAACAAAAATGGGAGATTACTGATTTGAAGTTTGAGGTTGATAGAATACTAAAATAGATCTACCAAAGAATTAATAATCTTATTACATATGAACTTTATTGTGCATATTAGTACCGCATTCCTTCAATATTTTTTTATCTGAAATTCAGACTTCATTTATTCATACAGGATTATGATATTTCATTCAATTATTAATTAGACTAAATACTATTGCTAACAGTGGAGCTTTTCTTTCTTCTTTTCTACAGCAAATATGTGCGGGGTTTAAATTCTTTTCCAAGCTGTAGGCGCACTTTTAAGTTATTATCTGCAATAACATGCCACCAAAATTGCATGGAAATGCTT
Organism: Unio pictorum; assembly: GCA_030141615.1. Lineage (NCBI taxonomy): Eukaryota > Metazoa > Mollusca > Bivalvia > Unionida > Unionidae > Unio > Unio pictorum. The sequence goes on from JARLTB010000100.1 coordinate 3,526,617, forward strand.
ATTTTAAGGACTTCATTGGGAGATTAGTGTCATCTTTACCGTAAAAAGATTAAATCAATGTTATACCAACTTTAATACAATGACTTCCTTTGCATCTTATACATTATGTATATACCATTTCAACGCTAAATGATGGTTGATAGATATCCAAACTTTAAAACTGGAACTCCAATTTAGTTTTTTCTTGTGGGAACCATCATTTCCAACTGATGATAAATATCCTGACTTTACAATTGAGACTCCATGTTACTTCTTTTGGTAACCCAACGTTTTCATAACTATGGAGTCCTTCAGTCCACCTAGGAAGCTAGAGTTAATTTGTTTTAGCGTACTTGAAGGCATGTATATTATGACTATGGCTGCTGTCCGTGTTCTTGCTTTAGATTTAATGCCAATTCTATGCTCATAATAGGCTATTTTTAGAAGCCAGTATAACTGGTGAAGAAAGGACCCCGATAAAAACCACCAACCCATGGAAAACTACTTGCTGGTTTCTCACATAAACACAAACACATTGGTTTTAAACTAAATACTAGTATCAGAAATAAAATGGAAAACAAAGAAGATAATTTATTTATCTTTTATACAAAAGTCAAACCTTAACACGAAAATACAGTACTTTGAACTAAATCCCAAATATTCCATCAAAGTATGAAAAGAAGTACAGAGTGATCCAAATGAATTCAAGTATGTACTTTATTGATATGTCAATGACCTTGATGTATGTCAATCCTGAATCTGTCTGAACGAATTCACAATAATTTCAAATTGCATTTTAACCCAAAATGTTAATGAGTACTTTGTGGCTCAAATTAATAACATTAAAATAATGATTCCTTTCAAATTATATCTGAATTCTACTATGATTTTAGATACTTAACGTAATTCAAAAGTTAATAGTTTCTCTTTATCTCTCTCACAGATAAAAAACAATTAAGGAACAATAAGAGATGATCATTTGGTTCAACAATTCATTCCTAGAATATTTAAAGTTTTAAACAAGGTCAGGTCTTTAACACCAAGATTAGTAAACATGACAAAAATTAGGTATCCCGATTTAAAAAGGAACACTTTTGTCCTGAAAAGATATCAAAGCAAACATGATGTTTATACATGATTATCTCAGAGTACAATCTACAGTCATCGGCAAAAAAATAAGTATCAAATAATGCTTGAATCATCTTCTTATGATTAACAATCATGGACAATAATAACCATGTCATGTTTGTATAAATCCAAAAATCTAAGGACAAAAGTTCAACACAAGATACAGTTTTAAATAGATTCATATATTAGCAGCTTAAATGCCATTTCATTTATATTTTTCTCCTCAAAACATCCATTTATAAAATATCCAACTCACAAAGTTTGCATATAATTAATGATTGACTAATACTTTTGATACATATTGTACAACAATTTCAACACTGTGTCTAAATAGCAATAAAATGTCCATTCCTGTACACCTAAATTCATTCTCAGCTTGTAACTTTTCAAAGTCCATTATGTTTGGCCTGTATAAAAAAGAAATTAGTTTGACATTGTGAAGACCATTTTCCATAAGCTAAGCTATTTAATGCATTGATATTTCTCTAACCAAACTTCCAATATATATATATGTGTGTGTGTGTGTGTGTGTGTGTGTGTGTGTGTGTGTGTGTATGTGTGCTTTATAAACAAAAATCAAATATTCACAATTACTATTTAACTCATTCAGCCTCAGTGATGCATTGTTTTCTTATTTGTCTGAGTCTTTTACAACTTGCATGTATTTATACACTATTTACAAAATTAATATGATGGCTTTAGTCTGCTAGATCTGCAAGAACTCTATCATCATCGCTATCAGAACTATCTTCTTCTGATGATTCAGTCTCAGAAAATTCTGTCTGAATCTAAAGCTTGCAGAGCACATTGTATCTAATACATTCACAGCGACAAAGGATGGGATCGGCCATTATATGCAGTCATCAAACTTCGACTTCTGGAAGCATTTGTCACTGAATGCAGAAACCGGATCACGCGTATTGACGGGATCAAGGTTGAATGAGTTAAAGCAAATCTTTGGAACTAAATCTGAAATGTCTAACCTTTGACTGTTTGTTTGCAAACATCTGAAACATGCATGGCCATTTTTTCAGCATATTATTATGCATAAACAAACATTCTATCAAAAATTTTACATTTAAATGGTATCTCTACAGTTTGTATTCTCATGTGCATCTTTAAATCATTATTCTGCTTATAAATTTTCTCACAAACTTATATATGAACGCTTTTTCTCTGGTATGTTTTCTCATGTGCACCTTTAACACATTAACCCCTGGCGCAACATTTATGGGGAAGGAGGTAGTAGCCTACTGCCTACTTCCAACCTCTGTAACATCAACGTCATGTATGATAGTTTGATTCAGTAAAGTGGGTGGTATTATAGAAAGATATACATATTTAGCTGTACAATGATACCAAATAAACTGGACATTTTAGTTGCACTAAAACATACACAGAGTATAATCTAATTTTTGGACCAGTTTTTTCAGCTAAATTTTTTTTGTGTTTGGAATCCAATTTTGTGTCCAGATTTTAGACTTGTTGGCCACAAATTTAAAGCAGACTAGTCGGAATCTTTGCAAGAATTAGCTGGGCATTTTTAACTTTTGGGCATGCTAATTGCTTAGAAAACTATGTATGTAACCTCATATGCCCTTTAAAGTCACCATTGTGTATAAACGTGCACAAAATCTTCAAATTTTAATTTTTTTTCTCCAGTAAGTATTGTCAAGTGCACCTTTAAAATACTATTCTAACGTGAACAATTGCTCATAAACTTCACAGTTTTATCCTTTATGTTTTCTCATGTGCACCTTTAAATGGCTGTCATGTCTAAACATTTTCTCACAAACTTCACATTTGAATGATTTTTCTCCTGTATGTTTTCTCATGTGAACTTTTAAATTACCAATTTGTAAAAACATTTGCTCACAAACTTCAGTTTGTTTTCTCATATGTACCTTTAAATTACTGTTCTGTGTAAACATTGTCTCGCATATTTCACATTTAAATGGTGTTACTCCTCTATGTTTTCTCATGTGTACCTTTAAAGTACTGTTATCTCTAAACATTTACTCACAAACTTCACATTTAAATGGTTTTTCTACAGTATGCATTCTCATGTGCACCTTTAAATCACTGTCATGTGTAAACAAATGAATAAATGAAGCCTGAATTTCAGATAAAAAATATTGAAGGAATGCGGTACTAATATGCACGATAAAGTTCATATGTAATAAGATTATTAATTCTTTGGTAGATCTATTTTAGTATTCTATTAACCTCAAACTTCAAATCAGTAATCTCCCATTTTTTGTTTTTTAATGTATTAACTAAAGCAAGGGGGTTATAATCACTGAATACAGGAATCAGATAATTGTGTTGAATAATTATACATCTCAGTTTGTTGCAAAGTCGAAATAAAACCTAAGCATTCCTGGATAGTGGAATAATGTATGTAGTGGTTGAATGTTTAGTGAAATAGCACACATTATGATCCATTTCTTTTCTATTCTTCACTTAATACTCCACAAACTCCTACATCACACTTGTATTAAGAGACATTTAAATGATTGGTTGAAATATGGAACTAAAATAACTTGTGTACTGTTAGGTGTAGCCTATAATTCTTTTCTAAAACGTCCTCATATTTTTTAGACTAGTAATAGTTAGGTTTTTTAATCATCAAATTGATCAAGAATAAACAACTAGAACCATTTGAGCATATATTCGAAAATATCGAACCGTACCCAAAAATTGCATCAGTTGCTTTTCACTGCTAAGAACTGGGGATATAGAGATAGTCATAACGTTAACGTCAATATATCTGTCTTGACTCTGTCCAACAATATGTACCACATTGACGGCAATAACTACTTTAAATTAAATTTAAATTCACTCGGTTTCCATGTGATGTTTTTGAATGCATATAATGACGTTAATGATTTCAAGCACCATATCTCTCTATTCCAGACGTTCACATGTCAATAAAGGGTTGTATGTGTTAGAAAATATAATGCTAAGTCAGAGTTTTGTTCTCATGAGTCAGAGGCAGATTCATCCTAGAGATAAACACCCAAACGTTTGTAATAAACGTTGTATCAAGAGTTATGTATTTAGCAAGCACGTTACGATATATACTAGTGTTACCGAGTAAAATGAGAAATTTGTGATAAAATGCTTAGGTAAGCAGTAATTTGAAGAAGTTCATAATGATGCGCACTTGATATATTAAACTGTGAAGTTCCTGATTCTATAAGCAGCAGAGAGGGTGAATAGACCAACTTTGCAGGCGTCAACGAGGCTTCCTTCTCGTAAATATTTACTAGAAAGGTCTATTTGACAAATTGAGGCTTCCTAGTAAATGCTTAGTAGAAGGGTCGATTTGGTAAACTAAGGCTTCCTTGTAAGGGTCCATTTAGCAAAAAAAAAAAAGACGCCATTGTCGTTGGAATTCACTCTCTCTGCTGCAATGGGTTAACAAGTCTTTTACGATCAAAATCGCTACGATGAAAGTCCTTAGGACTTTACAAACATACTAATTTGTAGAACCTCACCACGTAAATCAATTAGATTATTAGACTGGTCAGTGAGTCTGAAATTAATTCTTGTTAGCAAATTATTATGACATCGCACATAGACTGGATTAATTGGATCCTCCATAATTAGAAATCCTGGAGGAGCTGTTGGTGCAAAAGAGTGTAAAATATATCCCTGCTGAGCTTGATTTGATCGCTCGAGATTTATTTGATAGCTTCCTTCGTTAACATCACATACTAAATTCAATGCTATCACCAAGGATATATTCACATTTTGAGGAGTGATATGCCTACCAACACCATCTAGATCATTATTTTATTTAAGAATTGTTGGTGGTTGCAATTTCTTGCACGCGGCGAGTATTTGGGGGATGGACTCTTCGAGGAGATCATTGGTTGATTTTTTTTAGTTCTGGAACATTATACTCAGGAAACTTAAATGTCGGAATATCTTCAACGCGTATATTATATTTCTTTGCAAATTATATCCTCTCAGAACCTACCATGGCATCTAATACTCCTTGAATAAGTCGTATGTGAAACAATTCCATATCGTGTACAATTTGATTTAATATTTCCGTGTATTTGATAATTGAAGTTTCGTATAAGCACCGTCGATTATTCTAGGGTTAAATTCATGATAAGATGTATTGTCTGTGACATAATCAGATTTTTGTGGTTCAGAAATAACTAGTTCCTGTCGAGGTGGGATTTCAGGCCACCCCAGTATTGTTCTTATAGAACTCTGATAGATATCTGCGACATAACTTGGCGAGTTTATCTCAATCGCAGATGATAGTGTCGGCTCGTGGACCGTTACAGCGATTTTTGATTCTGTTCCAGTAATGGATTTTATTCTACTCTGGAATTCAGCATTGATTTGTTCGATTTGGTATGACCCAGATGGCAGCGAAACAACGTTCCAGTCTGGAGTTCCATTAGGTTTATTCTTATTCGCAAATACCAAGGAATTATTCGGTTGTTGACCGCCAAATGCTACCGGCCTAATATTAGGCCAACTATGATACACTCGTAGTTTTGCTAACGCTATCTCCTTAACGGGAATCGGAGTAGGGAAATTCACACTGAATTCAGGATTCGTTGATGTTATTGAGATCATGCTGGTTTGTACTGGGTTTGTGTTCTCCACTATTCGTTGAAGTAGTTCTTGCGGTGTTGTCATTGTTATTATATTCATGTTGTATTTCTAATTTTGACATCGCGGAATCATAAATACTTACCATCGCTGAGAACTCACTATCTGATATCAAATGTATCATCGAGTGACGACGATATCAACGAGGATAATTGTGAATACGCGGTTGATACAACATGAAATTTAATTATGTAGTCTTGCATTTAAGCTGGCTACATGATGATATTTTTTGTTATAATCGAAATTATTCCCGCGATTGTTGTCGCTGCGGATATGCAAATTGGAACAGCTATCGGAGCAATCATTGTCACCGAGGATAGTATAATACCAGCTCCGGCGATTACACTACTCACCGAGTGCACAGTAACATCAACTGCGGTGATTCTTCGTTGGTATTTTTTAATTTTTGTTTGATACTCCTCAGTGAGTCTTTTGAGTTTAGTTTTAAACTCTCTGACATGATCATAGCGGTATTGAAATACTGAAGGTATCGTTGATGATGCCATTTTATTTTCAAATCATTTACGATTTCAATTGAAACCGTTAGCGGTTTAATTATTTACTTAAATCTGCTACAAATTCCATATACCATGATACTGAAACACTAGCCAAATTCTTATCAGTGGATTCTATCATGAACTTTTCAGTTGTATCCTTGTCCATGATCGTTGATATCGTATTATTGACCCCAGATGAACTCGACGATGATATATTAAATTGAGTCGGTGTTACTAGTGTTAATCGATAAATACCTTTGACGGTTGCAGTGATACTTAGTATATTGTCTGTAGGAGTCCACGCAAATGATCCGTGTTGGATCGTGTATACAACGTTGTTGGTTTTCTCATGAGGAATTTTTGTTTTTTCAATGATTGTTATCATCCTCGGAAAATCAATTTTGATTGCCTCGATGCATTTTTTCGTCTCATCGATGAATCTTTTAATATCCGGGAGTTTTATATCGAGTTTATCGAATGTGGCTCCAAAAAATGTATCTATAATATTTTTCCGTAATCATCAATTTTAGATTGAAGTGTTGCTAGTTCCAACATAGAAGTTTTTATCTCTGTGAGCTTCGGTGTGGTCACTGGAGGATTACCAAAGAATTCTAACAAGGGTTTATCAATATTGTCCTTGATGGATTTTTGTAAATCAATAAATTTAGTTACATGATCATCAAACTTATCATTGAGCGATTTTAATGAATTTGCCGTGTTATCGAGTGTTAATATTTTATCTGTGAATGTTGACATAAGTACGCCTGGTTTAAGTTTACCCTAATCGGAAAATACCGCGATATTATTTTCTGCTGCGCCACGTTGTTTAACTAATATATCATTCAGGGAAATATTACTAGTTTTCAATTTACCCTAACGATCTTGAAATACAACTATTTCGTTGGGATCAACACTTGCTAAGTTCAACGTTTAAGCTATTTCATCTTCGATTATTTTTTTATATCACCGGTTGCAGTGCCATCGGCGGAGGGTTTCTTCAGTGATGATAGAGGTCGTCCCCAAATATCAATCATGTTATTGTAAAACTCTTTCTCTCTCTAAAATCTTTGATTTGATTTCCAGCGACTGCTAGTATATTCATTTACGACAACATGTGGTGTTTTCCAGATGTTGAAATAGCGTCAAGGACATTCAATACTTCGTTGCCACCTATTGGTGGGTCATTCATTTGTTGTGTTGGTAGCGTAGAATACCAACGAGGGGTGTTTAAGCGGTTTATGTAACGCATAAATTCCTTCGGAGCCGCTAATCCACATGAATCGAAATAAACAATTGCACGTGGATCAATCGCGTATGCAACCCAGTGAGTTCCAGGTCCTGTGCTGTTATCGAGATTAATAATACCGGTTTCAGCGCTGTTTGGTTGTGCCAGCAACTGATCTTTCATAAAGACACCTCTGAACTTTTTTATGGCCAATTTTTTAGCAGCATCGAGTAAATGAAAATTTGACATTGGTGTTAATAAACCGTTCTTGGGATTCTCAGACCCTTTCCGCTGTACCATGAATACGGGTTTCCTGGTAGTCTTAGACCTTTTCCCTTTTGTTTATATCCTTTTCCAGTTGCTTTCTTTAGTGCCTTTCCTGCTCCGGTACCAACGGCTCCTAACGCCGCCACTTTAGCTACCGCTGGGGACGCTGCTGCAATCAAAGCCGGAATCGCCGCTAACAACGGGAATATACCATCTGATTTTATCGTGTTTTTAATCGCGGCTGCAGAGAGAGAGTGATCTTAACGCCTTTTTTATCTTTTGAACGCATCATTGAAGTGTTTTACTTGACGAGTTGTCAGCGACAATTTATTCGCTCCGCCAATCATCTGATTGGGTTTTAGCGTTATTGTGATTCCACATTTTTTTAGCTGATTCCGATTGCAATTTCTTGAGTTGACCGGGAGTTAACGTAACACTAATATAACTGTATTTCTTTATACAATAACAGATTGATATAATTATTACATGTTTTCCAATGGTGCATCTATCACTCTCATTCTTCCGCCAACACCTTCGAGTAGCATTGATTTGTCGCTGAGAATGACAACAACCGCTCTATAATTTGGGATAAGAACATCACCCGCCGCATTAGTCGGACGCGTTACACGAGCTCTAAAGTGTATATCAACGACAGATTGTCTTGTTAAATCAAGATGTTCCAACGAAAAGTAATAAATCGGATATAGAGTTTTAAAATCCAATTGTGATATTTGTAGACCAGTATCGACGTTTTGATCGCTCGTCATATCTGTCAACAGACGATGATACACGCGGGCGATATGGTTAGTGTTGTAATCAAGTAGTATATCATCGGATGGTTCCTGTTGTCCGTTTATTCTCAGTGAGACTTCATTAACGCCTAACTGATCAAATATCATATGGCTGCGTGTTGATTGTCTAATCGCGTTCTATCCTGAAGCGCAATAAATATATGACGTGGAGCTGAAACACCTTGTTTTGATGCTAGATGCCATGTAAGTTTACCATCAGTATTAGAATCTATAGTATCTGTGGTCACTGATAGCCAACTCAGCAACGAATTTCTTCCTTGGTCCATAAATGATAGTAATCGCTCCTCTGTAGTGATTGATGGAGTCAACACTGGCATCCATAATGATAGTTTTGTTAAAAAGAAATTTACCTGCAGCAACAAGAGCACTGCACCAGAATGCATTATGATCAGTACCCTTTCGCACGAGTACTACCGTATGCTTTGCTCCACAGATAACTTTTCGGACATTTCTACAGAATCCGAAAATATGATGCAGTGGAATTGCACATGAAAATTGTCGACTTGGTCTTTTCAATGTTACTAGGTTGTAATTACCATTAACACTTTTTATAATATCAAACGCCTCTGCTGGTCTTGATTCGTGTTCACCAGTATCAACTGGTTGATCAGCATCGATTGGAACATTTTATTATTGTTGTGGCAATATCAACCTCACGCTCAATAGATTCAATTCCTCTTCCATTAATCATATATCTTGCACTTTCAAATAGCGCCATGATACCATTATTGACCAAACCAACTCGGATATTTTGGTCATCTGCTTATGCTGTATCTTGTAGAAGTTCTCCTTCTACTTTGATAAACGCTTCACACGGTAGAAAGTATTTACTGGTATCATGGACCTGAAGTTCGATTCTTGATCGAAGATCCGATTGTACTGCGTGATAAGAATACAATTGATAATCACGTGCAGAATCATCCTTGCGCACTGGGGCGTCCATATCAAACGCTGGATCAGGTGACCGTTTGAACATTTTATTATATTTATCAAAGTCTAAATCATCGTCGTCGACGACCACGTCGTGGTTTTTTTAAGCAACTTCCCGCTATCATATTTGCGGTTATGTTATCTTGGGCATTAGTCACCAGCGACGCTAGTTTCTGCGTTATTTATTATTTTACTAACAATCGCGGGCATTTCCGCTGTAGATGGTAACGGTAACGACGGAGTCGTCAATTGTGGTTTCCTTCGCCGCCGAACTAGCGCTATTAGTTTATCCTTCTCGGTTGAAAACGCTTTCCCGGCAGCATCTCCAACAGCGCTAATACCCTTATCACGAATAACATCAATGGCCTTCATTGATAACTATTTTGCTGGCGGCGCTACTTTTGGAGCCATTCTTGCAAATAATCCTGCAATTGTATCACCGAGACCATCACCATAGTGCGCTTTATAACCTGGAAATCGTGAGTTTACTACATTGACGCTGGTTGGTTTATCATGGTTGTATTGTATGATCATCTTATTTAAATGATATTTATCTAATGCGATGACTTCGTCATCAGATTAGTCGCTCTGATAACCATGATGGTGAAAATCTGTAGGATTTTCCACTAATTCATCAATGAAATCTCGATATGTTTCAATGCTCATGATACTATCTTGAAATAACTGCCTGCAGATATCAGCTGCTTCATTAATTATTTCCGGTGAGTTATTTCCAGCTCGTTTTCCTCCGATGAGTACTTCTAATCGTGCTATATCACCAAGAACATTACCAGGACAACTCACTAGACCACTACCTGATACCCCCATGGAATCTCTTCGAGATTCAGAAAATCCCTCCCCGGTTGAACCCTGTGTTTCATCATCATATTGTAAACGCCCAAAAGTATTATCACCATGATCCCATTGTGGTTCTTCTTGTATTTTTCGTCTTGGTGTTGTTGTTTGGCGCTTTCTTTCTTGTTGTCGTTCTTGTTTTTTATAACAATCAAATTCTGTTTTGAAGTTTCTCTACTCCTTCATCATTTTATCTAAACCCCTAGTATTTTTTTTATACAACGCATTAGCCCAGTCATCGGGTGATATTGGATCGTCTTTATACTCGCCCGCTAACCCCCCCCCCCTTGAATTATAGCTGTTAACAGCAAAATCACTTAAATTTTATTCATGTTGTTTGTTTATTAGTGTTTTAGCCTCATCGGTAAATTTATCCAACAGAGAAACATTCGTTTTTTTTTCGGACCAAAAGGTGGTTTTGTTAACAATGCTGGTGTTTTTTCAGTTTCCGTTGCTATTTTTTCAAGTATAGGAAGTACAGGAGCTTCTTTTCTTGATCCTTCTTTAGGGACATCTCCGTATATAGCTCGCTCAGTGGCTGATATTACCCCTTTCGTTGCAGTTGTAATCGGTCTAAACAAATCTTCAGATCCCTCAGAAAACCGGTCTGAAGACTCTGTCTAGTTTGTAATTTATTTCTGAGTCGCGTATTGGTAAGAATTTCCTAATTGCAGCCAATCTCTCTCTCTCTCTCTCTCTCTCTCTCTCTCTCTCTCTCTCTCTCTCTCTCTCTCTCTCTCGCTAGTCTTGTAGTTAATGCTTCGTTGACCATTATTTAAACAGTAAAGTAATGTCGAATTAATGTACGATGTAGTGATTTTGTCATCATCAAATGATTTCTACGTTTTAACCCGACACAGATAGACAAGCAACAAAAAAAACACTCACTAAAATATGTTTTCAGTTAATTTATTTCCTTGTTCATTGATCAAAACCGGTATTGATTACATACCTTTCCATTGTATTTGCAACATCTGTCCATGCAGTGATGTATTTATAGTGAGAATTTTACTAACGCGCAATACATGTCAAATCGTTAGTTGTATCCAGCGTTTTTTTACTTCATTTTCTTGAATTGACGCCCGTATATTTCGAATTAACCTCCTTTTTCAAATCATAATCTCGGCCCAATTCTTTTCGTATTTCTTCCACGATAGTAAATAACGGGACAAACACACCTACGTCACTATAAAATGCAAGAGAATCGCGAATATAATTCTGGATTTTTTTTATCAGCGCATATTTCTTTGGCAGCATATATTTGTTAGTAATAATACCGTATTCTATATCTTGAAAGGCAGACATAATTTGGTCAGGGTTTAAATTATCAGATAATTTAATCTCTTGGTTTTTCAATTTTGAAATGTCAGCTATAATCCTATTCATATTTTCAGAGTTCATATATGATAATACATTTTTCTAATACAAAAAAAGCAAAAAAATTGGGGTCAATTTTGACCCGTTTTTTAGACATCACATTGCCATTACTATGGCTTTGGGGTAGTTTCTAGGCATACATAAAGGATGGATATATGCAATGTATGAATGGATGGATATAAACAATGAATGAATGGATGGATATATACAATGAATGAATGGATGGATATATACAATTAATGAATGGATAGATATATACAATGATAATGAATGATGACATGAATATCACAATTGTTCTTGGAATGACTGAAGGATCATATCACAGCAGTTCTTGGAATTACTAAATGATCATATCACAGCAGATCTTGGAATTACTAAATGATCACTCCAACATTCAAATTGCGACCGCATATACCCCCCACAAATCCACCCTGGGTTGACTGAAAAATCATTCACACCACGGCGCGGTTGGAATATGCGGTTGCAATTTGAATTTGGGAGGTACCCCCCCCCCAATAAAATCCATCTGTCAGCACCGTTAGCAATAATGCCTCTTACGGCTTTCGAACCATGGCCGCCAGTTTGGCACCGCGACACGTTACCGATTGAGCTAATGGTTCTTATATACGGTATATATTTTTGAATATAATATATAGGTAAGCTAATACAATCAATTTCGAACAGGTGTGATGAAGTCAATGGATCGATCACAAACCACAACTGACTGAATGAACGAATATATATACCTTTTGTGTATGAAACAAAACCGAATACTTAAAAGAAAAAAGCAAAATATAATTATTTGTAAAACACTATATATTTGATTCGTATTACAAAATAATTGTATTTCTACTGAGCTAACGGTTCTTATAAAATATATGTAAGCTAATATAATCAATAGCGAACAGGTGTATTCGTTTTCTTACAAAATATATTATATTTCCACTGAGCTAACGGTTCTTATAATATATAGGTAGGTTAATACAGATGGGCGGAAGTCAAACACGAACAGATGCGATGTACGTCAAACGCAAGTGAATTATAGATGCCACAATCGTATCTTTTTCAATCTATATACTTTACTTACTGACAATATTGAAGCAGAGCCGAACATTTGTAAACACTGCATATTTGATTCGTTTTCAGATAATTGCACTAACTGTTTTTACAGGTATAATGTGTAAATCAATAACGAACAGGTGTTACGCGTGCCGGTAACTGTAGACAGCCGATCAATACTAGCTCGGGCTAACTGTACAATACAATGAATGACGTGGAATATATAGGACATGAATTGTTGAATTTACTGACAATATTGAAGCAGAACCGAATACTTGAAGAAAAAAAGAGTATAATTGTTTGTAAACACTGCGTATTTGATTCGTTTCCTCACAAAATAGATTATCGTGGTAGTTAAAAATCAACCAATCAGAAATCAGATGACACAGCGATTGAGATCCGTAACTCCTCATAAGCCGTAATATACCCGGACGAGTTATCCCCCTTAATAACGAATAGTATAAAACACGATTAGACATACGAAAAGTGAATCCTTTGTCCGTTTTTTTCTGAAGATTGCTGATCGATAAACCCCCTCTGCAACAAATCGTATTGAGGATCTACAAACATCAAAATACCTACCGGCTTCATTCATAGATTGGAATACAATTTGTTCGTCAGTTGCTGTATTAAAAGATTTTATATGTCTTGCATTTTTTTATGTTTCCCAGTCTTTCCTCGTTTGGTGTTTTCACTCTGAGAAACAGCTTGCAGATTATTCAAAGAATTGTTCCTAGGATTGGAATCAATATGATCGATAACAAAACCATCCTTGATCAATCCATTAAACACCTCGAAGACGAAACGATGATTAAGATATCTCTTCTTTCTAACAGTAAACATCAAATATCCAAGTTTACTCACAACACCGACTGTCTTCTTAAATCTACGGTTTCTAATAATACCATCACAAGACGCTTCATAGTTTGGAATCACAGGGTGTGGTCGGAATTCTTGGTTTATTTCTATACTATACTATTGTTTGTCTAATTAATTATTTGGTCTAATGATAACATCACTTGAGAATCTGTCATTGTAGTCTTGGGGTGTTCTTATTTATGACTTTGACATTGTCAGAGTCAGAGTCATTAATGGAGTTCTTAGTTCGTTTATCATAGTAGCGCTTCAACTCTCTGTATCGCTTACCACCACAACCGAGACACAATTGTGATATTCCTCTCACCCCTACCCCACATCTTATACATGGAATTGGACCAAGGCTACCGCGTCGAACGCTTTGCATATGATACCCACAGAACTCCTTTCTGCATGATTTGTTACACGGGGTTACTGATCCAATCATAAGCCATTTGCAATGATTCATTATATAATAAATTCTCTATTGAAAACTTGTTTTAATTATAATATAAAGGAGTTCGAGATTATCGAAAATTACGCCTTGGAAAAATGCTAAATTCTTTCTCGATAGAGTCTCTGATACACCATAGGGTAAAATTCGTGATAGAACCATGATAAGTAAAATTCGTGATTGTTTTAATGAATTCAAGCGCGATGGAGCATCTCATTGATGGTCGACATTTCGAATTGATGGTAACGTTGATGCTACCATGAATGACGAAAGAGCAGCCAAGATAATCTCACATCTTGGGCGAAAAGGTATTTTTTTTAGAATAAAATTCATTATCCGTTCAGACACTGGAGATTGGATTACTCTGGATAAATTTGAGCCCATCTTGAAGGATAAAAGAACTGTCACTGTGAGTCAAGATTCGAATCCAGGAATTCTAACTGGAATTGACAAACCATACTACGAGAGATCTTATCCTGTAACAGCAGTTGTGTATGGGATATATCCGTTAAATGATAAACCGAGTATTGAAAAACTAGCACCGATGAAACTGTCGTCGTTGAATTGTGTAGCAGAATGAATATTAGGACACTTCACAAATGCATTGCGTGGAAATAAATTGACTGATCTAAGATGCAAAAAAAAATAACCGAGTGGGGACTAACAGTAAAGGAGCGGGGGGCAACAATTCAAAATGTGGCAGCATTAGTATTAATACTAAAATTCCCAATATCAGTAATGACGATAACCGGAGAAGTATTATATGAACCGAAATATAAATCGAGAGGAGCTCCAATCAAAATTATTGATCATATTGAACACACATGGACATCTGCAGTAACAATATTTCCGCGGGATAGAAACATAAAATATATAGCCGCAGAGTTCTCCGCCGGGGATTTCACCCCGGAAGAGAAACTATTTGATTTTATTCACCAGTTGAGTAAAAACGATCATGTGCAGTGTGGTTACTTCACAGTTTTGTAAACGAGGAGGCGATGAAAAAACTAGCTAGTAGTTTCTCGAAGAGTTTCGACGACGAACAATTACTAACAAACTGTTTTACAATTCCGTCGTTTGCAACTCAATTTGCGAGAAAGAGAAATACATGGAAACCAACAAGAGCTGAATTTCTCACAGACATCAAATCAAGTTGTATAGAATTTACCCACGGTGGATTATGGAATACAAAATACGACCGTGAAAGTATTATTTCGGTTGATATGGTCGCGTGTTATCCGGCGAGTTTTCTCGGGTACGGATAATGCGCTGAATACTTAAAGCGATTTGGACATCCACCACACGAGATGGCCCGTGTTGCTATTAATGGACCACTGCCTGATTTTGATTTAACCGGATTCGCTCGTGTGGTATCATTTGAATTGGATACAGGACTTCATCCGTGCTGTTATGTTTTAATTGGTAGACATTTATCTGAAAAACACATGATGCCAATAGTGCTGTTACGGTATATGATTGATTGTATAATACTGATATCGCTGATTGTCAGTGAAGTGATTATATCCTATCGAGCTCAGACTGAAGTCTGGTTACCACAACCCAATCTAGATAGTATAATCAGCGAACAACGAAAACAGTTTCCCGATCTTGACGTAGAAAATATCGTGAAATGGTCCAAACAGTTATTTGAATTTAGAAATAAAGACGCAAAGGATCTCGGTAGAAGAATAATTGGTAAATTTACTCAAGGTGGAATATACGACAATAAACGATATTCTTCACGGTTGATTATAGATAGCGTTGAGTACGATTTTATAATCGAGGATATAACATCTAAGGGTATATACGTCGATCGTAAAGAGGCTTTCTTGTCCGATGGAACAAAATTTGGTACAACTGTTACTTACGCAGATGGAGAAAATCTTCAGTATACACATTTGAGGGCGTCTATGCTAGCTTATGCTTCTATCAATTTATTTTCGATGATAAATAGATTTCCTGACACCGCAGTTAGAGTAGCCACTGATTCGTTTTATATAGATGCGAAACACAGAGAAGCAGTGGCTGAATTCACTAATTCTGACGAGAGCTGGGGATCATGGAGAATTAAGCGAGAAATACTGCGTGACTATTCCAAATCAGCAGATGTTACGATTGAAGATAAATATTTGAAAAATAATCAGATATCAGAACTATATAACGCACCGCAGATATCTGATCCAATATGTCGATACAAAACCGTTTATTTAAACGGCTGTGGCGGGTCAGGGAAGACGACTCGATTGTACTAACACCAACACACAGACTCGATAGAGAGATGAAGCAACGAGGGGTAAATGCTTGTACTTATCACAGTTTCTTTCGATGGAAAGGCGTTGAATGGACTCCTGAACGAATGGGTGAGACATTTATTCCTGAAGTCATTATTTGGGATGAGATATGCACGGTGTCATTAGATGTATTACAAAAATTTATCGATTGGAGAATACAAAAGTAATAATATCCGGCGATCAAGGTCAACCACCACCATTTGTCGGTTTATCGCCACATGATTGGCTAAAGAATTTTGTAGACTATTATGAAGAAATTACAACAATCATAGAGCACTTGATGAACAATTACGCGAATTCAAAAAAACTAATTATATTACAACCTGATAGAATCCAATGTGAGATAGCGTGTGATATAATTTCAGAAACCCCATTAAAAGATTTCTGGGAAGCGTGGAGACCAAACGATTTTATAATCGCAAGTAGAAAAATAGTCAGAGACACACTTCTGATGAAGTTATTTGAATTGCATACAGAAAAATTTGCAACAATTCCTGTACCGTTGTGTTGTAGGCCTTCGGATACACGAAAACAGAATATTGAAGTTGATATTCCAGGAAAGCGTGAAAAGCAGAATTTAGTGTTAAATGATATTGTGCTGGTTGATATCAACGTCGTCGAAGATGCATTACGCTCTGATAAATCTCCATGGACGGTAGGTTACGCAGCGACGATACATTCTTCACAGGGATTGACTATATCAGATACAATTGTTTGGATGGTGGATAATCATATCGAATGGTCAAATTTAGTTTATCTCGCATTGTCCAGAGTGCGAAGAATAAATCAGCTTCGAAGAGTTGGTTTAGATGATAACGACACTACAATAAGTGATATTGTCAACCCTGACAGAGTCAAGGACATAATCAGAAAAAAAACTTTCTGGTTATAAACAGCAGGATACAAAAAATAATAGCGAATTTGATATTGATGCTGAATTAATAATTCCGCTGAAGCAACAACAGAATAATCATTGCGCGAGTTGCAAATGTATAATGCGTTGGTGTTGGTCGGATAAAGAACCTAGCCAATTTACCGTAGACAGAAAGAATAGCAGTATTGGTCATACCAAAGATAATGTGATGCTGACTTTTCTTGAGTGCAACAGATGAAGAGGTGCTAGTTAAGATAACGCGGTGGTAATTGAGTATCCTCGGATATCACTTGCAGTTGTTCACGAGTAAATACTCGCTAAGGAGAGGTCAAATCCAATCTATAGATTGCTGGTCTACCCGTAGATCGTGTTATACTAGATATTTTATGCATGGTAACTCTCCAAATAGGATCATTAGCTCTTTTTGTACCACCTTCGAGTTCTCCTGGTTCATATAAATATCTTACAGTGACATTACCGAGTATTTGTTTTTTTGAAAAATCTTTTTTTGGTATTTCAGGTATAGACCTCCTTTTAATCGCGTTGTTAGGTTTCATGTTGATTGTTCGAGTAATCTCATTATTTAGCGCGGTAATTACACCTGGTAATCTCTTTACCCATTCACGAGATCGTTTATCCTGGATAATATCCATCGCGTATTGATATCCAAATAACCGCTCAGCAAGTGTACGATTAAATCGTTCAACAATTGCCTGATCGCGATGTAGTGCAGTATGTCCTCGTCGTATGGTGACATTATGATGTTTCATTGTTGATAGATCCACACCCTGAAATTCCTTGCCAGGATCAACTTGTAATAAATTTGGTCAGCGCAGAGGACCCCTTCGATAAATCCTTTCAAATGCAGAAGCCACTTCAGTTGATGATTTTGTCGTTTGCGGTTCTGCTTGTTTGTATCGACTCGCAACATCAACGCGTATTTGTAACTACCATCATGTGGCAGAAATAATATATCAGCCTGATGAACTTCATTAGGAACGGTCACATCAAAATGTAAGTAGTTAATTTGTTTAGGCGGCGGTAGATAAATTTGCCATATTGCCTGTTTGGATAACCAATCCTCTGCAGTGGTATACTTTACGCACGCGGCGATAGCGAGTTTACCGATTGCTGCTTTGCCCCTCCAATATCCTCTTGGAGAATAATAAGTAGATTCCATGTTGTTATTAATTACCAGCACCTATCATCAATTTACCTTTCATTGCCGATTTTACTAACCATGAAGCCAATGTTTCTTTGAAGGATTTATCAGTAATAGAATTCAACGCATGAATTAATTTTACATCTGCGAAATGTCTGTGTTGCAGATTGCTTCTTTTATAAGCGACATCATGATCATGACACGCCTTATCAATAGCGTTTATTGGATATTCATCGGGTCGGGGTTGGTTTTGATGATCAATTCTGATATCGAGTCTAGTCCAGGGTCCACAATAACTATACCCCTACATTGTACGCATTTACCAGAAAGTGCTGATACGTTATTGCTAATTGTAATGGTAGTCAAGTCATCTGTACCAGTACGCTTCTTACATTTCACACAATATAGATCCATAATATATTTATAATAACATGAATGTAATTGATTATTCAGCTACCCGACGACGAGAACCTATTAAACACTATGCGATGTTGCCGAATTCAATTAGAATGATTATAATCGGACCATCTGGAAGTGGCAAGACACAACTGCTACTTAATTTGATAACGAGATGGATAAAATGGAAGAAGTTGTATTTAGTAGCCCCGAGTGTAGACGATCAGAGATGTTACGAAGTGTTAAAGGATTACAACGAAAGAGCAATAGAGACGCCAGCAAGCTTATAACCGAGATCGAGGAAGCACAGAGTACTAATAATACCGATGGAAGTATTAACAATTTAGTCGCATACGACGATGACTACGAAAGAGCTGTATAGATTGTCAACGAGGGTGGTATTATTAAGTTTATAACCGATATCTAAGAAGCACCAAGCATTGATGATATCGATGGAAGTATTAACAATTTAGTCGTATAGGATGATCTCTTTATTCCGTTCTTCTCACTCCTCCTGGATTTCCCCTCTCCCGACTTATCTCTTTCCTTCTCCTTTATCCCGTCTCTATATCTGAGACTATTGGGACCACTTTCACTGGTCTGTCCCCCTGAGCGTGACGAAAGAAATTTCTAAATCGATTATTATCCATATCACCGCCGCACCAAATTTGTCAAATATTTCTAAGAGTATGTGTGTCAACTCCGTGGAATATACATAATAAATTGCAGTTATCTCTGATCACATTTTGGTATTTGAGTGTATCGTGGAGTGACATATATCACGTCGGTTTTTTATGTCTGCCTCTGGAAAATATCCTGGCAGGATTCTTTTGATTGTCTAACATCACATCATCCTATACGACTAAATTGTTAATACTTCCATCGATATCATCAATGCTTGGTGCTTCTTAGATATCGGTTATAAACTTAATAATACCACCCTCGTTGACAATCTATACAGCTCTTTCGTAGTCATCGTCGTATGCGACTAAATTGTTAATACTTCCATCGGTATTATTAGTACTCTGTGCTTCCTCGATCTCGGTTATAAGCTTGCTGGCGTCTCTATTGCTCTTTCGTTGTAATCCTTTAACACTTCGTAACATCTCTGATCGTCTACACTCGGGGCTACTAAATACAACTTCTTCCATTTTATCCATCTCGTTATCAAATTAAGTAGCAGTTGTGTCTTGCCACTTCCAGATGGTCCGATTATAATCATTCTAATTGAATTCGGCAACATCGCATAGTGTTTAATAGGTTCTCGTCGTCGGGTAGCTGAATAATCAATTACATTCATGTTATTATAAATATATTATGGATCTATATTGTGTGAAATGTAAGAAGCGTACTGGTACAGATGACTTGACTACCATTACAATTAGCAATAACGTATCAGCACTTTCTGGTAAATGCGTACAATGTAGGGGTATAGTTATTGTGGACCCTGGACTAGACTCGATATCAGAATTGATCATCAAAACCAACCCCGACCCGATGAATATCCAATAAACGCTATTGATAAGGCCTGTCATGATCATGATGTCGCTTATAAAAGAAGCAATCTGCAACACAGACATTTCGCAGATGTAAAATTAATTCATGCGTTGAATTCTATTACTGATAAATCCTTCAAAGAAACATTGGCTTCATGGTTAGTAAAATCGGCAATGAAAGGTAAATTGATGATAGGTGCTGGTAATTAATAACAACATGGAATCTACTTATTATTCTCCAAGAGGATATTGGAGGGGCAAAGCAGCAATCGGTAAACTCGCTATCGCCGCGTGCGTAAAGTATACCACTGCAGAGGATTGGTTATCCAAACAGGCAATATGGCAAATTTATCTACCGCCGCCTAAACAAATTAACTACTTACATTTTGATGTGACCGTTCCTAATGAAGTTCATCAGGCTGATATATTATTTCTGCCACATGATGGTAGTTACAAATACGCGTTGATGTTGCGAGTCGATACAAACAAGCAGAACCGCAAACGACAAAATCATCAACTGAAGTGGCTTCTGCATTTGAAAGGATTTATCGAAGGGGTCCTCTGCGCTGACCAAATTTATTACAAGTTGATCCTGGCAAGGAATTTCAGGGTGTGGATCTATCAACAATGAAACATCATAATGTCACCATACGACGAGGACATACTGCACTACATCGCGATCAGGCAATTGTTGAACGATTTAATCGTACACTTGCTGAGCGGTTATTTGGATATCAATACGCGATGGATATTATCCAGGATAAACGATCTCGTGAATGGGTAAAGAGATTACCAGGTGTAATTACCGCGCTAAATAATGAGATTACTCGAACAATCAACATGAAACCTAACAACGCGATTAAAAGGAGGTCTATACCTGAAATACCAAAAAAAGATTTTTCAAAAAAACAAATACTCGGTAATGTCACTGTAAGATATTTATATGAACCAGGAGAACTCGAAGGTGGTACAAAAAGAGCTAATGATCCTATTTGGAGAGTTACCATGCATAAAATATCTAGTATAACACGATCTACGGGTAGACCAGCAATCTATAGATTGGATTTGACCTCTCCTTAGCGAGTATTTACTCGTGAACAACTGCAAGTGATATCCGAGGATACTCAATTACCACCGCGTTATCTTAACTAGCACCTCTTCATCTGTTGCACTCAAGAAAAGTCAGCATCACATTATCTTTGGTATGACCAATACTGCTATTCTTTCTGTCTACGGTAAATTGGCTAGGTTCTTTATCCGACCAACACCAACGCATTATACATTTGCAACTCGCGCAATGATTATTCTGTTGTTGCTTCAGCGGAATTATTAATTCAGCATCAATATCAAATTCGCTATTATTTTTTGTATCCTGCTGTTTATAACCAGAAAGTTTTTTTTCTGATTATGTCCTTGACTCTGTCAGGGTTGACAATATCACTTATTGTAGTGTCGTTATCATCTAAACCAACTCTTCGAAGCTGATTTATTCTTCGCACTCTGGACAATGCGAGATAAACTAAATTTGACCATTCGATATGATTATCCACCATCCAAACAATTGTATCTGATATAGTCAATCCCTGTGAAGAATGTATCGTCGCTGCGTAACCTACCGTCCATGGAGATTTATCAGAGCGTAATGCATCTTCGACGACGTTGATATCAACCAGCACAATATCATTTAACACTAAATTCTGCTTTTCACGCTTTCCTGGAATATCAACTTCAATATTCTGTTTTCGTGTATCCGAAGGCCTACAACACAACGGTACAGGAATTGTTGCAAATTTTTCTGTATGCAATTCAAATAACTTCATCAGAAGTGTGTCTCTGACTATTTTTCTACTTGCGATTATAAAATCGTTTGGTCTCCACGCTTCCCAGAAATCTTTTAATGGGGTTTCTGAAATTATATCACACGCTATCTCACATTGGATTCTATCAGGTTGTAATATAATTAGTTTTTTTGAATTCGCGTAATTGTTCATCAAGTGCTCTATGATTGTTGTAATTTCTTCATAATAGTCTACAAAATTCTTTAGCCAATCATGTGGCGATAAACCGACAAATGGTGGTGGTTGACCTTGATCGCCGGATATTATTACTTTTGTATTCTCCAATCGATAAATTTTTGTAATACATCTAATGACACCGTGCATATCTCATCCCAAATAATGACTTCAGGAATAAATGTCTCACCCATTCGTTCAGGAGTCCATTCAACGCCTTTCCATCGAAAGAAACTGTGATAAGTACAAGCATTTACCCCTCGTTGCTTCATCTCTCTATCGAGTCTGTGTGTTGGTGTTAGTACAATCGAGTCGTCTTCCCTGACCCGCCACAGCCGTTTAAATAAACGGTTTTGTATCGACATATTGGATCAGATATCTGCGGTGCGTTATATAGTTCTGATATCTGATTATTTTTCAAATATTTATCTTCAATCGTAACATCTGCTGATTTGGAATAGTCACGCAGTATTTCTCGCTTAATTCTCCATGATCCCCAGCTCTCGTCAGAATTAGTGAATTCAGCCACTGCTTCTCTGTGTTTCGCATCTATATAAAACGAATCAGTGGCTACTCTAACTGCGGTGTCAGGAAATCTATTTATCATCGAAAATAAATTGATAGAAGCATAAGCTAGCATAGACGCCCTCAAATGTGTATACTGAAGATTTTCTCCATCTGCGTAAGTAACAGTTGTACCAAATTTTGTTCCATCGGACAAGAAAGCCTCTTTACGATCGACGTATATACCCTTAGATGTTATATCCTCGATTATAAAATCGTACTCAACGCTATCTATAATCAACCGTGAAGAATATCGTTTATTGTCGTATATTCCACCTTGAGTAAATTTACCAATTATTCTTCTACCGAGATCCTTTGCGTCTTTATTTCTAAATTCAAATAACTGTTTGGACCATTTCACGATATTTTCTACGTCAAGATCGGGAAACTGTTTTCGTTGTTCGCTGATTATACTATCTAGATTGGGTTGTGGTAACCAGACTTCAGTCTGAGCTCGATAGGATATAATCACTTCACTGACAATCAGCGATATCAGTATTATACAATCAATCATATACCGTAACAGCACTATTGGCATCATGTGTTTTTCAGATAAATGTCTACCAATTAAAACATAACAGCACGGATGAAGTCCTGTATCCAATTCAAATGATACCACACGAGCGAATCCGGTTAAATCAAAATCAGGCAGTGGTCCATTAATAGCAACACGGGCCATCTCGTGTGGTGGATGTCCAAATCGCTTTAAGTATTCAGCGCATTATCCGTACCCGAGAAAACTCGCCGGATAACACGCGACCATATCAACCGAAATAATACTTTCACGGTCGTATTTTGTATTCCATAATCCACCGTGGGTAAATTCTATACAACTTGATTTGATGTCTGTGAGAAATTCAGCTCTTGTTGGTTTCCATGTATTTCTCTTTCTCGCAAATTGAGTTGCAAACGACGGAATTGTAAAACAGTTTGTTAGTAATTGTTCGTCGTCGAAACTCTTCGAGAAACTACTAGCTAGTTTTTTCATCGCCTCCTCGTTTACAAAACTGTGAAGTAACCACACTGCACATGATCGTTTTTACTCAACTGGTGAATAAAATCAAATAGTTTCTCTTCCGGGGTGAAATCCCCGGCGGAGAACTCTGCGGCTATATATTTTATGTTTCTATCCCGCGGAAATATTGTTACTGCAGATGTCCATGTGTGTTCAATATGATCAATAATTTTGATTGGAGCTCCTCTCGATTTATATTTCGGTTCATATAATACTTCTCCGGTTATCGTCATTACTGATATTGGGAATTTTAGTATTAATACTAACGCTGCCACATTTTGAATTGTTGCCCCCCGCTCCTTTACTGTTAGTCCCCACTCGGTTATTTTTTTTTGCATCTTAGATCATTCAATTCATTTCCACGCAATGCATTTGTGAAGTGTTCTAATATTCATTCTGCTACACAATTCAACGACGACAGTTTCATCGGTGCTAGTTTTTCAATACTCGGTTTATCATTTAACGGATATATCCCATACACAACTGCTGTTACAGGATAAGATCTCTCGTAGTATGGTTTGTCAATTCCAGTTAGAATTCCTGGATTCGAATCTTGACTCACAGTGACAGTGGGCTCAAATTTATCCCGAATAATCCAATCTCCAGTGTCTGAACGGATAATGAATTTTATTCTAAAAAAATACCTTTTCGCCCAAGATGTGAGATTATCTTGGCTGCTCTTTCGTCATTCATGGTAGCATCAACGTTACCATCAATTCGAAATGCCGACCATCAATGAGATGCTCCATCGCGCTTGAATTCATTAAAACAATCACGAATTTTACTTATCATGGTTCTATCACGAATTTTACCCTATGGTGTATCAGAGACTCTATCGAGAAAGAATTTAGCATTTTTCCAAGGCGTAATTTTCGATAATCTCGAACTCCTTCATATTATAATTAAAACAAGTTTTCAATAGAGAATTTATTATATAATGAATCATTGCAAATGGCTTATGATTGGATCAGTAACCCCGTGTAACAAATCATGCAGAAAGGAGTTCTGTGGGTATCATATGCAAAGCGTTCGACGCGGTAGCCTTGGTCCAATTCCATGTATAAGATGTGGGGTAGGGGTGAGAGGAATATCACAATTGTGTCTCGGTTGTGGTGGTAAGCGATACAGAGAGTTGAAGCGCTACTATGATAAACGAACTAAGAACTCCATTAATGACTCTGACTCTGACAATGTCAAAGTCATAAATAAGAACACCCCAAGACTACATTTATAGATTCTCAAGTGATGTTATCATTAGACCAAATAATTAATTAGACAAACAATAGTATAGTATAGAAATAAACCAAGAATTCCGACCACACCCTGTGATTCCAAACTATGAAGCGTCTTGTGATGGTATTATTAGAAACCGTAGATTGAAGAAGCCAGTCGGTGTTGTCAGTAAACTTGGATATTTGATGTTTACTGTTGGGAAGAAGAGATATCTTAATCATCGTTTCGTCTTCGAGGTGTTTAATGGATTGATCAAGGATGGTTTTGTTATCGATCATATTGATTCCAATACTAGGAACAATTCTTTGAATAATCTGCAAGCTATTTCTCAGAGTGAAAACACCAAACGAGGAAAGACTGGGAAACATAAAAAAATGCAAGACATATAAAATCTTTTAATACAGCAACTGACGAACAAATTGTATTCCAATCTCTGAATGAAGCCGGTAGATATTTTGATGTTTGTAGATCCTCAATACGATTTGTTGCAGAGGGGGTTTATCGATCAGCAATCTTCAGAAAAAAACGGACAAAGGATTCACTTTTCGTATGTCTAATCGTGTTTTATACTATTCGTTATTAAGGGGGATAACTCGTCCGGGTATATTACGGCTTATGAGGAGTTATGGATCTCAATCGCTGTGTCATCTGATTTCTGATTGGCTGATTTTTAACTACCACGATAATCTATTTTGTGAGGAAACGAATCAAATA
The DNA here is from genome assembly GCA_030141615.1 of Unio pictorum. Taxonomy (NCBI): domain Eukaryota; kingdom Metazoa; phylum Mollusca; class Bivalvia; order Unionida; family Unionidae; genus Unio; species Unio pictorum. The sequence continues at coordinate 3,552,450 of JARLTB010000100.1, forward strand.
CGCAGTGTTTACAAACAATTATACTCTTTTTTTCTTCAAGTATTCGGTTCTGCTTCAATATTGTCAGTAAATTCAACAATTCATGTCCTATATATTCCACGTCATTCATTGTATTGTACAGTTAGCCCGAGCTAGTATTGATCGGCTGTCTACAGTTACCGGCACGCGTAACACCTGTTCGTTATTGATTTACACATTATACCTGTAAAAACAGTTAGTGCAATTATCTGAAAACGAATCAAATATGCAGTGTTTACAAATGTTCGGCTCTGCTTCAATATTGTCAGTAAGTAAAGTATATAGATTGAAAAAGATACGATTGTGGCATTTATAATTCACTTGCGTTTGACGTACATCGCATCTGTTCGTGTTTGACTTCCGCCCATCTGTATTAACCTACCTATATATTATAAGAACCGTTAGCTCAGTGGAAATATAATATATTTTGTAAGAAAACGAATACACCTGTTCGCTATTGATTATATTAGCTTACATATATATTATAAGAACCGTTAGCTCAGTAGAAATACAATTATTTTGTAATACGAATCAAATATATAGTGTTTTACAAATAATTATATTTTGCTTTTTCTTTTAAGTATTCGGTTTTGTTTCATACACAAAAGGTATATATATTCGTTCATACACAAAAGGTATATATATTCGTTCATTCAGTCAGTTGTGGTTTGTGATCGATCCATTGACTTCATCACACCTGTTCGAAATTGATTGTATTAGCTTACCTATATATTATATTCAAAAATATATACCGTATATAAGAACCATTAGCTCAATCGGTAACGTGTCTCGGTGCCAAACTGGCGGCCATGGTTCGAAAGCCGTAAGAGGCATTATTGCTAACGGTGCTGACAGATGGATTTTATTGGGGGGGGGGGTACCTCCGAAATTCAAATTGCAACCGCATATTCCAATCGCGCCGTGGTGTGAATGATTTTTCAGTCAACCCAGGGTGGTTTTGTGGGGGGGTATATGCGGTCGCAATTTGAATGTTGGAGTGATCATTTAGTAATTCCAAGATCTGCTGTGATATGATCATTTAGTAATTCGAAGAACTGCTTGATATGATCATTTAGTAATTCCAAGAACAATTGTGATATTCAGTCATTTCATGTCATCATTCATTATCATTGTATATATCTATCCATTCATTAATTGTATATATCCATCCATTCATTCATTGTATATATCCATCCATTCATTCATTGTTTATATCCATCCATTCATACATTGCATATATCCATCCTTTATGTATGCCTAGAAACTACCCCAAAGCCATAGTAATGGCAATGTGATGTCTAAAAAACGGGTCAAAATTGACCCCAATTTTTTTGCTTTTTTTGTATTAGAAAAATGTATTATCATATATGAACTCTGAAAATATGAATAGGATTATAGCTGACATTTCAAAATTGAAAAACCAAGAGATTAAATTATCTGATAATTTAAACCCTGACCAAATTATGTCTGCCTTTCAAGATATAGAATACGGTATTATTACTAACAAATATATGCTGCCAAAGAAATATGCGCTGATAAAAAAAATCCAGAATTATATTCGCGATTCTCTTGCATTTTATAGTGACGTAAATGTGTTTGTCCAGTTATTTACTATCGTGGAAGAAATACGAAAAGAATTGGGCCGAGATTATGATTTGAAAAAGGAGGTTAATTCGAAATATACGGGCGTCAATTCAAGAAAATGAAATAAAAAAACGCTGGATACAACTAACGATTTGACATGTATTGCGCGTTAGTAAAATTCTCACTATAAATACATCACTGCATGGACAGATGTTGCAAATACAATGGAAAGGTATGTAATCAATACCGGTTTTGATCAATGAACAAGGAAATAAATTAACTGAAACATATTTTAGTGAGTGTTTTTTTTGTTGCTTGTCTATCTGTGTCGGGTTAAAACGTAGAAATCATTTGATGATGACAAAATCACTACATCGTACATTAATTCGACATTACTTTACTGTTTAAATAATGGTCAACGAAGCATTAACTACAAGACTAGCGAGAGAGAGAGAGAGAGAGAGAGAGAGAGAGAGAGAGAGAGAGAGAGAGAGAGAGAGAGAGAGAGATTGGCTGCAATTAGGAAATTCTTACCAATACGCGACTCAGAAATAAATTACAAACTAGACAGAGTCTTCAGACCGGTTTTCTGAGGGATCTGAAGATTTGTTTAGACCGATTACAACTGCAACGAAAGGGGTAATATCAGCCACTGAGCGAGCTATATACGGAGATGTCCCTAAAGAAGGATCAAGAAAAGAAGCTCCTGTACTTCCTATACTTGAAAAAATAGCAACGGAAACTGAAAAAACACCAGCATTGTTAACAAAACCACCTTTTGGTCCGAAAAAAAACGAATGTTTCTCTGTTGGATAAATTTACCGATGAGGCTAAAACACTAATAAACAAGCAACATGAATACAATTTAAGTGATTTTGCTGTTAACAGCTATAATTCAAGGGGGGGGGGGGGTTAGCGGGCGAGTATAAAGACGATCCAATATCACCCGATGACTGGGCTAATGCGTTGTATAAAATAAATACTAGGGGTTTAGATAAAATGATGAAGGAGTATAGAAACTTCAAAACAGAATTTGATTGTTATAAAAAACAAGAACGACAACAAGAAAGAAAGCGCCAAACAACAACACCAGGACGAAAAATACAAGAAGAACCACAATGGGATCATGGTGATAATACTTTTGGGCGTTTACAATATGATGATGATGCACAGGGTTCAACCGGAGAGGGATTTTCTGAATCTCAAAGTGATTCCATGGGGGTATCAGGTAGTGGTCTACTGAGTTGTCCTGGTAATGTTCTTGGTGATATAGCACGATTAGAAGTACTCATCGGAGGAAAACGAGCTGGAAATAACTCACCGGAAATAATTAATGAAGCAGCTGATATCTGCAGGCAGTTATTTCAAGATCGTATCATGAGCATTGAAACATATCGAGATTTCATTGATGAATTAGTGGAAAATCCTACAGATTTTCACCATCATGGTTATCAGAGCGACTAATCTGATGACGAAGTCATCGCATTTGATAAATATCATTTAAATAAGATGATCATACAATACAACCATGATAAACCAACCAGCGTCAATGTAGTAAACTCACGATTTCCAGGTTATAAAGCGCACTATGGTGATGGTCTCGGTGATACAATTGCAGGGTTATTTGCAAGAATGGCTCCAAAAGTAGCGCCGCCAGCAAAATAGTTATCAATGAAGGCCATTGATGTTATTCGTGATAAGGGTATTAGCGCTGTTGGAGATGCTGCCGGGAAAGCGTTTTCAACCGAGAAGGATAAACTAATAGCGCTAGTTCGGCGGCGAAGGAAACCACAATTGACGACTCCGTCGTTACCGTTACCATCTACAGCGGAAATGCCCGCGATTGTTAGTAAAATAATAAATAACGCAGAAACTAGCGTCGCTGGTGACTAATGCCCAAGATAACATAACCGCAAATATGATAGCGGGAAGTTGCTTAAAAAAACCACGACGTGGTCGTCGACGACGATGATTTAGACTTTGATAAATATAATAAAATGTTCAAACGGTCACCTGATCCAGCGTTTGATATGGACGCCCCAGTGCGCAAGGATGATTCTGCACGTGATTATCAATTGTATTCTTATCACGCAGTACAATCGGATCTTCGATCAAGAATCGAACTTCAGGTCCATGATACCAGTAAATACTTTCTACTGTGTGAAGCGTTTATCAAAGTAGAAGGAGAACTTCTACAAGATACAGCATAAGAAGATAACCAAAATATCCGAGTTGGTTTGGTCAATAATGGTATCATGGCGCTATTTGAAAGTGCAAGATATATGATTAATGGAAGAGGAATTGAATCTATTGAGCGTGAGGTTGATATTGCCACAACAATAATAAAATGTTCCAATCGATGCTGATCAACCAGTTGATACTGGTGAACACGAATCAAGACCAGCAGAGGCGTTTGATATTATAAAAAGTGTTAATGGTAATTACAACCTAGTAACATTGAAAAGACCAAGTCGACAATTTTCATGTGCAATTCCACTGCATCATATTTTCGGATTCTGTAGAAATGTCCGAAAAGTTATCTGTGGAGCAAAGCATACGGTAGTACTCGTGCGAAAGGGTACTGATCATAATGCATTCTGGTGCAGTGCTCTTGTTGCTGCAGGTAAATTTCTTTTTAACAAAACTATCATTATGGATGCCAGTGTTGACTCCATCAATCACTACAGAGGAGCGATTACTATCATTTATGGACCAAGGAAGAAATTCGTTGCTGAGTTGGCTATCAGTGACCACAGATACTATAGATTCTAATACTGATGGTAAACTTACATGGCATCTAGCATCAAAACAAGGTGTTTCAGCTTCACGTCATATATTTATTGCGCTTCAAGATAGAACGCGATTAGACAATCAACACGCAGCCATATGATATTTGATCAGTTAGGCGTTAATGAAGTCTCACTGAGAATAAACGGACAACAGGAACCATCCGATGATATACTACTTGATTACAACACTAACCATATCGCCCGCGTGTATCATAGTCTGTTGACAGATATGACGAGCGATCAAAACGTCGATACTGGTCTACAAATATCACAATTGGATTTTAAAACTCCATATCCGATTTATTACTTTTCGTTGGAACATCTTGATTTAACAAGACAATCTGTCGTTGATATACACTTTAGATCTCGTGTAACGCGTCCGACTAATGCGGCGGGTGATGTTCTTATCCCAAATTATAGAGCGGTTGTTGTCATTCTCAGCGACAAATCAATGCTACTCGAAGGTGTTGGCGGAAGAATGAGAGTGATAGATGCACCATTGGAAAACGTGTAATAATTAGATCAATCTGTTATTGTATAAAGAAATACAGTTATATTAGTGTTACGTTAACTCCCGGTCAACTCAAGAAATTGCAATCGGAATCAGCTAAAAAAATGTGGAATCACAATAACGCTAAAACCCAATCAGATGATTGGCGGAGCGAATAAATTGTTGCTGACAACTCGTCAAGTAAAACACTTCAATGATGCGTTCAAAAGATAAAAAAGGCGTTCAGATCACTCTCTCTCTGCAGCCGCGATTAAAAACATGATAAAATCAGGTGGTATATTCCCGTTGTAACCGGCGATTCCTGCTTTGATTGCAGCAGCGCCCCAGCGGTAGCTAAAGTGGCGGCGTTAAGAGCCGTTGGTACCGGAGCAGGAAAGGCACTAAAGAAAGCAGCTGGAAAAGGATATAAACAAAAGGGAAAAGGTCTAAGACTACCAGGAAACCCGTATTCATGGTACAGCGGAAAGGGTCTGAGAATCCCAAGAACGGTTTATTAACACCAATGTCAAATTTTCATTTACTCGATGCTGCTAAAAAATTGGCCATAAAAAAGTTCAGAGGTGTCTTTATGAAAGATCAGTTGCTGGCACAACCAAACAGCGCTGAAACCGGTATTATTAATCTCGATAACAGCACAGGACCTGGAACTCACTGGGTTGCATACGCGATTGATCCACGTGCAATTGTTTATTTCGATTCATGTGGATTAGCGGCTCCGAAGGAATTTATGCGTTACATAAACCGCTTAAACACCCCTCGTTGGTATTCTACGCTACCAACACAACAAATGAATGACCCACCAATAGGTGGCAACGAAGTATTGAATGTCCTTGACGCTATTTCAACATCTGGAAAACCACCACATGTTGTCGTAAATGAATATACTAGCAGTCGCTGGAAATCAAATCAAAGATTTTAGAGAGAGAAAGAGTTTTACAATAACATGATTGATATTTGGGGACGACCTCTATCATCACTGAAGAAACCCTCCGCCGATGGCACTGCAACCGGTGATATAAAAAAATAATCGAAGATAAAATAGCTTAAACGTTGAACTTAGCAAGTGTTGATCCCAACGAAATAGTTGTATTTCAAGATCGTTAGGGTAAATTGGAAACTAGCAATATTTCCCTGAATGATATATTAGTTAAACAACGTGGCGCAGCAGAAAATAATATCGCGGTATTTTCCGATTAGGGTAAACTTAAACCAGGCGTACTTATGTCAACATTCACAGATAAAATATTAACGCTCGATAACACGGCAAATTCATTAAAATCGCTCAATGATAAGTATGATGATCATGTAACTAAATTTTTGATTTACAAAAATCCATCAAGGACAATATTGATAAACCCGTGTTAGAATTCTTTGGTAATCCTCCAGTGACCACACCGAAGCTCACAGAGATAAAAACTTCTATGTTGGAACTAGCAACACTTCAATCTAAAATTGATGATTACGGAAAAATATTATAGATACATTTTTTGGAGCCACATTCGATAAACTCGATATAAAACTCCCGGATATTAAAAGATTCATCGATGAGACGAAAAAATGCATCGAGGCAATCAAAATTGATTTTCCGAGGATGATAACAATCATTGAAAAAACAAAAATTCCTCATGAGAAAACCAACAACGTTGTATACACGATCCAACACGGATCATTTGCGTGGACTCCTATAGACAATATACTAAGTATCACTGCAACCGTCAAAGGTATTTATCGATTAACACTAGTAACACCGACTCAATTTAATATATCATCGTCGAGTTCATCTGGGGTCAATAATACGATATCAACGATCATGGACAAGGATACAACTGAAAAGTTCATGATAGAATCCACTGATAAGAATTTGGCTAGTGTTTCAGTATCATGGTATATGGAATTTGTAGCAGATTTAAGTAAATAATTAAACCGCTAACGGTTTCAATTGAAATCGTAAATGATTTGAAAATAAAATGGCATCATCAACGATACCTTCAGTATCTCAATACCGCTATGATCAGGTCAGAGAGTTTAAAACTAAACTCAAAAGACTCACTGAGGAGTATCAAACAAAAATTAAAAAATACCAACGAAGAATCACCGCAGTTGATGTTACTGTGTACTCGGTGAGTAGTGTAATCGCCGAAACTGGTATTATACTATCCTCGGTGACAATGATTGCTTCGATAGCTGTTCCAATTTGCATATCCGCAGCGACAACAATCGCGGGAATAATTTCGATTATAACAAAAAATATCATCATGTAGCCAGCTTAAATGCAAGACTACATAATTAAATTTCATGTTGTATCATCCGCGTATTCACAATTATCCTCGTTGATATCGTCGTCACTCGATGATACATTTGATATCAGATAGTGAGTTCTCAGCGATGGTAAGTATTTATGATTCCGCGATGTCAAAATTAGAAATACAACATGAATATAATAACAATGACAACACCGCAAGAACTACTTCAACGAATAGTGGAGAACACAAACCCAGTACAAACCAGCATGATCTCAATATCAACGAATCCTGAATTCAGTGTGAATTTCCCTACTTCGATTCCCGTTAAGGAGATAGCGTTAGCAAAACTACGAGTGTATCATAGTTGGCCTAATATTAGGCCGGTAGCATTTGGCGGTCAACAACCGAATAATTCCTTGGTATTTGCGAATAAGAATAAACCCAATGGAACTCCAGACTGGAACGTTGTTTCGCTGCCATCTGGGTCATACCAAATCGAACAAATCAATGCTGAATTCCAGAGTAGAATAAAATCCATTACTGGAACAGAATCAAAAATCGCTATAACGGTCCACGAGCCGACACTATCATCTGCGATTGAGATAAACTCGCCAAGTTATGTCGTAGATATCTATCAGAGTTCTATAAGAACAATACTGGGGTGGCCTGAAATCCCACCTCGACAGGAACTAGTTATTTCTGAACCACAAAAATCTGATTATGTCACAGACAATACATCTTATCATGAATTTAACCCTAGAATAATCGATGGTGCTTATACGAAACTTCAATTATCAAATACACGGAAATATTAAATCAAATTGTACACGATATGGAATTGTTTCACATACGACTTATTCAAGGAGTATTAGATGCCATGGTAGGTTCTGAGAGGATAGAATTTGCAAAAAAATATAATATATGCGTTGAAGATATTCCGACATTTAAGTTTCCTGAGTATAATGTTCCAGAACTAAAAAAAATCAACCAATGATCTCCTCGAAGAGTCCATCCCCCAAATACTCGCCGCGTGCAAGAAATTGCAACCACCAACAATTCTTAAATAAAATAATGATCTAGATGGTGTTGGTAGGCATATCGCTCCTCAAAATGTGAATATATCCTCGGTGATAGCATTGAATTTAGTATGTGATGTTAACGAAGGAAGCTATCAAATAAATCTCGAACGATCAAATCAAGCTCAGCAGGGATATATTTTATACTCTTTTGCACCAACAGCTCCTCCAGGATTTCTAATTATGGAGGATCCAATTAATCCAGTCTATGTGCGATGTCATAATAATTTGCTAACAAGAATTAATTTCAGACTCACTGACCAGTCTAATAATCTAATTGATTTACGTGGTGAGGTTCTACAAATTAGTATGTTTGTAAAGTCCTAAGGACTTTCATCGTAGCGATTTTGATCGTAAAAGACTTGTTAACCCATTGCAGCAGAGAGGGTGAATTCCAACGACAATGGTGTCTTTTTTTTTTTGCTAAATGGACCCTTACAAGGAAGCCTTAGTTTACCAAATCGACCCTTCTACTAAGCATTTACTAGGAAGCCTCAATTTGTCAAATAGACCTTTCTAGTAAATATTTACGAGAAGGAAGCCTCGTTGACGCCTACAAAGTTGGTCTATTCACCCTCTCTGCTGCTTATAGAATCAGGAACTTCACAGTTTAATATATCACGTGCGCATCATTATGAACTTCTTCAAATTACTGCTTACCTAAGCATTTTATCACAAATTTCTCATTTTAGTCGGTAACACTAGTATATATCGTAACGTGCTTGCTAAATACATAACTCTTGATACAAAGTTTATTACAAACGTTTGGGTGTTTATCTCTAGGATGAATCTGCCTCTGACTCATGAGAACAAAACTCTGATTATACCCCCCTTGCTTTAATTAATACATTAAAAAACAAAAAAATGGGAGATTACTGATTTGAAGTTTGAGGTTGATAGAATACTAAAATAGATCTACCAAAGAATTAATAATCTTATTACATATGAACTTTATCGTGCATATTAGTACCGCATTCCTTCAATATTTTTTATCTGAAATTCAGGCTTCATTTAATCATACCCGATTATGATATTTCATTTAATTAATAATTAGACTAAATACTATTGCTAACAGTGGAGCTTTTCTTTCTTCTTTTCTACAGCAAATATGTGCGGGGTTTTAATTCTTTCCCAAGCTGTAGGAGCACTTTTAAGTTATTATCTGCAATAACATGCCACCAAAATTGCATGGCAATGCTTATCTAAAGGACTTAATTGGGAGATTAGTGTCATCTTTATCGTAAAAAGATTAAATCAATGTTATACCAACTTTAATACAATGACTTCCTTTGCATCTTATACATTATGTACATACCATTTCAATGCTAAATGATAGATATCCAAACTTTAAAATTGCCACTCCAATTTAGTTTGTTTCTTGTGGGAACCATCATTTCCAAGTGATGATAGATATCCTGACTTTAGAATTGAGACTCCATGTTACTTCTTTTGGTAACCCAACGTTTTCATGACTATGGAGTCCTTCAGTCCACCTAGGAAGCTAGAGTTAATTTGTTTGAGCGTATTTGAAAGCATGTCTTGGCTCTGTCCATGTTCTTGCTTTGAATGTAATGCCAATTCTATGCTCATGATAGGCTATTCTTAGAAGCCAGTATAACTCGTAAAGAAAGACCCTGGTAAGAACCACCAACCCATGGAAAACTACTTGCCGCATTCTCACATAAACAAACACACATTGGTTTTAAACTAAAAATCAGAAAAAAATGGAAAACGAAGCTAATTTATTCATCTTTTATACAAATGTCAAACCTTAAAACGAAAGTACAGTATTTTGAACTAAATCCCAAATATGCCATCAAAGTATGAAAAGAAGTACAGAGTGATCCAAATGAATTCAAGTATGTAATATGTTGATATGTCAATGACCTTGATGTATGTCAATCCTGAATCTGTCCGAACGAATTCACAATAATTTCAAAATTCCGATTTAACCCAAAATGTTAATGAGTACTTTGTGACACAAATTAATAACATTAAAATAATGATTTCTTTCAAATTATATCTGAATTCTACTATGATTTTAGATACTTAACGTAATGCAAAAGTTAATAGTTTCTCTTTATCTCTCCCACAGATAAAAAACAATTAAGGAACAATAAGAGATGATCATTTGGTTCAAACAGTTCATTCCTAGAATATTTAAAGTTTTACACAAGGTCAGGTCTTTTACACCAAGATTAGTAAACATGACAAAAATTAGGTATCCCGATTTACAAAGGAACACTTTTGTCCTGAAAAGATATCAAAGCAAACATGATGTTTATACATGATTATCTCAGAGTACAATCAAGTCATCGGCAAAAAAATAAGTATCAAATAATGCTTGAATCATCATCTTATGATTAACAATCATGGACGATAATAACCATGTCATGTTTGTATAAATCCCCACTTAGAATCCAAAAATGTATGGACAAAAGTTCAACACAATATACAGTTTTAAATAGATTCATATATTAGCAGCTTAAATGCCATTTCATTAATACATTTTATACTCAAAACATCCATTTATAAAATATCCAACTCACAAAGTTTGCATATAATTAATGATAAACTAATTCTTTTGATATTTATTGTACAACAATTTCAACATTGTGTCTAAATAGCAATAAAATGTCCATTCCTGTACACATAATTTCATCCTCATCTTGTAACTTTTCAAAGTCCATTGCGTTTGGCCTGTCTAAATAAGAAATTAGTTTGACATTGTGAAGACCATTTCCCAAAAGCTATTTGATGCATTGATATTTCGCAATATATATATGTGTGTGTGTGTGTGTGTATGCTTTATAAACAAAAATCAATATTCACAATTACTGTTTAACTCATTCAGCCCCAGTGATGCATTATTATTTTTTTATTTGTCTGAGTCTTTCACAACTTACATATATTTATACACTATTTACAAAATTAATATGTCTACAATCTACTAGATCTGAAAAACTCTATCATCATCGCTATCAGCATTATCTTCTTCTGATGATTCAGTCTCAAAAACATGTCTGAATCTAACTCTTGCAGAGCACATTGTATCTAATACATTCAAAGCGACAAAGCATGGGATCGGCCATTATATGCAGTCGACTTATGGAAGCATTTGTCACTGAATGCAGAAACCGGATCACGAGTATTGACGTGATCAAGGTTGAATGAGTTAAAGCAAATCTTTGGAACTAAATCTGAAATGTCTTACATAGGCTATGACTGTTTGTTTACAAACATCTGAAACATGCATGTCCATATGTTTAATTATATTATTATGCCTATCAAAAACTTCACATTTAAATGGCATTTTTACAGTTTGTATTCTCATGTGCATCTTTAACATCAAGGTCATGTATGATAGTTGATACACTAAAGTGGGTGGTATTATAGAAAGATATACAGATTTAGCTCTACAATGATACCAAATAAACTGGACATTTTAGTTGCACTAAAAAATACAGAGGGTATAATCTAATTTTAGGACCAGTTTTTTCACCCAAATTTTGTTGAGGTCGGAATATAATTTTGTGTCCAGATTTTAGACTTGTTGGCCTCAAATTTAAAGCAGGATTCGCTGTGCATTTTTAATTTTTGGGCATGCTAATTTAGAATACGATGTATGTAACCTCATATGCTCCTTAAAATCACCATTGTGCATTTGCACAAAAACTTCAAATTTCAATGTTTTTCTCTCCAGTAAGTATTGTCAAGTGCACCTTTAAAACACTATTCTAACGTGAACAATTGCTCATAAACTTCACAGTTTTTCTCCCTTATGTATTCTCATCTGCACCTTGAAATAACTATCATGTGTAAACATTTTCTCACAAACTTCACATTTGAATGATTTTTCTCCGGTATGTTTTCTCATGTGCACCTTTAAATTACCAATCTGTAAAAACATTTTCTCACAAACTGCACATTTGAATGGTGTTTCTCCAGGATGTTTTCTCATATGTACCTTTAAATTACTGTTATGTGTAAACATTGTCTCACATATTTCACATTTAAATGGTGTTTCACCTGTATGTTTTCTCATGTGTACCTTTAAAGTACCATTATCTGTAAACATTTACTCACAAACATCACATTTAAATCGTTTTCCTCCATTATGTATTCTCATGTACACATTTAAATCACTGTCATGTGTAAACAGTTATCCACATGCTTCTCATTTGAATGGTTTTTCTCCAGTATGTCTTCTCATGTGCACCTTTAAATTACTATTCTGAGAAAACATTTTCTCACAAACTTCACATTTGAATGGTTTTTCTCCAGTATGTATTCTCATGTGCACCTTTAATTGGCAGACATATGTAAACTGTTTCTCACATACTTCACATTTGAATGGTGTTTCTCCAGTATGTCTTTTCATGTGGACCTTTAAATTACTATTCTTAAAAAACATTTTCTCACAAACTTCACATTTGAATGGTTTTTCTCCAGCATGTATTCTCATGTGCACCTTTAAATCACTGTGATGTATAAACAGTTTCTCACATATTTCACATTTAAATGGTGTATCTCCTGTATGTTTTCTCATGTGTACCTTTAAAACTCTGTTATCTGTAAACATTTTCTCACAAACTTCACATTTGAATGGTTTTTCTCCAGTATGTTTTCTCATGTGCACTTTTAATTGAATGTTTTGAGTAAATATTTTCTCGCAAACTTCACATTTTAATGTTTTTTCTCCAGTATGTATTCTCATGTGCATCTCTAAATTAGAATGGTAGTTAAACATTTTTTCACAAACTTCACATTTGAATGGTTTTTCTCCAGTATGTTTTCTTAGATGTGCCTTTAAACTACGGTTGTTTGTAAACATTTTCTCACATACTTCACATCTGAATGGTTTTACTCCAGTATGTATTGTTATGTGCTTCTTTAAATGACTGTTCTGCGTAAACTTTGTCTCACATATTTCAGATTTAAATGGTTTTTCTACAGTATGCATTCTCATGTGCTTTTTTAAACTACCATTCTGAGTAAACATTTTCTCACAAACTTCACATTTGAATGGTTTTTCTCCAGTATGTTTTCTCATGTGCACTTTTAATTGAATATTTTGAGTAAATATTTTCTCGCAAACTTCACATTTTAATGTTTTTTCTCCAGTATGTATTCTCATGTGCATCTCTAAATTAGAATGGTAGTTAAACATTTTTTCACAAACTTCACATTGGAACAGTTTTTCTCCAGTATGTTTTCTTAGATGTGCCTTTAAACTACGGTTGTTTGTAAACATTTTCTCACATACTTCACATCTGAATGGTTTTTCTCCAGTATGTATTTTCCTGTGCACCTTTAAATTACTATTCTGAGAAAACATTTTCTCACAAACTTCACATTTGAATGGTTTTTCTCCAGTATGTATTCTCATGTGCTCCTTTAAATATCTACTCTGCGTAAACATTTTCTGACAAACTTCACATTGCATTGAGTTTTCTCCAGTTAGCATTCTCGTTTGCACTTTGAAATCCCAATTCTGAGTAAACAAGTTCTCATAAACTTTACATTAAAATAAGTTTATCTCCAGTATGTATTCAATTGTGCATCTTGAGATGATTCTGCTCGTAAATATTTCGTCTAATTCACATTTAAATGGTTGTATCTCCAGTGCTTTAGAACGCTGAATAATGTATTTTGACGGTACTAAATCACAGGCACTTGATTCTGAGTAAATTCATGTATTCACTCACCATATAACACAAGGTAAGTAACTCTCGCCCGTCACAATCTGACCCCTCGATGATTCCGATTTAATTTTCTGAATCTATCTTTGCATTCAATCACTCATAATGTACACCACTATAAAGAAGACACTCCAAATATTTCATCCATTACCATTTATGTAATCGTACTGATTCTGAAGGGCGAAAAGTTTATGTGTTGCTATTGGGCTCCAACTTGGAATAGCAATTTCTCGAGATATTGCACGCAACAACTTGGAATTACACATAAATCGGCGTCCTTTTACTTTTGTAAATTCTAAGCATTATTTTATATTAGTTTTCAGATATATATATATATATATATATATATATATATATATATATATATATATATATATATATATATATATATATATATATATATATATATATAATTGATTTTAACTGATTTTTGTTTACTGTATTTTTAAAATAACTTTAATAGAAATATGTTTCACAAAATATTTGTATTTAAAATATGTTTCGAAAAAATATTTGTGCTTGAAATATATGTTTGTAAAAATCTTTAATACTATATTTAAATATAGATGTATTTTGTATACATTGTTTCTTCCTGTCTTCTGCCATTTTTTAAAAATTAATAATTTTGAATAGTATTGTATTGTAAATCTAGGAAAGGTCTTGGAACATATTAAACATTTCAAGGGACTATTTATATTGTCCCACTTAACTTAATTGGGGTTATTCCAAGTTGATGCATGCTGCTTGCATGCAACATTTTGGAATTTTGTCCCAGAAAGATGGATTTAAAGGTAGGAAAGGTCTTGAGTGGAGATGTAGCACAAAATTAATATTTGGAACATATTAAACATCTCAAAGGACTATTACTGTTGCCCAATAGGGTAATATTTCACAGCCTAGGGTGTTTAATCCATTTCACAGTTATGGGAGTTACTTCAGTGAATGTTGTATGATGCATACATGCCATGTTTAATAAATTAATCCTTTGAAATACTATTGTAAATCTAGGAAAGGTCTTCAAGGGAGTTGTTGCAGAAATAGACTATTTGGAACATATTGAAGGTCTGAGGATCTTGTTATTGTTGTCCCACTGAACTTAATCGCGGTTATTCCAAGATGTTGCATGATGCTTGCATGCAACATTTTGGAATTTTGTCCCAGAAAGATGGATTTAAAGGTAGGAAAGGTCTAGAGTGGAGATGTAGCACAAAATTAATATTTGGAACATATTAAACATCTCAAGGGACTATTACTGTTGCCCAATAGGGTAATATTTCACAGCCTAGGGTGTTTAATCCATTTCACAGTTATGGGAGTTACTTCAGTGAATGTTGTATGATGCATACATGCCATGTTTAAGAAATTAATCCTTTGAAATACTATTGTAAATCTAGGAAAGGTCTTCAAGGGAGTTGTTGCAGAAAGAAAGAGAGGAGCAAGAACAACAGTAACAACAAAAAAACTGGAAGGAAAGAAAGAGGAGCTTATGTTTTTTAGTTTATTAGTAATTATTGGGTTTCCAATTTTATATATAGTTGTTACATTTTATTGATTTAGTTGTATTATGTGCAAGGTACCAGAGGATCATTGTCTGCCAAATGCCTAAAATTCCTTTTTTCTCCAAAAACAACTAGGTTATTATTTTAATTCTTTTATTTGTTTATTGTTTACAGCTGTATAAACTTTATTAAAAAAACAACATATATACACTTATCAATAGCAAAGTTTTTGATGACAACTGTCTTTTATGATAACTTCAGCCTCAAGGTAGGAGATTCCTTCAGCTGCTGCCATCAGGTGTATCAGCACCTTGAAGTATATGAAGAAATATTAAACAAAAGTTGATTAAAATATTTTATCAAACTTAAGAATTTAATCCAAGGTATCCATGTACTTTATTTAAAATATATGAATATATTTTCCAAAAGGTACAGTGAGCTATTTCACACCCACCCCAAATACAATATGATGCAGAGCTGTGCACCCCCTTATGATGCTTCACATTATTTTCAGGGATATTTTCAGTATTTCATGTTACCTTTCAGTATTTTTTCACAACCAAAAAACATGCATAAACAAAGTGGTTCCACTGGTGGTGTTTCATTCGTCGTAGGTGTAGGAAAAATAGTAAATATAATTGCTTGCTTTTTGTCCTCTTTACCTCAGGAAACAGCACTAAGTCAATTATTTTGGTGTTCATTGGATTCTGAAGCAATTTCTCTATGAACTTTCGTATTGCTGTAACCTGGAAGCAAAAAAACAACGATTGTATCATTCACTTCAGTTCATTCTTGTTTTAAAAAAAGTTTAGTGAGTGAAAGTCATGAAACTACTTTGAAACACCGTTTGCCCATCATGAACAATACGATTATTCACATAATGAAAGGTAAAAGCTATTATCTCATTACTGTCCAGGTTGAGCTGTGTCCTTGATCATGACATGCTCAAACAAAATTTATACTTAAACTTTTTTAAAGTAGGCCATGAGTTGATCATTGGATAATTATAATATCAACATCACCATACTAACTCGTTACATAACTAGGGCTTATATGTTTTCCAACACAATTTCTAGTTATCTGTTGTCATTATATTATTGATGTAAATTATCACATGCAAACTTACCACACTTTCATTCGGAATATTCAGGCCAGAGCAGAGGGTCAGTCTCCGGACCATATGTGAGGACCTGCTGTCACAATCTCTCATTCTCCATGACTTTGATGTCTTCGAACATGTTTTGACCACAACATTCTATCAAATAAGTAAAGATAGTAACACTTACAACAAAGGTCATTTGGATTGGTACTTATAATGTACAGTGCTATGTCGACTATAGTTTTAGCATAAGTCTCTGTTAAAATATTATGTTTAGGGTGTGCATTTTCGGCTTTTTGTGGAAAACTGACAAATACTGGCTTGTGCAGAAAAACCAGTTTTGATTATCACTAATCCATGTCTTAGCAATATAAAGTTATGACCCACTGTCAAGAAATTGTGTTACCTACCTTGAGTTGACTTCTCTGTTTTTTCAAAAATACATTGAGCAAGGATGTATTATTGAACACTGGAAACCTGAAAGTTAACAAAATGTAGCTATTTTACATTCATACAGTAATTTATATATCAATCATCATCATATTAATTATCATCATGGATTTTCTGCATTAACAAGATATTGGTATTATGCAAGTAATGTTTTGTCCCACTTTGTAAAAAAATTGTTTTAGTGTATAATGCAATATACAAGAAAGATACTAATCCGATTTACTGTTTCCATGGGAATGGATGGATTCTATCACAGTAACTTTGAAACCCTTACTAATCTCACTTACTGTTTCAACTGGAATGGACGGATTTTATCACATGCACATGTGAATTCCTTTTCTTGGTAGTGTTTACAGCCGTGTCTGCCTATGCAGGCGCAGTGTGACCATCGACAGCACACAATACAAGCCACCCATCCCATGCTGTCATCTTCACTGCATACTCCAAAAGATTCACAGATGCACATCTCCATTGCATCTTTTTCTGTTGGTGTGAATGGTATGGCTGGTACCAGGTGACTGAGCCTGAAATAGGAACAGGAATCAAAGCATACATACACTATCATCTACTGTATACATTATGTGTCATACAACGGAAAGAGTTGCTTGAATTAAGAAATATCTACATGATACAAATATGAACATTAAAACATGTCAATGACATACAGCAACACATTCATATGTTATTGAAGATAGCCCTTGTTGGAGTATAGTAGTTTTACAGAAAAGTAGGTGGAGGAAGTTTCCCCATTATTCATGGTGGAACTGAAGAGGTATTATTAATAAAAGTATTAGAAACAAGATGGTCACCAGTGAAGGTAGCTAAGAAAATCTCTTCCAAAATGTTGGTGATATTTACAGTTTGCAGTGTGATGTAGAGATTCATCTTTGGTCTGGCATCAATGTGAAGCTTTTAATCTTCAATCCAAAGTTCCATTTCATCTGTGGATTATGGGTCTTTTGCAGAACTTGTAGTTTTTGTGAAAGTTTTGGGTTTTTTTCTTCTATTTTTTATGAGTCTCTTTTCTATGGCCTTAATGTAAACATATAGACAACAAGAATATTATAGGAAGTATTAAAAAAAACATCCATGTGTGTATGGAGTATAATTTATGCTGGGTAGTTGATACATTTACAATATGAAGCATTATCATCTCTACAGATTTAAGTCACTTAATAAATATTAATTATGATCGTAAATTAGATGACATCAATACACTAATGACTCCGTGGTTGTAAATAGTTCTTATCCACTATGGAAAAAATATTGGGATAAAAGCGCTTGCTTTTTTTCTCCAAATAAATCAGATATTAATAAATTTTCTAAATCCTCCAGATGGGTTCATAATAAAAATTAAATAGTTTAATCTACAAGAACTTGTGGAAAGAATCAGCTGACAAGATAAAGTGAAAAATAATAAATAAAAATTAAGAAGAAGGGGGAATCGCAATGATTGATTTTAAAAAATGTAATTTGTTCACTCGAAATTACAGAAGACAAGACTTGTGTTGAAAATTAATTGTAAGGAAGTCCTTGGGATGGTTACCAATGTACAGGGAATATGAAATTAAAATATTTAAAAATGATTTTCCTTATGACCGTGACTTTGGTGGATGCTACATCTACCATCAGTAGTCAATACACTATTACAATTCAACTGTTTTCATAATTTCGCTGGGTCATTCATATTCTCTTCAATCTTAAATTAATAGATGTTATGTAAACATATTTTTTTTATTATTTGCGTACATCAAAATTAATTTGATAGGTTTATAAATGTTGATTCCAAATATAAACAAAACAAGTTTCGAAGATTTAATCACTGCTCAGCAATTGCTGTTGAGTAGAAAATATAGAAACTTCATTTTAGATGACATTAATACAGTTTATACTATATTTGTACTTTGATGACATTGTTCACAAGTGAATGTCACTACCTGTCTTAAATTCCACTTTAAACCGATGAAAGCGAAGGGAAAATATACTTACTTTATGCTTTAACTTCGCCAATTTTGCTGACGAATTGTTGCAGAAACCTACAACATCTTGAACTTTCCCATCCAGAAGATTGAATACATTATTGACAAACACCTTTGTCACAGATTTATTTGTGGTCTTGTTGCTTACGTATTTTTCCGTGCAAAACGATTCATAAATATCTATGTCAACATCCTCCATTCTTAACACTCTAATGAAACTCCTGTTAAGCCAGCAACTCGGTCTATTTATATCGGATCGCATGGCCACGCAATTTCTCGAGAAAAAGCGCAACAGCTCGGGATTCCGAATTGTTGCGTTATTCCAAGTTGGAGCCCAACATTGCTTCGTGTATTCCACTTAGTTTATTCGAATTAATATGATCAACTTCCGTTCCACTTCGGAGTGAATGTCACTATTGGGCATTACATGTGCCATTCATTATAAAATTAAAATTTAATTATTATTTTCTTTATCGCTCATTGGAAAATAAAGTTATGTATGTTATCTCAACTAATATGCTCATTTACTATATTGTTGGCGTATCGTAGCGGTTATGACCCTTAAATATTTACATACAAAAGAAACATTCCAAATGAGATAAATCACGACCAGAGGGAAAATCGAAATATAAAGTATAAGAAATAAAGCAGTGTAATATTGTCGAAAATGGCAGAAATTACAATTACTTCATGGTATGTTCTGGTTAGACATTTGTATTTAAGTTTATATCCCCGTCCAACAGGCCAATGGCACTTGATTCTGGGTAAATTCATGTATATATTCACCATATAACATAATGGTGAGTGTATACATTACTCTACCCAGAATCAAGTGCCTGTGGATGAGATCCTTACATGTTCTAATGAAATTTTGAGTTTTCTAACAGATTTTAAAAATATATTATTACTTTTGGACGACCTTTTTATAATTCTTATTTTTTTTTTTTACAGAGTATAACTATCATGATTAAGATAAAATCGGGTATTTTCTATGCATGTGAATATGACTTTAATATATTTTCAGGTTAAATTTCAAGATTGTACAAGTGTACATGTTTGGAAATGTATTATTCTTGAATGAATACATAGTGTCCTTAATTTAGCAAAATATACAAGAGTAGACAAATTATCATTGACATGCATATTTCTAGGTATACGGTGTCGTTATATTTTCAGGACATAATAACCTTTATATGTTTTTCATTATTAATTACTTCATCAAATCACTATGTAGACAAAGACAACTTACATTATATATTTTCATACCATAAAGAGAGAGGATGAATGAGTTTATGAAATCATGTAAAATAATTAGAACCTTAAATTAACAGCCTTCCAGAAATCAAATTGATAGCTTTGAGTAAAATATGAAATTTTAAACTGAAAACTGCAAGAAACATGTGTGTGTATGTTTGTATATGTGTGTACTTATATAACCAGTCCTTCCATTACTTCATAGTATATTCCCATAAATACATTTTATGACAGTATCTCTTCTTCCTGAGTAACAGACCAGACTTTTTAAAGGATTACTCCATTATATTTAAGGCTGTCAGAGAGTCTCCTGATTGACTGGAACAGAAACACAAGCTTTGTTGAAATTATTTCTAGGTTGACAGAGGATATTCCAGTTTCTAAGGATGTGTGCAATCCAGCAATGTTGACTAAAATAATAATGAAAATATTTCCAAATGTGAAGACGTCTGTTGTTAGAGTTAACATCATAAAGATAAGGAGCATACATGGTATAACTTTAGATTCGTCAAATGGTAAAAGTCAGTTTATTCCATTTGAAGCAGTGGATACCTTGAAGCCATCAGAATGGTTTCTGCTTGATAAATCTGAAAGTGTTTGCAAGCTTGGTTGTATGTCAAAGGAGACTTTTAATGGTAACCCAATGATGATAGAAATCAGCATCAGTAATGATGGTATTGTACATTCGTCTGTAGCTGGAAAAATGATAGACCTTTCTCAGTTCTACATCAGTTCAAAACTGGTTTTCAATGCAAGATCAATAAATGCTTTGTTTCATTGTCTCAAAATTATTTCTGTATGTCATGGATACCATGACAAGAATAAAGAACAGCCATTTACATTTTTCAATGATAAATATATGAAAGAGGTATGCATAGTGCAGAAAGATACTGAACCAAAAGTTGTAATCAGGCATATCAATTGCTATAAAGTAGTTCCTATAGGCAGTGTTTCTCATAAATGTAAGAGGTGCGTTGTGTGTAAAAGCACAAGTAATCAAAGAATGAGACAGAAGCAATTAGAAAAAAAAGAAAGTGACAATCCTTTGTCTGGATGCAATCAGTTTTAAGATATAATATCTGTTTTGAGAAACATTGCACCAAATCTGGCTGAAAATCAACTTACACTTTTGTGTTCCCAAATAATGGCCTCTAATCTACAAAATAGTAAAGGTATGAGATGGCCAAGGGAAGTAATCAGTATGGCAATAACTTTGTATAACAGAAATCTCTCAGCTTACAGAGATTTGACTAAAAATGGTTGGTTACATCTCCCATCTGAGCAGCTACTATCCCTAGACAAAAATGCAGTATGTCAGGACCCTGGAATAATACCACAAATGATGGAATGGATGTTGAATCAGGCACAAAGACAAAATTTGACACAAGAGGGCTATTTTGGAGGTTTAATCTTGGATGAAATGTCAATTCAAGAAGACATACAAATTGTTCGTTATAAATCTGGTTGCTCATTGGTTGGTCTAGCTGATTCTGGTCCAGAGATAAAGATGATGCATGCAGTCAGCACGGGTAAAGTTGAAAGTAAAATGGCCAATCACGTGTTGCAATACATCTTTCATGGTATAACAGGTTTCAGATGGCCATTTGCCAATTATCCAAATACAGAGGCATCACCAAGTGACCTATTTATTACAACCTGGAAATGTGTTGATGCCCTTTATGAATATGGTTTTAAGGCAATATACTACTGCATAGATGGGTCAAGCAATAACCGTGCATTTTTAAAAATGCACTTTTTGCATGAAAATCCCATGGAGACACAGATGGTTGCCAAACACTACAGAAATCTAATGAGAGATATTATCTTCATGATGGACCCATGCCATTTACTCAAGAAGATTAGGAACAGTATACTAAGTAATGGTTTTGAGGATTTTCATAATGGACTTCTCCCTGCTGATGGCTTCTTTATAATTTGGAAGATGTGGATAGATGCCTATAAGTGGGACCACAGCATAAATCCTTTCCCAGTTCATCAGAAGCTTTCTGATGAGCACATTTTTCCAAATGATGCTCAAAAGATGAGGAACAAACTGGCTTTTGAAGCTCTAAACCAGGACATGCTGAATTTGATGACTATGTATCAAAAAAGTCTGCCTGAGCCGGCACAGAAGGAACTAACAGCTGCACTTAATCTTCTGCAGCATACAAGCTTTTAGTTTCATTCTTAAATGACAGTAGACCTATACAAAAATTTAACGGATGAAAGGTTAAGAAGACTCACATCAGCATATGACTGGTTCAAGCCCTGGGAGAAACAAGTTGCCAAGTCAGACAGTGTCAGTAAGAGACACAAGAATTTAATGACAATGGAAAGTTGTATGTTTCAAAAATCGGTCAAAGCATTGTTCGTTCCAGAATTAACAGTAACATTGTTGAAAATGTGTTCTGCCAACAGAGGTCGTTGTATCATGGTGCTGCTACTAACCCAACATACAATTCCTATCATACAGGAATAAATTCTATAGTGCTAGGATAAGCAACAATTTCACGGAAATCAAATTCTGGTGGAATGCATGCTGAACCTTATGCAGCTGCTAGGTCAGCTAAACTTTCCAAAAAATGTTGACTCATTGTAATAATTTCTGTAATTGGATCACTGAATAATGAGTGACTAAAGTGAGACAATGCATAAATACTGTCAAGTCAGAGATTCTGCTGAACATCTGACCAGTTCCCTCCACTTTTCCCGACCATGTGCCAATGCCTGTGTCTCCGCAAAACTACTCCTGCTCCATTCGTGATGTTTTCAGTCCACATTTTTCTCTGTCTACCTCTCCTTCTGCCACCGTGGACACTGCTGTGCAGTACTTTTGTGGATAGACTGTTGGCTCTAGTGGCATGTCCATACCATTTTAGCTTTCTCTTTTTCACAGTGGTGAGGAAGTATTCATAATGGCCTACTTTGTGCCTGCTGGTGTTACGAACTTCTTCATTTGTGATGTGGTCCATGTAAGAGATGCCAAGGTTGGTTCTGTAGTATCTCATTTCAAGTGCCTGGATTCTTTGTTGTAATTCTGCTGTCAGGGTCCAGGCCTTACATGAATACAAAAAGATTGAGATGACTAGTGCTCTCAATAGTCTGATTTTAGTTTTCAGACAGATATTCTTGTCTCTCCAGATGGGTCTTTGCGTTGACATAGCTGCCATTGTTTGTGCTGCACTTGACAAAATTTCTGCTTTTGATCCCTCTTTTGTGATTATGGAACCAAGATATTTGAATTGGCCCACTGTTTCCAGTTCCTGTCCTCTGACTTTAATCTTGGTTGAGATTTGTTTTCCCCTATTTGTCATCAGTTTTGTCTTCACTGCGTTTATCTCCATGTCAAATCTGGAAGATGTTTCATACAAGTTCTTCACTAAGGTGGCAAGCTCATCTTCATTGCCAGCCAGCACATCAATGTTGTCTGCAAAGCGTAGGTTGGTGATGTTACGCCCGCCAATGCTGGCTGTCACACAGTGGTTTTCCAGGGATTTACTCATAATGCAAATAATTAGAAATTGGCATGTTACTTGAAAAGAGAATATTAATCTAATTTGGTAAAGGGAAACACATTTTTAAGCTACATTTAATTTTAATACGCCAATCATGAATGTGATACCTGGGAAACATGGAAAAAATACTTTTTCTGCTAAATGAGGCAAGAACTATCTATAAGGCAGAATACTTTCATTTTTTATTATAATACTGTTAATGCAAGCATGATAAAGGAGAGCTATGTTACATACGTTATTAGTTAGCATACGAAAAGTTATCACAGAAACATTGTAATCTCGAGAAGTCACTATTGACAATAAGGATTTCCATATTCACAATTTTTAGTTTTTCATCATACTGTTGGTTTCATGAATACAGGTAGACTGTCCATCATACAATTTGATGTTCACAATTTGTTGTCTTGTACTATAATTCTGGCTAACTCAATATAACTCAATTGAACTCCATATTCACAATTTGTACTCATTAAACATCATAATTCTGGCTAACTCAATATATGTAGAGTGTCCTATGGAACTCGTTATTCACAATTTGTAGTCATTCATCATAATTCTGGCTAACTCAACATAACTCAGTTGAACTCCTTATTCACAATTTGTACTCATTCATCCTAATTCTAGCTAACTCAATATAACTCAGTTGAACTCCATATTCACAATTTGCAGTCATTGATCATAATTCTGGCTAACTCAATATATGTTGAGTGTCTTACTGAACTCCATATTCACAATTTTTAGACATTCATCCTAATTCTAGCTAACTCAATATAACTCAGTTGAACTCCATATTCACAATTTGCAGTCATTGATCATAATTCCGCTAACTCAATACATGTAGAGTGTCCTATTGAACTCATTCACAATTTGTAGTCATTCATCATAATTCTGGCTAACTCAATGTAACTCAATTGAACTCCATATTCACAATTTGTAGTCATTCATCATAATTCTGGCTAACTCAATATACTCAATTGAACTCCATATTCACAATTTGAAGTCATTCATCATAATTCTGGTTTATTCAATAGATGTTGATTGTCATTGCAAACTTCATGTACTCCATGTTCTCAATAAATTGACATTTATGATACCATTGCTTTCACGAGTAACTGAATACACGTAGATCTCAAAAGAAGCTCGTAAATGAAAATAAACAGCATATAGTTGCTGACCAAGATTGTCCTACCATGGGAGCACAACTCTATATTATCGAGGTGTTTGCCTAATGCACGTATGGTTGCATGCGTATATTATAAAAAACAATATATTGCAATTTAAAGTGAACTGGTAGAATATTTCCACAATAAACAAAAGCATTAAATAATCAAATATAACTGTCGCGTTTGCAAAGGATGGGGTGGGGTACTTCCAATATATTAATTAAAAGTTCCACCTGGCTCGTGAATTTAAAAAGTTAAATTAAAGACGAAATAGATGTACAGCTCTGAGCCCCCAGTCAGCACTGCCGACGGTTAGACTATATAGAACACGAAGATGAAATTCAAAAAGAAAACAATTTAATAAAGTCTATAATTTTAAATGATAACTCAATCACTCGTCCTCCAAGTGATAGCCTACTTCATCTCGTGATTTTCAGTGTGAGTTCGATTTTCCCCCTGGCCTTTGGTTCTACTCATCTCTTTATTCCGTTCTTCTCACTCCTCCTGGATTTCCCCTCTCCCGACTTATCTCCTTCCTTCTCCTTTATCCCGTCTCTCTATCTGAGACTACTGGGACCACTTTCATTGGTCTGTCCCCCGAAGCTTCCTCTCCCGACTTCCCTCTTCCTTCTCTTTCTTCCGTCTCTATTGGAGACACTGGGATCACTATCACTAGTCTATCCCTCGAAGCTTCCTGTCAAAACCACAAGGCGTTAACATATGGTTTATCGAACCGAACCTCACACTAAAGCATCAATTAACCATCAGATAAGGCTATTACTTTTTAGGTCACGCATACATACACATCGAAATTCCCACATACTCTTACAGGGAAAACAATGGTATAATAACACGGTATCATGCATACATCAATACATTGTATCACATTAGTATATCCAAATATATATTTAATCTCATTGTACTTACAATATTACAACAACCAGACGCGCGTCTGTACACTACACTCCCACAAGCGTACACAAATATTCAAATATTCATATTACTAATTTTTCACAGTGCAACCATTTCAAAGATACAATTCAATTGAGCAATGGCAAAATCTATTTGCATGGACAAATGTGCTAGTCGACTATAAAATAACCACATAGCGAATTATAATAATATTAACTCTTACGACGGCTAGCAAGCAATATGATTCTTTACAAATATTAATTCATTCTTCAAAATATACAAACATATTAACATCACAAAATATATATTCCTACTACGATTCTAGTAATAATAATAAGTATATCTACGATCTACAGTTAAATGCAGTTGCATTCAGCAAAGATCGAACAACTAGCTCACTGACCTTTTAGAAGCTACACTTAGAATCTTGTTCTAAGGTTTTACCGCCAATAACGCATGGATGATCGGAGTTCCTATCTTCTTCTGGCAATCTCTCTCTCTCTAACGAACTAAAGCTTGCTGGCAGGTCTAAGGATATCATACTTAGCCCAAATCAGGGTCCCGTCCTTATCTGGATTCTGATTGGGTAGCGCTGTGGCCCTGTCCAATCGACTAAGCGAACAATTCAACCTGGCTGTCAGTTTGCGTATCCAGAAGATAAGGCACGCCCACTCCTTCTGGAAACTTCTTTGATCTACACAAGCTTCTTCCAGACTCAAGGTGATAATCGCGCTTCTGACGGCCTTAGTCGGGCTTCCCATCCTAGCCACGGCAAACTTATGTAAGGGATGGTTTTAGCCTGCGGTCATGTTTAACATTAAACAGAGGATTGTCCAAATAACTTTGATTATACATGTTTCTAATTTAATTTTGGGTCGGGCAAAACGCCACAAGTATACACAAATGAAATTGAAGTGGAAATTCATGATTAACATCATCACAAACTAAATGCAATTATCATTTAACTTCATATGAATGTTGAATACAATGTGGGCAAATATTTTAAATTGGTAGAATTATTATTATTATTATTATTATTATTATTATTATTATTATTATTATTATTATTATTACTTTTTTCAAGACACTTTAGCTGTTGCATTCTTATTTCCGTACTAGAAGCATAATCATACGAAACATTTTGAAAATTTTAATCCATATTGGCATCCATGGATTTAAATTGCAGTCTTAACCCTGAAATGACATATATTTCGCCATCAGTACATGACCTATAATCATCAGACATCAGATAATACATTAAATATATTTCGTAACCAATGTCAATGCATGTATGCACTGCTAAATGAAAAGAAGAGAGGCTTTGGATTTCCACCAGACTAACTCTTCGTAAAGAAATCTATGAAGCCGCTAAGTAGAATGTCACAAACATAGTCATTTAGCAAAATTATCCCACTACAGTACTAAGAACACGGAGAGTTCCAGATGCAAAGAGCTCTTCGAGATAACTAACAAACTAATGTCAAGGAAAAAATGTACACCACTTCCAACTACCTTCTCTCCAGTAAATCTTCCGGACCTATTTGCGAATTTCTTCCGTCACAAAGTACAAAAATTAGTAGTATATGGAAATACCTTAGCGTCAATGGGAAATTCAGTCAAAAAGGTCGTGGAAACATCTAGCGTCAAGGGGAATTTAACATGGGGAAATGTAACATGGAGTGAATGGGGAATTAAACATAGCGACAAGGATTGGGTCACTTTAGCGGTTATGGCAACTTAACGTTTAAAATGGGCATATCAAAATTGGTGTAAATAGGAATTTAACATGGGAATGTCACCTGGAGTTCTAAGCGAATTGAACATTGGGACTTCTTTGTCTTATAGGGTCAAAACTATTTATAGGGTAAAATGTACAAGCGGAAAAAAACAGGCTGAGTTTGTCGATCTTAAGTTTCTGTTCGCAATGAGGTGATGTTCTAGGAAGTTGTCCCCCCTTTTGTATACTGGGTGATATCAGCGTGTCTGTAAGCTAAAGTCTTTTAGTCTGGAAGTCTCACTGGTTGCACATAGTTTCCATGGCGTTAGTAAATACACAACTAAGATGTGGTGCTGATTTGGTTTTGTGATCGTTCAGCACAGCATCGCACTCGAGTTTCTTGTTGGACTTGAGTCTTACACTCGATTCTTGGTGTGTGAAAGGATTCATCTTTCTTAGCTTGACAATGTTAGTCACAATGAACTATCGGTCTTAGACGGTGTCCGTTTTTATATGCTGACCAACATCGACGTGACTGTACGGTAAAGTGAAGTGATTGGGAAGCCGCACTCTCTTCTGGTACACAATTTGATAGACTTTTTCATACAAAGACCTAATGACGATTTGGTGTGATGGTAAACGTATGATCTTGTGCGGTTCGTGGTTCATCACATTAAAGGTTTCATTATGTCCAGACTTCAAGGCATATTTTAGCACGTCAAAGTTCTCCACTCGACTGGTGCGATAATGGAGAGTCAATCCTCTCATTTTACATTTGGTGTTCATTTCTCCTTGACGGTTTCGGTATTCTTAGCCGTAATGTTTAGGACCGCCACTTGAAAAACTTAAAATCTTGTCGTCGGGATGTTCATCTGTCCAGGCTCCTAAACGGTTTCCCTCGTAGTCAGGATGAAGTTGACCGAGGCGATCGATGTAGATACAACTGTCCGTGTCAAAGTAGAGGACGCGATCTCTGCACAGTTCTAAAACTTCGTACAATTTTAAGCGAGCATGGACTGTCACAAAAGCTGCAATGACGACATTTCCAAATCTGTCAGCTTCTACAAAGTCTAGTTCTTCTTCGTAATTAACTAAGATCAAGTCTTCACGAAGGACTACCATGTGTTTCATGTATTTTGTTTTGTCGTGAATCATCTGGAAGTTGCGGGAAGGTTCGGAAAGATACTCCCTCTTGAGTCAATACAGTCGTGAAATTTTAACCCGCAAGCAATTTAACATCACTTTGGCAAACGATCGCCTTCCTTCGTTTTTCTCCACGTGGTCTAAAGTAATGCATTCCTGCATTATCTTTCTTTGAATTTTTTTTTGGTCGTCTGGAGTGTGGCACCAGCAAAGATAGCCGCTCACTTCTTGTTTCAGTTTTAAAATGGTATCCACGTAGTCTACGGAAATACTTTTCTGTGTCCTGTCACCCTTGTGGTATTTTTGTGTCTTGGGAAAGTGGTAAATTTCGTACACTTCTAACAGTCGGTATCCCAGTTCCAGAGGTTTAATCAATTCCACGCTAATTTTTCCTTAGTATGCTGACAAGGCTTATCTTGGTTGCACGTTTTGGCACAAGTACTACACAAAGGAAACATCAGTTTCTCACCGGAAATGGTGAGGAAAAACGGGATGGTACAAATCCGTGGGAGGCAAGACTTCGCACTTGATCAATTCTTCGTACAGTCGAAAGTTGTCCAAATCCATCTCTAAGCCTTCACGAGTGGCTTAACTGGAATATCATCATAATTAATACTTCTAGTTCAGTACCCACGATTGTAGTTCCATTCTATTTTTAGAACATTTTTTCCCCCTCTCATTTTGGTGGTGATAGAAGAGATATATTGATGCATCTTTGGTATGGATTTAAAGTTAATTGTTTATTCTTGAGAATAGGAGCTCTGAGAGTGGTTGTCTGCATGTATTTTGGCGACAGTGCACACTGTGTAATTAGGCCTTAGTGATGATCCGGAAGTGAAATCAGTGTTCTGTGTACATGCTGCTCTGTTTACAGTGCAGCCACTCAAAAAATGCCTGTCAACCCTTGACAAGAATTTCACCGTGAAGTCATCTTTGGGGGTATTTTAGATTTTCATATGATTTGTATTGAGTGTCACACTGTGGAAAGGTCCGTGCTGCGAAATATATATAGAGAACATATAGTAAAATTAACTGTGATGTACAGGTAGTTCTTATTAAACTTTAAATTGCTATAACAATGTTATTATTAATTTTAAACACATGAAATTTGAAGGTGTTATATATATATTAACATTTAAAATAGTAAGAGGACATTAAAAATTAAAAACTGATTTTATTTTTTTAAATTTTAATAATTTTTGTTTAAAAAGTATTTTAAAAAATTGGCCCTTTATAATGCACATAGATAATATTTTTGGAAATTATATCAAATGATATCAGCATGTTTATACTCCTACACCATATACAAGCTACAATGATGGATATTTGTCAAATTTTATTAGAGAAAATATCTTTGTAAGTCAAAATGAGACATGCATTTAAAATATATGAAAGACAGATTCTATTTTGTATTGATCATTCAAACTATTTATTAGCGGTCCAATCAGTTAATTTATGTGTTTATGATGGGGTGACTTCCTGAGTAACACATATCTGCTTATATAACCTTTAGTAATTGTTAACAAATATAGTTACAGGGTGTTTAGTAAGAGGACAGTGATGAAAACTTTATACTAGAACCTACTCAAGTTCTCTACTAAATCAGTTTAAACTTTCTGAGAATGAAATGCAGGCTGA
Source organism: Unio pictorum (assembly GCA_030141615.1). NCBI lineage: Eukaryota > Metazoa > Mollusca > Bivalvia > Unionida > Unionidae > Unio > Unio pictorum. The sequence goes on from JARLTB010000100.1 coordinate 3,582,742, forward strand.
AGGGATAAAATATACTTCCCACATGTATATTTACCCTTGGATGTAAGAAAACAGCAAAATGATGTAAGTTGAACAGAAAATGCATTCAATTGTATTGTTCAATTTGGTTAAGATATTGATTAGTGAAGTGCGGCATTGTGGCCTGTATGATGTTATGTGAATTCTAATGATCCATCTTAATTTATGCATTGTTAAGTACTAATGATATTTGTTAACTGACACTCTAAAGATTGCATAAGACATATGCAAACAGACATTTTGAGCTTAACTGTGTACAACTGATATTATCATGGTTACATATCCCAAATGAACAAATATTCACATACTTTAGAATGTTTGGGATCCAAAGTTCACATTCAGTATATGATATAGGTTTGAAATTGTACCTACAGTGAATCTGTAAGACACATTTCTGGCTGTGTGCACTAAATGTATCCCAAAATGTTATTTTCTTCATTAATATGCCCATGTATGATAACATATTTCAATTCAGTACTTGGACAGAGTGCGGTATTGGAATATCAGCTGATATCGGATTCTATTGAACCATTGAGGTTAATAATTGGTATCAGACACCCTTAAAATACACTTTAAATGTTCAAACAGATCATTTGAATTATTTTTGCACATTTGATCATAACAATTACTTTGTATATGTCCCACATATGCAAATTTCCATTCTTGTTTACATGTTTTGGGGATCAGAATTGCACATTTAGTTTATGATATAGGATGTATTGGTACCTGTAATTGATGTGTGTGGCCACATTTGGCTGTATTCTCTTGCAATATCCAGAAGTATTATTTTCCTCATGAATAAGATTGCTTATTGTAACATATTCTTTTTAACTACATTGTCGCTTGACTTTCCTGTATACTGGCATGTACTAATGTTTCCACCAATGATCAAACCTCACCGTCCCCGCATTTCCTTAAAGTTTGTGATGCATAGTCTACCTGATTAGTTATTTACCGGTAACTGTAAATGACCAGATATGCTTATAGAAACTTCATATACTTTTAGGATGAATTTATTACTTTAATACATGACTATTACTTCACATTTCTGAGTGTCACTCTGTCAAGGTTAATATTTCTTTCCTATGCTTGCAGCCTGAATGTTATTTGGAAATCACTATATCTAACACATTTTAACTTCATTTGCATACATCTTACTGTTTCCTAAATATAAGTGAAACGTTTTATATCTTTTCAAGTCTAGGCTGGTATCTGGAACAAAGTGTTAGTGGTGGATCAGCTTGGAAGCTCTCCAGTAGTCTGGTGGTGATAGCAAGATTTCATAAGGACATATGCAGTGTACTGCCATAAGTGATCATGAAATCACCACAATAATATATAGCACCTCAAGGACATGGCTTAGATCTTCATGAGAGAGATTAGCACCATTGTTCAGTAAGGTAAAGCCTACCAAAAACTGTATTTTCCTATCTTATTATCACTTTTTGTAGTTATCGACACTGAAATGTAATGCAATTTTCCTATAAAACATGGAAGTAGTCCCATCAGATGTTTAAATCTGAGTGCACTATTAGTTATACAAATAACTGCCTAAATACCTGACATAATAAATATGGAACATAGCACCTGTTGTTGCTTCTTTAGTGTGTACACCTATATGCACCTTGACAGGCATATTGAGGTTTGTTGACAAAATCACTATGAGTCATGCTACTTCACTACCCCTGGGAAAAATGTTCTCAGTTACACAGATGCAAACCACCATTTATTTCAAAATACCATTGATTGATCAACATTTCTGTCTAAACTTTGTCAAAATCTGTTTTCAAACCTTTATGAAAATTTAATTTTTCAATAAAATTTAGTTTATAAATTTAAATGTTTATTTAAATTTCCTCTAAAATTTTAATTTATCAAAATGTATAAACTTTAAACATATTTTCAGACAGGCCTTATCTTGTAGTACAATTAGGTTTTAACAGCATTGGAAAAGTCCTATAATTAAGGAAGATATAGCAAATTTACGTTTGATTTCTCAACAGCACATGGATCAGCATGTGCACGCTGTGGAACACCAGCACTACACACTTTCCAGCAGGTGTCACATGCCTTGTATGCAAGGAAATTCAAAAAGACTTCATGTATAAAGTTGAAATAGGTGTGGCATTCAAATATAAAAGTTTTACTAAAATTTGCCCCTCACAATTAATTACTTCCAGTTCAGTACCCACGAATGTAGTTCTAGTCTATTTTTAGAACATTTTTTCCTCTCTCCCTTTAGTGGTGATAGAAGAGATATATTGATGCATCTTTTGTATGGCTTTAAAGTTAATTGTTTATTCTTGAGAATAGGAGCTCTGAGAGTGGTTGTCTGCATGTATTTTGGCGACAGTGCACACTGTGTAATTAGGCCTTAGTGATGATCCGGAAGTGAAATCAGTGTTCTGTGTACATGCTACTCTGTTTACAGTGCAGCCACCCAAAAAAATTGCCTGTCAACCCGTGACAAGAATTTCACCGCGAAGTCATCTTTGGGGGTATTTTAGATTTTCATATCATTTGTATTGATTGTCACACTGTGGAAAGGTTAGTGCTGAGAAATATATGTAGAGAACATATAGTAAAAATAATTGTGATGTATGGCCAACTAAGCCCGGCGGAAGTTGCTTCTATGGACTGGAGAAGGAATAAGAGGACATTTTCTAGCGCCAAAACAAACAGAACAAGACGCTTATGACTGATGCAATTCGTTAACTTCGGGTGTTCGCCCATCTCGTAAAAGGTAAATATCGACTTCAAATATTCTCAACCTTTCGACTGTACTTTCTCATGGGAAAGGCTAAATGAGTTTATCCTAACAGAAAATCCGGAGACGGAGTGATTAACACGACTTGATATTATGTTTAGTGTCATCTCGGCATCTCCCGCGACGCCACTGTGGCTTTGATGTACCAAACTTTCCTTTCCCTTGAATACATCACCTGCGTGGAAGAGGAATCAACTCCATGAGACAACTGATTCTCCATCTCAATATTCTCAATGCTTGAGTCATGGATATAACGCTCCAGTTTCGCTTCACTGAATCGACACAACATGGGACACAAACTTTGACAGGTTTTAATTCATTGCTCGATTGGGTCAGTCGCCAGTGGCTGCATCCGACGGTGAGAGACACCAACATGTCTCGTTGCACAGCTGCCGCCCGCCTCAAGCTGGTCAGCACCCAGACAATAAGGTGCTGTCTCGCCACATATAGCCTGCCTTACTGGGTGAGTAGGACGTCAGGTACGCGAGTACCTGACAAGAAAAAACAAACTAAAAACAGCACTGAAACGTCCAATCCTCAAGCTAGGTACCTGTAATATCCGGAATATGTTGAATGAACACTTAGATGATATGGATGCAATCATTAATGTTCGAAAGACTTTTGTCATCAATGAAGAAATTATAAGACTCCAGGTAGACATCGACGCACTACAGGAGACGCTGCTACCAGAGTTCTGGCTCCTAACATCAGCGATCTATACGTTCATCTGGCACGGAAAGAGCACTGAAGAAGCCAGAGAGTTTTGTGTTTGATTCGCAATCATAAACACTTGGTTGAAGATAATATAATCCTGCCAATAATGTAATTGAAGACTGATATCATTTCGCCTCCACACCACCACCGATACATTCCACAGCTCCGACTGCGACACTAACCACTTTTTGGCTGGCTGCAAAATGAAACTTCTGCCACAGCTACAAAGCCACAGCGGACTCTTCATAGCCATCAACTGGGACATCTCAAATGGGCGCACTTAAATCGTATCTCGAGACTAACGTATGCCAACAACCATCATTATACTACAAGGATGTATTCACTATATTGCCAGGCTCAAAATTCGGTTTGGGGCCACGAGTGTCCAAGGTGGACTAAACAACTCTCAGTTACGGATCACTGCCATCTCACCTCTTTCTGTGTGGGTTCGAGTCAAAGATTCGGCTAATGTAGTTATGTGAGAAAGCTTGACAGTAGCTTCGCGTGTTTTGGTGGTTCTTTCCGGAGATTTTACCGCGTTCTCGCTCCACCAATAGTACTGGCCGCCATGTATACAATATCGTGTGCTGAACAATGGTCTTAAGCCCTACAAAAACTAGCAAACGAAATTAGGTTTATTTTTCCCAACAGTTATAATGTTTTCACTGTAACATCTAAATAGAATATCACCGGTATACATTGACGTGCGTGTGCCTTTTCAAATTATTAGCGACATACAAATATTCGTATAATCTTGACATATGAACGATTTATCTTCAGAATGTAACCATTTGTACCTCTCTATGGTACCTTTGTGACTAAAAAGCCCATCAAAACTTTCACATTTTAAAGGTTTATCTCTGGTAAGAAATCATCGCTATAATCTTCAAAATACTACGCTGGTGAAAAATGTTATGATACGCTTCTCATTTGGATGCATTATCTCCAGTATTATCATCAACGACACACCCAAGGAAATGTTTCAACTTGACATCATATTTGATACACGATGGCATTTTTTCCTTATAACATTCCTCTTTTGTAGGATCATCGGGCCTTAGGTACGCCTCGTCAGTGGAGTGAAATGCCTTAAAAGCTCTAAAACATTTGTAAGTAATCATTTCTTCAAAGCTTTCACATAAAGGTTATAAAACACGTCTTGCACCTAGTTACATCGCAAGTTGTTCCCCAAATTCCCTTCCAAACAATGCCACGACCGACCATGACAGACATATGCACAGACCAGGGCACTAATGATGTAGCTTATGCTTTAAAACAAGAAATGAATACAGATGAGTTGGTTTTTGTTGTTTGGTGATTGCCACGATGATAATGAATATACATGTATGTTGATGTAATAAGATTACAATGATACAAGCTGAGATAAGATATGATACGAAACAAAAAATGTTTTAGGTTGTTATGATTTTAAACATTTCAGCATAAACTCTAATGATCGTCTCACTGACAATGAGTCTTTTACTGGCATAACATTAAAAACAAAACAATAGAATCATACATAACAACATCGTGAAAGATATACAAACCATAATGCACAGAAAACAATCTGACAAAACACCCAGTGCATTGCTGGATTCATGAGCCACAAAATATTCTAAAAACGCTTTGATTCACTACATGGACAAATTAAAATCGAATTGGAAGATACAATGATATTCTCTCAAACTGATCTGGTAAATCATTCATGACAATGTTCTCTTCATATCATCAAGGTTATGGGCCAAATGTTGTGGTTTTAATTCTTGGGATAAAACTGAATTAATAATGTCTGTAATGCAAGTAAAATCATACAAACATTTGGAAGCGTGTTTATTCAGATATTTTGAAGTCCATATTCATAACTTTAAGTCTGAGCACCCTTCAGATGTTTGATGTTTGGAGTAAGTAAGTGTTCGACACTTTTGCATTATTTCAGATTTAGTAATTGTTATGATTTCTTGACTTGCAAGAAAATTAAATAACATAATTTTTAACCCTTATTTAGGCTGCCACGTTGTAAGGACAAAGTAGATTTGTATATGTTATGTATATGTTATACACTGTGGCTTATAATTTCGCGACGTAAATATACATGAATGTAGATTTGGCGAGCAATGAGATGTCAAGCCTGTTAATTGACATGGCCATACAACTAGGAAAACGCGCTTTATTTTTGTCAAAGCCAGGAACGCAACATTGTCATAAAATAGTTCACAGACTAGAGGTGAAATCCTGTTGTCGGATCAAAATAACATCAAGTGCAGGTTGTAAATCCACCCTTGCCAGACAGTTGGGAGGTGATAGTGTATGAACATTATATGAATCAACGTCCACTGGGAACTGAGCAAAGAATGGCCAACATTAGAATCGCAAGCTTATATTTATTATTTTGAGAAATAACTCTCCGTAGTCGCTAAAACCAACTTACAAGATTTATAAGAGAAGATAAGTTTCTTCGACGTCATTAGAAATTCGCGAGAAACTTTTGTATTCAGTTGGAGCTACAGTACATGTCAATGACTATTTGCTCGATTGTTGTAATGTATTACTGCAAAGCAATTGTTCTTGAATTACTGCATTATTTATGCTTTAGGACGTTGAATGGCGTTGTGTATGGTTTGATTCATTCGTAGTGTTTGATATACACGCCTGTTTTGAGATATGAGGAATGTTTATGTATATAATTAATATTGTAAGACGCTATTTGGTTAGTTCGAGGTATCCTCGTGTATTTAGTCATGTGATATAGATTTGAAAATGTTGAATTGATTTATACTTTGTATAGTTGTTGCAGTAAGCAACATTAGTTAATAGGGATTTGCTTATTTGTGTATACTAGGAGTATTATGTGTTAGGATATATCAGCGCATGGATATGTGCATATCTGTGTACAATTCGTACAAGTGCAATATACAGAATAGCGTCTGATTATGTGATATTGTTGTATATAATGAGATTGAGAATCTGTATATACCGTATACGCATATCAGAGAGAACGGTTATTTCCATGGACATGAACGCGTGACCAATGAAAGTAATGGCTTGTATGATGATATTGTTGTTTAGTGTGAGTTAGATAACTAAGGGAATATGTTATGCTAATGTCCTTAATAGCACATGTTTACATACATATACAAATAATATACATAAATTAATAGTCAGAATCACTGTTCAACAAAATCTTCCAAACTGAAACGGAAATTTGTATTCTTTGATCGTGTTTCTCCAGCAAGTATTAACATGTGCCGTTTAAAAGTATTGTTGTGTGTAAATCATTATTCACAAACTTCACATTTGGATTAAACCACGTTGCTTGAACATTTTGTGACATATTTTACATTGAAATTGTTTATTTTCTGTATGTATACTATTGCGGCTCTACAAATAACCTTTCTCTTTACATATCTTAGGACAAAATTCACATTTGAATGGCTTGTCAGCACTTTGTATCATATCACGTAGTCCTTAAAATAGACATAATTTCATGCCATTTCAAAACATTATCTCCTTGAACATTTTACTACTAACTTCACATTAGACTGGTTCATTTCACTTCTGTATTATACTGTGCCTCTTCAAATTATTATATGTGTAAATATTTCGTCACAGTCACATTGCAATGTCTTATCTCCAGTAGCCTGGAAGGCTGCATTATCGCGGTACTTAACGTTTTTATTAGTACATATTTAAAATATTATTTTTATTGCTGTTTGCTGAGAATTTTAAAAGATTCAACGGCTTTCCCTCTTCCTATTCCTATATATAAGAAAAGCGTAAATGTTACTAAACAGCATATAGTAAGGGAGCTAACGATAGTAACATTGATAAACAGTTTCTAAATGCGTATGCGTGCACTGTAGAATACCGCAAGAGTTGTTGTTCTTGTTTTGCGAGTTTTTTAAAAAATAAAAGGGTTAAACGTGTAATGTAGGAAGTCAAGTTATGATGAGACAAATACATTTTTTTTTTAAAAAAAAAATGTTTCCAGTTTGTGGAATGTCCCTCTTTATAATTACCGACTCTCGACTGTATGTATGTATGTATGTATGTATGTATGTATGTATGTATGTATGTATGTATGTATGTATGTATGTATGTATGTATGTATGTATGTATGTATGTATGTATGTATGTATGTATGTATGTATGTATGTATATGAATGTATGTATGTATGTATGTATGTATGTATGTATGTATGTATGTATGTATGTATGTATGTATGTATGTATGCATGCATGCATGCATGCATGCATGCATGTATGTATGTAGTCCCATTTGTTCGTACGACCAACTGATTTCAATAATGAAAACTTTTAATCTGATAAAAGGTACATTGAACCAAACAAAATAAATCATTGATTTATAATGTATAAGCTGTGAACAGGATGGCACTAAAACTGGCATCTCATGCACCTTTCATGTCTAACGGACTTCCCAAACAAAATAAACGGGTTAAAATAGTCAAACTACAATTGAGCCGGGTTTTCCCAGTATTTTGAACTGCTTGATGTATTATTTGACTTTTAGATAATATCAATAAAAATGAAGAAGAAAAATACACCTAATATATCTTAAAATCAGTGATGAAGGAAACGCACATCGCAAACATTTCAGTATAAACAATATTACTAATTCGTCTTTAAATTTGATTTCTTTTCTAGTATCAAAAACAGAATTAAAATATTCTTCAAACAGAAAGTTCTTTGTTTTCTTTTAAGGCTAACTGCAAGATCACAGGTTAATTTCTTGCTTACTTGCATTGTATACAGAGTAAGGAAAGGTTACTCGTACATAAGGGATCTAATCTACAAGTGATTATCCTCACATAAAATCTAAATTCAACTAATAATGTTTTTAAGTACTGAAAATATAAATGGAGCCAATAATTTCTTTCCGGTCTGATCGTCAGAACAAACCGTAATACACAAGAGGATGACTGTGATGTGGGTCGAAAGTTCATTTCGATAACACTATGTTGTAAGCAGAGTCGGGTCTTTATCTTACATTGCAGCAAATAACATGACCAATATCAGTAAAATCATGATTCCCATGAAACCGCCGGTGTCCTGAATTTAAATCCAAGTAAATGTGATTATTTGTCTTCAAGCATAATATACAGTCATTGAAAAATTAGCGATGTATTACGTTGTTTTAAAACGATCATTTTGATCGAAAAACATATGCAAAGTTATAGACTATATCTATCTATCTATCTATCTATCTATCTATCTACCTACCTACCTACCTACCTACCTACCTATCTATCTATCTATCTATCTATTTATCTATCTATCTATCTATCTATCTATCTATCTATCTATCTATCTATCTATCTATCTATCTATCTTTAAATATATATCTCTGTGTGTGTGTTTGTGTCTTTGTTGAGAGAGAGAGAGATAGAGAGAGACAGAGGCAGACAAACATACAGAGAAACAGACAGAGAGAGAAAGAGGGTGCGGCAAAGAGAGTGTTTCTTGTATACCCCAAGATTATTTTAGCAGTGCTGATAGATACAGTCTAAAAATTTAGTGGCTTAAATTCCCCAAGACATACAGAACAGAAAGTTCTTTGTTTTCTTTTAAGGCTAACTGCAAGATCACAGGTTAATTTCTTGCTTACTTGCATTGTATACAGAGTAAGGAAAGGTTACTCGTACATAAGGGATCTAATCTACAAGTGATTATCCTCACATAAAATCTAAATTCAACTAATAATGTTTTTAAGTACTGAAAATATAAATGGAGTAAATAATTTCTTTCCGGTCTGATCGTCAGAACAAACCGTAATACACAAGAGGATGACTGTGATGTGGGTCGAAAGTTCATTTCGATAACACTATGTTGTAAGCAGAGTCGGGTCTTTATCTTACATTGCAGCAAATAACATGACCAATATCAGTAAAATCATGATTCCCATGAAACCACCGGTGTCCTGAATTTAAATCCAAGTAAATGTAATTATTTGTCTTCAAGCATAATATACAGTCATTGAAAAATTAGCGATGTATTACGTTGTTTTAAAACGATCATTTTGATCGAAAAACATATGCAAAGTTATAGACTATATCTATCTATCTATCTATCTATCTATCTATCTATCTATCTATCTACCTACCTACCTACCTACCTACCTACCTACCTTCCTATCTATCTATCTATCTATCTATCTATCTATCTATCTATCTATCTATCTATATATCTATCTATCTATCTATCTATCTATCTATCTATCTATCTATCTATCTATCTATCTTTAAATATATATCTCTGTGTGTGTGTTTGTGTCTTTGTTGAGAGAGAGAGAGAGATAGAGAGAGACAGAGGCAGACAAACATACAGAGAAACAGACAGAGAGAGAAAGAGGGTGCGGCAAAGAGAGTGTTTCTTGTATACCCCAAGATTATTTTAGCAGTGCTGATAGATACAGTCTGAAAATTTAGTGGCTTAAATTCCCCAAGACATACATGTTGTCATTGTAAGAGTACATCTGAAGAATATGACAAAACGTTTGGTGGCAAGTTAAAAAACTTGGCTAACTGCAGAGTGGAGAGAATATGTGCTGATATTCCCAATGACTGATTTCACTTGTAACACTATATGTAATGACTAACTTAGTGCTTGGATTAAGACCTTTCCTTGGTCTGTCATAATTCACTCTCACTCTAATGGACAAACAAGGGCTATATGTCAATGATGTAAAGAGGTTGAAAACTTAAAACTCAAAGGCAACCACTGTTTCTGCTCATCTGGAAATATAGCTGTTTCAGGAATGCTTAATTGTCCTCTCATAGTATTAAATAGTATTTTCCAATCCGGCATAGCATTCCTGCCATCTTAACAGATTATAAAATCAGACTCACGGGAAGGGTATAATGCATATTCATGTCCACTGAATTTCCCATTCGGTCCATCGGTGAACTTTTTATTTCATCTTGATTGCATGGAAATTCAGCCTTTGGAATTGTAGAAGACACACTGAGATTAAGTCAATCGAAAACGTTCTTAAGTTCTTACTTTATAACTCAGAACATAACAAACATTTGCCTTTTCTAATTGATGAGTCAAATTAGTATATGTCCTAAGTAGATGTATTTTGGTAAAACAAGAACTAATAGATATTTTCATCCAGTTTTTGAGAGAAAAGAAAATGTTTGAAACAAACACTTTGGAATTGCTTAGAAAATATATATGTGGCTCTGAAATTAAATAAAACTAGTGTAACGTTAATAAACGGTGGAATCAAGAGGTGAGAAAATTTATCTAAACAAATACGAAAATCTAGAAGGTTGAATGAAAAAGGAAACAAAATCAAATACAAAAAAATAACAACCAGTTTCAGAAAAGACGCAAATACAAATTTATAAAGAGACAGAAGAAAGAATGAGAATATAAACATATACAAACATAAATACAATGCAGAACGAACAGAAAGGCAAATGTAGATTTGAAGAAGAAATCAAAAACGGCAATTACACTGAAACATGTCAAAGCACGATCTCCAATCTTCAGGTGTTTGTAATGCCAAATATATTAGGTTGCTGGGCGCTTTTAAAGAAAAATATAAAGAAACACTTCCCTTTGAGAAACATTCTGAATAGAAGTTACTCTTGCAGTTTACACTTCATTATTGGTATACGGAAGTGCTTATAATGAGGTGGGCAGTAGTAGGGTTCAGAAATAGAAAAACGAAAGAGAAATATAAGAGAGGCTAATGCAAATGAATGTGTAAATGCAGAAAGGAGAAGAGAAATTTAAATGCAGAGAAAAGAAAAAAGTAAAGACTTATCATTTTCAACACAATTCAGACTCTTTGCAAAACTTTCATTGAACAACGGAAATTAAATCTTTAACTCACACGTCTTCCTCTGCATTTTTTTGCTTTAGTTCTCATTTTCATACATGTACTTCCAACTCTCAATCTTGCACATCATTAGAAATCAAACGTCTGATCCGACGTATCAGAATCCTCATTTCTTTCAACGTGTACTAATTGATATAGAATAAGCATTGCTTTTATAATTGCAACAAACTGAAAGAGGTAAATAATTAGGACAAAGATTTTCCAAATGTTCATATATCTAAGAAGTCAAGGTCACGAACGTAACTGTAAACAATATATTATTAGGTCAATTAGGTCTCATTTTAGTATGGATAAGTATAAATGATTTATGCTAACAGATTTTATATCACTTATCTGATATTATGTCAATCGAATACGTACTAAAATCTTAAGAGACAGGTGACTGTCTCGGAGTTTTAAATTATCTGATAACTCCGGTTCGATTTGAAAATATTTTATTCTCAATCATCCATAAGAACGTATACAAAGATAGGTGATTTGCTGTTCTTCTTCAAATGCGGACAATGAGGAGAGGTATGAAAGAGGTCCGCAAAATAATATTTTTACAAAATATTATTTTCTTTGTTGAACACCTGCTTTAGGTCTCCTACTTGTATTCAAGTAAGTTTTACGCACGTCTTTTATAGATTATCCATAAGTATAAATTATTGGTAAATTTCGATTTTTACGAATCGTGCCACATAATATATATGAATGTGTTGCCAGCCTGATTAAGGCAGCAATGAGAAAAGGGTACAATCCCTTGGATGCTCATATTACAGAAGCTACAATCTGATACCTGAAAGATCTATATGTCGTATGGGAGAATCCTGGTATTGTTTTAAGCCAAGACGACAATATACGTCTTCCACTATGGTTATCGACAGCAAATAACCAGACTACCATTCTGATGTACATGGAGTATCATGTGCAGCTGGGCTATTCATGAAAGCTTCAAACTGATCTCATCAGTCTTATTGGTCCGTGACGTTTTGGCGCCGCCTGTTTGGCGCGACCGTTTTGGCGCTAGGATGTTTTGACATGGGCCGTTTTGGCGCCGGATATTTTGGCACCGTGAAAAGGATTATTATCGAAAGATTACACATTATCCTTAAGATAATTAGAGGCTATGTCAGCATTTACAAAAGAGTTAAGAAATAAGAATATGAGCAGGACGTTGAAGATAATTGACTATATTGGTATATTGTCCCGTGAGTCACGACCACTTAAAGATTAACAATTTAATCTTTGGATCTCTAACCTGTTACTCATATTTGAGAACGAAAGTAATGGCAAGGTAAAACAATTCCACGCATACGATAAACCCATTTCTATATAGTTGTTTGTTTATATAAGTGTGCTGTCAAATGCATTAACGTAAATGTTTTTTTTTTCGGAAATGAGCGCTATGAAATCTAAAAGTGGTCAAGAAACGTCCCTTACGATGAATATCAAATTTTTGGGGATAAATATAGTGCCGATAAGCTTAAAAGACTTTAGCAATGTGAGCTGAAAAACAAATGTTAAGCCCGTTTTCATACAGTTACAGATGACAGTCAGTTCATTCTAGTGATGAATGAACATTACATAGTTTTAGTTATTTTAATAACACAGAGGCTGATCATTGGAATAATTTTACTTATTTTCAATTTATATTTCACTTACACACTACATCTCTTTGATCGCTGAGGTAATCAATGGTTATCCTTACCTGCTCCACCAATGTAAGGTTACCTCTTAACAGGAATACAGGAATAACAATTGCTCGGCGCCAAAGTGGCCGGCGCCAAACCGGCACGTGTCCAAACGGCCGGCATAAAACCGGCCGGCACCAAACCGGCAACGCCAAAACGTCCTGCTTCGCAGTCACTGGAGTATGTTTTATAATACAAGGGTTTGTATCCTATTCAGGGCCGACTGCATCTTCATTTGCAGTAGTAAGCATGACACACACTGATGATTTAGAAGAACTCCTATTCTTGCTTTTAAGGCTTTGTGTGATCTAATTGATCCGTGGTGCCGATTGTGGTCATAATAACAGATGGCTTGCCTGACGAGAACCCGTAATTTCCTAAAACACAAGATGCATCGAGCATTCCGTTACAACAACCGGGATGAGATTCATCTTCCTAATTCATTTTAGATCTCTTTTCACAGAAATGGCAAGACATGTGATGTAGAGTTGGAAAGGATCAATTTTCAGAAGACTGATTGGTCAAGTCTACACTTTTAAAAGTCACGCATATTGCTTGCCGTTTGTGATATTTCCATATACTTCAGATCCTGTCAATTTTCAAATGAACGTTATGAGTGACAGAATGACAAAATAAAGAAGTTTTCGACATGGTGATAAAATTCTTTATCGTCCTGCGCATACGTTAAAATCATATTTTGTCCAAACATTATGTACTTCTACAGCTGAAGAAATAAAGAACCCAATGCAAATCAAATTATATTAGTAAAAATCCTAGAAGGTGACAACAACAAACAAGTTTGTAATATTACTCTGTTAAACGAATATTTTCATTGAAATACACCTAATAATCATTTGAGTTGTTCCTGTCGCATACACGGAGAATTTTCCGAATTCAGAAAAATTTAATAATTGGAACCAGAAACGTTCCTATTGACAGTCATAAGTAAAGAGTGAACTAAAACAAGTTATAAGTGAATACGAGCATATGTTTATAGATGCTCCAAAATGAAAAACAAAATCTACCATGATGTTGAAATTGTAGATTTTCTAAACCTGTGAAACAATTTACGTGATGCATCTTCTCAATCGGTAATGATCTTCAACGGAAAGTCAATATTTGCTGAAATAACATTTATTTGGGCCCATTGAATTTAACTGATTAACCGCGCATTCTTGTCTTGAGACCAGATAATCCTTTCCATATGTGTACTGATTATAGAAAAGTGAACTACTAAAAACAAAAACCCAGTAGAAATAGACTGGAAATTGGAAATGCAACAGATATACCGAAGTTTGCCCTTTTGAAAGGATTTTGGTAATTCCATTCCCAGAAAGATCAAAAGAGCAAACAAATTTACGGCATTGCAACTCAATATTGACTTTATCAAGATAAATTGATGTCATTCGATATCAAAAATTTTCCAACACATACAACCCTTTATTGACATGTGAACGTCTGGAATAGAGAGATATGGTGCTTGAAATCATTGACGTCATTATATGCATTCAAAAACATCACATGGAAACCGAGTGAATTTAAATTTAATTTAAAGTAGTTATTGCCGTCAATGTGGTGCATATTGTTGGATAGAGTCAAGACAGATATATTGACGTTAACGTTATGACTATCTCTATATCCCCAATTCTTAGCAGTAAAAAGCAACTGATGCGATATTTGGGTACGGTTCGATATTTTCGAATATATGCTCAAATGGTTCTAGTTGTTTATTCTTGATCAATTTGATGATTAAAAAACCTAATTATTACTAGTCTATAAAATATCAGGACGTTTTAGAAAAGAATTATAGGCTACACCCAACAGTACACAAGTTCTTTTAGTTCCAGATTTCAACCAATCATTTAAAATGTCTCTTAATACAAGTGTGATGTAGGAGTTTGTGGAGTATTAAGTGAAGAAGAGAAAAGAAATGGATCATCATGTGTGCTATATCACTAAACATTCAACCACTACATACATTATTCCACTATCCAGAAGTGCTTAGGTTTTATTTCGACTTTGCAACAAATTGAGATGTATAATTATTCAACACAATTATCTGATTGCTGTATTCAGTGATTATAACCCCCTTACTTTAGTTAATACATTAAAAAACAAAAAAATGGGAGATTACTGATTTGAAGTTTGAGTTTGATAAAATACTAAAATAGATCTACCAAAAGAATTAATAATCTTATTACATATGAACTTTATTGTGCATATTAGTACCGCATTACTTCAATATTTTATATCTGAAATTCAGGCTTGATTTATTCATACCCGATTATGATATTTCATTCAATTATTAATTAGACTAAATACTATAGCTAACAGTGGAGCTTTTCTTTCTTCTTTTCTACAGCAAATATGTGCGGGGTTTTAATTCTTTTCCAAGCTGTAGGCGTACTTTTAAGTTATTATCTGCAATAACATGCCACCAAAATTGCATGTAAATGCTTATCTAAAGGACTTAATTAGAGATTAGTGTCATCTTTACCGTAAAAATATTAAATCAATGTTATACCAACTTTAATACAATGACTTCCTTTGCACCTTATACATTATGTATATACCATTTCAATGCTAAATGATGGTTGATAGATATCCAAAACATTATGTATATACCATTTCAATGCTAAATGATGGTTGATAGATATCCAATACATTATGTATATACCATTTCAATGCTAAATGATGGTTGATAGATATCCAATACATTATGTATATACCATTTCAACGCTAAATGATGGTTGATAGATATCCAAACTTTAAAATTGGCTCTCCAATTTAGTTTTTTTTCTTGTGGGATCCATCATTTCCAACTGATGATAGATATCCTGGCTTTAGAATTCAGACTCCATTTTGCTTCTTTTGGTAACCCAATGTTTTCATGACTATGGAGTCCTTCAGTCCACCTAGGAAGCTAGAGTTAATTTGTTTTAGCGTACTTGAAAGCATGTCTATTATGACTATGGCTGCTGTCCATGTTCTTGCATTCGTACTTGAAAGCATGTCTATTATGACTATGGCTGCTGTCCATGTTCTTGCATTGGATT
This sequence comes from Unio pictorum, assembly GCA_030141615.1. Classification (NCBI taxonomy): domain Eukaryota; kingdom Metazoa; phylum Mollusca; class Bivalvia; order Unionida; family Unionidae; genus Unio; species Unio pictorum. Next base: position 3,598,834 of record JARLTB010000100.1, read on the forward strand.
TAATGCCAATTATATGCTCATGATAGGCTATTCATAGAAGCCAGTATAACTGGTAAAGAAAGACCCTGATAAAAACCACCAACCCATGGAATACTACTTGTTGGTTTCTCACATAAACACACACACATTGGTCTTATATGAAAACAGAAGATAATTTATTTCTCTTTTATACAAATGTGAAACCTTAAAACGAAAGTACAGTATTTTGAACTAAATCCCAATTATTCAATCAAAGTATGAAAAGAAGTACAGAGTGATCCAAATGAATTCAAGTATGAAATGTATTGATATGTCAATGACCTTGATGTATGTCAATCCTGAATCTGTCTGAACGAATTCACAATAATTTCAAAATTGTGATTTAACCAAAAAATGTTAATGAGTACTTTGTGACTCAAATTCATAACATTAAAATAATGATTCCTTTCAAATTATATCTGAATTCTACTATGATTTTAGATACTTAACGTAATTCAAAAGTTAATAGTTTCTCTTTATCTCTCCCACAGATAAAAAACAATTAAGGAACAATAAGAGATGATCATTTGGTTCAAGAGTTCATTCCTAGAGCATATAAAGTATTACACAAGGTCGGGTCTTTTTCACCAAGATTGGTAAACATGACAAAAATTAGGTATCCTTATTTTCAAGGGGACATGACAAAAATTAGGTATCCCTATTTTCAAGGGAACATGACAAAAATTAGGTATCCCTATTTTCAAGGAACATTTTTGTCCTGAAAAGATATCAAAGCAAACATGATGTTTATAAATGATTATCTCAGAGTACAATCTACAGTCATCGGCAAAAAAATAGGTATCAAATAATAAATGAATCATCATCTTATAATTAACAATCATGGACGATAATAACCATGTCATGTTTGTATAAATCAACCCTTAGAATCCAAATATGTATGGACAAAAGATCAACACAATACACAGTTTTAAATAGATTAATATATTAGCAGCTTAAATGCCATTTCATTTATACTATTTATACACAAAACATCCATTTATAAAATATCCAACTCACAAAGTTTGCATATAATTAATGATTAACTAATTCTTTTTATACTTATTCTACAAAAATTTCAACATTGTGTCTAAATAGCAATAAAATGTCCATTCCTGTACACCTAATTTCATCCTCAGCTTGTAACTTTTCAAAGTCCATTGTGTTTGGCCTGTCTAAATAAGAAATTAGTTTGACATTGTGAAAACCATTTCCCAAAAGCTATTTGATGCATTGATATTTCTCTAACTAACCTCCCAATAATATATGTATATATATATATGTATATATATATATATATATATATATATATATATATATATATATATATGTGTGTGTGTGTGTGTATGCTTTATAAACAAAAATCAATATATATTCACAATTACTATTTAACTCATTCAGCCCAAGTGATGCATTGTTTTTTTATTTGTCTGAGTCTTTCACAACTTATTTATACACTATTTACAAAATTAATATGATGTCTACAATCTACTAGATCTGCAAGAACTCTATCATCATTGCTATCAGAATTGTCTTCTTCTGATGATTCAGTCTCAGAAACTTCTGTCTGAATCTAAATCTTGCAGAGCACATTGTATCTAATACATTCAAAGCGATACAAGACGGGATCGGCCATTATATGCAGTCAACAAACTTCGACTACTGGCAGCATTTGCCACTGAATGCAGAAACCGGATCACGCATATTGACGGGATCAAAGTTGAATGAGTTAAAGTAAATCTTAGGAACAAAATCTGAAATGTTCTAACCTTTGACTGTTGACAAACATCTGAAACATGCATGGCCATATTTTTCAGTATAATATTATGCCTAAACAAACATTATATCAAAAAATTCACATTTAAATGGTATCTCTAAAGTTTGTATTCTCATGTGCATCTTTAAATCATTATTCTGCTTAAAAAAATTTCTCACACACTTACATATGAATGCTTTATGTCCCATATGTTTTCTCATGTGCACCTTTAAAGCATAAACCCCTGGCACAACATTTATGGGGAAGGAGGTAGTAGCCTACTGCCTACTTCCAAGCTCTGTAACATCAAGGTCATGTATGATAGTTTTATTCACTAAAGTGGGTGGTATTATAGAAAGATATACAGATTTAGCTTTACAATTATACCAAAATAAACTGGACATTTTAGTTGCTCTAAAAAATACAGAGAGTATAATCTAATTTTCCGACCAGTTTTTTCACCCAAATTTTTTGTGGTCGGAATCCAATTTTGTGTCCAGATTTTGAACTTGTTGGCCTCAAATTTAAAGCAGACCAGTCGGAATCTTTGCAAGGATTCGCTAGGCATTTTTAATTTTTGGGCATGCTAATGGAACTTGCTTGGAAAACGATGTATGTAACCTCGTATGCCCTTAAAATCACCATTGCACATAAAGATTTGCACAAAAACTTCAAATCTGAATGTTTTTTTCTCCAGTAAGTATTGTCAAGTGCACCTTTAAAACACTATTCGACGTGAACAATTGCTCATAGTTTTTCTCCTTTATGTATTCTCATGTGCAGCACCTTTAAATAACTGTCATGTGTAAACATGTTCTCACAAACTTCACATTTGAATGATTTTTCTCCTGTATGTTTTCTCATCATGTGCACCTTTAAATTACCATTCATAGTAAACATTTTCTCACAAACTTCACATTTGAATGGTTTTTCTCCATTATGTATTCTCATGTGCAGCTTTATATCACCGTCACATGAAAACAGTTTCTCACATACTTCACATTTGAATGGTTTTTATCCAGTATGTATTCTCATGTGTCACTTTAAATTATCATTCTGAGTAAATATTTTCTCGCAAACTTCACATTTGAATGGTGTTTCTCCAGTATGTATTCTCATGTGTCGCTTTAAATGACCATTCTGAGTAAACATTTTCTCACAAACTTCACATTTTAATGGTGTTTCTCCAGTATGTATTCTCATGTGTACCTTCAAAGCACCGTTATCTGTAAACATTTTCTCACAAACTTCACATTTGAATCGTTTCTCTGCAGTATGAATTCTCATGTGCACCTTTAACTGATCAAGCCGAGTAAACATTTTCTTGCAAACTTCACATTTGAATGGTTTTTCCCCAGTATGTATTCTCATGTGCAGCTTTAAATGACTATTTTCAGTAAACTTTTTTCCACAAACTTCACATTTGAATGCTTTTTCTCCAGAATGTATTCTCAAGTGCTTCTCTAAATTACCATATTGTATAAACTTTTTCTCACAAATTTTACATTTGAATGGTGTTTCTCCAGTATGTATTCTCATGTGCACCTTTAAACTACCATTCATAGTAAATATTTTCTCACAAACTTCACATTGAAACAGTTTTTCTCCAGTATGTATTTTCATGTGCTTATCTAAATTACCATTCAGAGTAAACATTTTCTGACAAACTTCACATTTGTATGGTGTTTCTCCAGAATGTATTCTCTTGTGGATCCTTAAATTACAATGGTAATGAAACATTTTCTGACAAACTTCACATTTGAAACGTTTTTCTCCATTATGTATTCTCATATGCATCGTTAAATTACCATTCGTAGTAAACATTTTCTCACAAACTTCACATTTGAATGGTTTTTCTCCAGTATGTTTTCTCATGTGACTCTGTAAGTTATCATTCCGAGTAAACATTTGCTCACAAACTTCACATTTGAATGGTGTTTCTCCAGTATGTATTCTCATGTGGATCTTTAAAGTACAATGGTGTTTAAACATTTTCTCACAAACTTCACATTTGAATGGTTTTTCTCCAGTATGTATTCTCATGTGCGTCTCTAAATTACCATATTGTATAAACTTTTTCTCACAAACTTCACATTTGAATGGTGTTTTTCCAGTATGTATTCTCATGTGCATCTTTAAACTACAATGGTAGTTAAACATTTTCTCACAAACTTCACATTTGAATGTTTTTTCTCCAGTATGTATTCTCATATGCATCTTTAAAGATCTACTCTGCGTAAAAATTTTCTGACAAAGTTCACATTGCATTGAGTTTTCTCCAGTTTGCATTCTCATTTGCACTTTTAAATCCCGATTCTGAGTAAACAACTTCTCAGAAACTTTACATTAAAATAAGTTTCTCTCCTGTATGTATTAAATTTTGCCTCTTTAGATAATTCTGCTCGTAAATATTTCGTCTAATTCACATTTAAATGTTTGTATCTCCAGTGCTCTGGAACGCTGAATAGTGTATTATGACGGTACTAAATCACAGGCACTTGATACTGAGTAAATTCATGTATACACACAAGGTACCTAACTCTCGCCCGTCACGATCTGACCCATCGATGATTCCAATTTAATTTTCTGAATCTATCTGTGCATTCAATCACTCATAATGTACACCACTGTAAAGAAGACACTCCAAATACTTCATCCATTATCGTTTATGTAATCGTACTGATTCTGAAGGGCGAAAGGTTTATATGTTGCTTCGTGTATTCCACTTAGTTTATTCGAATTAATAGGATCAACTTCCGGTCTACTTCAGAGTGAATGCCACTATTGGGCATTACATGTGCAAACAAGGAATACCGAAAGTAAAAACCATCCATTATAAAATTAAAAATTTAATTATTATTTTCTTTAACGCTCATTGGAAAAAAAAATTACGTACGTTATCTCAACTAATATGCGGTGATGACCCTGAAATATTTACATAACAAAGAAACATTCGAAATGAGATAAATCACGATCGGAGGGAAAATCGAAATATAAAGTATAAGAAATAAAGCAGTGTAATATTGTCGAAAATGGCAGAAATTACAATTAGTTCATGGTATATTCTGGTTAGACATTTGTATTTAAGTTTATATCCCCGTCCCACAGGCCACAGGCACTTGATTCTGGGTAAATTGATGTATACACTCACCATATAACATAATCCTCACATTTTCTAATGAAATTTTGAGGTTTTTTTATACAGATTTTCAAAATATTTAATTATTTTTGGACGACCTTTTTTTTAATTCCATTTTTTTTTTACAGAATATAACTATCATGATTAAGATAAAATCAGGTATTTCCTATGCATGTGAATATGACTTTAATATATTTTCAAGTTAAATTTCAAGATTGTACAAGTGTACGTGTTTGGAAATGTATTATTCTTGAATGAATACATAGTGTCCTTAATTTAGTAAAATATACAAGAATAGACAAATTATCATTGGCATGCATATTTCTAGGTATACGGTGTCGTTATATTTTCAGGACATAATAACCTTTATAAGTTTTTTCATTATTAATTACTTCATCAAATCACTATGCAGACAAAGACAACCTACATTATATTTTCATACCATAAAGAGAGAGGATGAATGAGTTTATGAAATCATGTAAAATAATTAGAACCTTACATTAACAGCCTTCCAGAAGGAAAATCAAATTGATAGCTTTGAGTAAAATATGAAATTTTAAACTGAAAACTGCAAGAAACGTGTGTGCGTGTGTGTGTGTGTGTTTGTATATGTGTGTACTTATATAACCAGTCATTCCATTACTTCATAGTATATTCCCATAAATACATTTTATGACAGTATCTCTTCTTCCTGAGTAACAGACCAGACTTACTAAAGGATTACTCCATTATATTTAAGGCTGTCAGAGAATTTCCTGATTGACTGGAACAGAAACACAAGCCTTGATGAAATTATTTCTAGGTTGACAGAGGATATTCCAGCTTTAAAGGATGTGTGCAATCCAGCAATGTTGACTAACATAATAATGAAAATATTTCCAAATGTGAAGACGTCTGTTGTTGGAGTTAACAGCATAAAGATAAGGAGCATACATGGCATAACTGTAGATTCGTCAAATGGTAAAAGTCAGCTTATTCCATTTGAAGCAGTGCATACCATGAAGCCATCAGAATGGTTCTGCTTGATAAATCTGAAAGTGTTTGTAAGCTTTGTTGTATGTCAAAGGAGACCTTTAATGGTAACCCAATGATGATAGAAATCAGCATCAGTAATGATGGTATTGTACAATTGTCTGTAGCTGGAAAAATGATAGACCTTTCTCAGTACTACATCAGTTCAAAACTGGTATTCAATGCAAACTCAATAAATGCCTTGTTTCGTTGTCTCAAAATTATTTCTGTATGTCATGGATACCATGACAAGAATAGAGAACAGCCACTTACCTTTTTCAATGATAAATATATGAAAGAGCTATGCATAGTGCAGAAGGATACTGAACCAAAAGTTGTAATCAGGCATATCAATTGCTATAAAGTAGTTCCTATAGGCAGTGTTTCTCATACATATAAGAGGTGCATTGTGTGTAAAAGCACAAGTAATCAAAGAATGAAACAGAAGCAATTAGAAAAAAAAAAAGAAAATGAAAATCCTTTGTCTGGATGCAATCAGTTTGAAGATATAATATCGGTTTTGAGAAACATTGCACCAAATCTGACTGAAAATCAACTTACACTTTTGTGTTCCCAAATCATGGCCTCTAATCTACAAAATAGTAAAGGTATGAGATGGCCAAGGGAAGTAATCAGTATGGCAATAACTTTGTATAACAGAAATCCCTCAGGTTACAGAGATGTAACTAAAAATGGTTGGTTACATCTCCCATCTGAGCAGCTATTATCCCTATATAAAAATGCAGTATGTCAGGGCCCTGGAATAATACCACAAATGATGGAATGGATGTTGAATGAGGCTCAAAGACAAAATTTGACACAAGAGGGCTATTTTGGAGGTTTAATCTTGGATGAAATGTCAATTCCAGAAGAGATATTAATTATTCAATATAAACCTGGTAGATCATTGGTTGGTCTAACTGATTCTGGTCCAGAGATAAAGATGATGCATGCAGCCAGCACGGGTAAAGTTGAAAGTAAAATGGCCAATCACGTGTTGCAATACAGCTTTCATGGTTTAACAGGTTTCAGATGGCCATTTGCCAATTATCCAAAAACAGAGGCATCACCAAGTGACCTGTGTATTACCACCTGGAAATGTGTTGATGCCCTTTATGAATATGGTTTTAAGGCAATATACTGCTGCATAGATGGGTCAAGCAATAAGCGTGCATTTTTAAAAATGCACTTTTGGATGAAAATCCCATGGAGACACAGATAGTTGCCAAACATTTCAGAAATCTAATGAGAGATATTATCTTCATAAATGGACCCATGCCATTTACTCAAGAAGATTAAGAACAGTATACTAAGTAATGGTTTTGAGGATTTTCCTAAGGGACTTCTCACTGCTGATGGCTTCTTTATAATTTGGAAGATGTGGATAGATGCCTATAAGTGGGACCACAGCACAAATCCTTTCCCAGTTCATTAGAAGCTTTCTGATGAGCACATTTTTCCAAATGATGCTCAAAAGATGAGGAACAAACTGGCTTTGAAAGCTCTAAACCAGGACATGCTGAATTTGATGACTATGTATCAAGAAAGTCTGCGTGAGCCAGCACAGAAGGAACTAACAGCTGCACTTAATCTTCTGCAGCATACAAGTTATTTTAGTTTCATTCTTCAATGACAGTAGACCTGTAAAAGATTTAACGGATGAAAGGTTAAGAAGACTCATTTCAGCATATGACTGGTTCAAGTCCTGGGAGAAACAAGTTGCCAAGTCAGACAGTGTCAGTAAGAGACACAAGAATTTAATGACAATCGAAACAAGAGAGGATCTTGATTTCATGTATCATGGTTTCATGTCATTAACAAAGTTGTGTGTTTCAAAAATCGGTCAAAGCATTGTTCCTTCCAGAATTAACAGTGACATTGTTGAAAATGTGTTCTGCCAACAGAGCTTTTTGTATCATGGTGCGGCTACTAACCCAACATGCAATTCCTATCGTATAGGAATAAATTCTATAGTGCTAGGACAAGCAACAATTTCACGGAAATCGAATTCTGGTGGAATGCATGTTGAACCTTATGCAGCTGCAAGGTCAACTAAACTTACCAAAAAATGTTGACTCATTGCAATGATTTCTGTAATTGGATCACTGAATAATGAGTGACTAAAGTGAGACAATGCATAAATACTGTCAAGTCAGAGATGCCAAATGTGGTCATTGAGGCACTGTGCTGCTGAAATCAGATCAGTTCCCTCCACTTGTCTCGACCATGTGCCAATGCCTGTGTCTCCGCAAAACTACTCCTGGTCCATTATGTGATGTTGTCAGTCCACTTTTTTCTCTGTCTACCTCTCCTTCTGCCACCTTGGACAATGCTGTGCAGTCCGTCCGTCGGCATCCGTCCCTATTCGAGAGACGATGGTGTAGCTTCCGATTTGGGTGTCCTATCTGCACCTTCGCGAGTGGCTGAAGAGTCCGACTAGTGCTCTCAATAGTCTGATTTTAGTTTTCAGACAGATATTCTTGTCTCTCCAGATGGGTCGTTGCTTTGACATAGCTGCCATTGTCTGTGCTGCACTTGACGAAATTTCTGCTTTTGATCCCTCTTTTGTGATTATGGAACCAAGATATTTGAATTCACCCACTGTTTCCAGTTCCTGTCCTCTGGCTTTAATCTTGGTTGAGATTTGTTTTCCCCTATTTGTCATCAGTTTTGTCTTCTCTGCGTTTATCTCCATGTCAAATCTGGAAGATGTTTCATCCAAGTTCTTCACTAAGATGGTAAGCTCATCTTCACTGCCAGCCAGCCCATGAATGTTGTCTGCAAAGCGTAGGTTGATGATGTTACGCCCGCCAATGCTGGCTGTCCCACAGTGGTTTTCCAGGGCTTCACTAATAATGCAAATAATTAGAAATTGGCATGTTACTTGAAAAGAGAATATTAATCTAATTTGGTAAAGGGAAACACATTTTTAAGCTGCTTTTAATTTTAATAAGCCAATCATGAATGTGATACCTGGGAAACATGGGAAAAAATACTTTTTCTGCTAAATGAGGCAACAACTATCTATAAGACATAATACTTCATTTTTTATTATAATATTGTTAATGGAAGCATGATAAAGGAGAGCGTTGTTACATACGTTATTAGTTAGCAAAGGAAAAGTTATCACAGAAACATTGTAATCTCGAGAAGTCACTATTGACAATAAGGATTTCCATATTCACAATTTGTAGTCTTTCATCATATTATTGGTTTCATGAATACAGGTAGATTGTCCATGATAAATTTTGATGTTGTACAATTTGTAGTCTTTTACCATAATTCTGGCTAACTCAATATAACTCAGTTGAACTCCATATTCACAATTTGTACTCATTCATCATAACTCTGGCTAACGCAATATATGTAGAGTGTCCTATTGAACTCCATATTCACAATTTGTAGTCATTCATCATAATTCTGGCTAACTCAATATAACTCAGTTGAACTCCATATGACATAAATAATATATCAGCTTGACGAACTTCATTAGGAACGGTCACATCAAAATGCGAGTAGTTAATTTGTTTAGGCGGTGGTAGATAAATTTTCCATATTGCCTGTTTAGATAACCAATCCGCTGCAGTGGTATATTTCACCTTCGCGGCGTTAGCGAGTTTACCAATTGCTGCTTTACCCCTCCAGTATCCTTTTTGGAGAATAATAAATAGATTCCATGTTGTTATTAATTACCGGCACCTAACATCAATTTACCTTTCATTGCCGATTTTACTAACCATGAAGCCAATTTTTCTTTGAAGGATTTATCAGTGATAGAATTCAACGCGTGAATCAATTTCACATATGCAATATGTCTGTGTTGCAGATTGCTGCTTTTATAAGCGACATCATGAGCATGACACTCGTTTTTCATCATAATTCTGGCTTACTCAATACATGTAGAGTGTCCTATTTAAATCATTATGCACGATTTGTAGTCATTCATCATAATTCTGGATAACTCAATACATTTAGAGTGTCCTATTGAACGCATTATTCACAATTTGTAGTCATTCATCATAATTCTGGCTAACTCAATATAACTCAATTGAACTCCATATTCACAATTTGAAGTCATCATAAGTCTGGATTATTCAATAGATGTAGATTGTCATTGCAAACTTCATGTACTTCATGTTCTCAATAAATTGACATTTATCATACCATTGCTTTCACGAGTGCTGTATTCATTGTCATCATAAACTTTGATGTTCACAATATGTATTTTTTCATCATAATACTGACACACGGAATACATATAGATTGTCATTTTAAACCTCATCTTCACAATATGTATTTTTTCATCATACTGACAAACTGAATATATGTAGATTATGTATTTTTTCATCATAATCTTCTTGGTAGTCTCTCGAGTCGAGGAAGACAAATTGTGCATTTTCATTCAACGGTGGACGCGCATGTGACTCCGGAGTCCGAATTCCGATACACACATGCGGTTGCAGGTGGGGCATGGGACACCGGTGGTTGTTGGTATCTGGGATACATTTCTGTGGCGTCTCTCACGGGTTGCAGTAAGACGCTGGCGGCGGTCAGCCTCAAAGGTGGAACAGGCTTTTCTGGTCAGGGCTCGCCAATGCTTTCTGTCTGAGGCAGCGAGCTCGAGCTGCCGTGGTTGAAGGTCTGCCCATTTGATGTTTGTTTTGAGGTTGTCTTTGTACCTCTTGTGAGGGCGGCCTTGGTTTCGGTTCCCCAGGGATAGCTCGCCATAGAACAACTGCTTTGGGATTCTGCTTTCATCCATGCGGATGACATGGCCAGTCCATCGAAGCTGGGCCTGGATTATTTTGGCTTCGATGCTTGTTGTGTTGGCTTTATCAAGGACTTCCAGGTTCGTGATTCGGTCCTGCCACTTGATCCGCATGATGGATCTCAGGGAACGCTGGTGGAATTGTTCTAACTGACTGATGTGCTTTCTGTAGAGTGTCCACGTTTCACAGCCATATAATAGAGACGTGAGGACAACTGCATTGTACACTTTCAGCTTTGTTGACAGACGTATGTCCTTGTCCTTGTGGTGTTCGGGGTGCTCTGGGAGGGGTAGAAGTACCTCTGGTGGGTGGCATGTCGTGCTTCTTCGGTAGTAGCCTGCCCATCTTTGGTCCTCACCAGGCGCTCAGCCCTCACCTGTGGCTCCAAGCAGCTGTAGCACGCACATCGGCCACACCACGGGCAACGGCTTCGACTGGCCGGCTAAACCAGGTGGAGGGTAGCCGACGGGCCTCAAACCCTCGGTGACTTAGGAGCTTGCCTATCCTTGCATGTAAAGCCAGATTCGGCAGAGTGGGCGGAAGACATAAACTGAGTGATCCAACGGCCACAAAGGCGAATCTGCAAACGCTTTGTGGAGAGCGTAGGGTATGACAAGGCACGGAAGACGTTATAGCCATCCAATGCAGCCGAAGTAGTCCCCAGCCGTGACGAATCTTCGTACCACTGAGTTCTAACTACCAAGGCCGAGAGAGTGAGGCTGTCTCTGTGCAAAAGCTGTTTCACTTTAATCTCCTTCACACACAGGTTGTGTTGTGCACCTATCATTCATCCTTATCATCACACTTATCGTTCTTTACCTACACCTACCAAAGTCCTACGGCGATGGGCGACTGGCTACGCAACAGGTGGAGATGACCACTGGGAGTTGTAGTCAGAGACCTGCACGTAGGCGGCCCTTGGACAAGTGGTCGTTCTGCTCTGTAACCAAGGCAGCAGAACAGTTCGGCAGCATCCAGGGGTGACTGAGCAGACCTTTTTATGACGGCGCTGCTCACCCTGAATAGGGAGAGGCCTAGGAAATGTGGCCTAAAAGAAGCTTGCCTTGTAAAAATCTGGTCAGCATACCGCGGCTGGCAAGATCATCCATATCTGCGGTCGAAATAATCGAAGAAAAAAAAACTTATTATTGTAGCATGGAACATCCGTACTGTCATGGACAAAGAAAACGTAGCAAGACCCCACAGGAGGACAGCTCTAGTTTCTAAGGAGCTAGCACGCTACAATATTGACATTGCAGCCTTGAGTGAAACCAGGTTCGCAGAAGAGGGTTCTCTTACTGAGCTAGCCAGCGGCTACACATTCTTCTGGAATGGAAAAGCCCAAAATGAGGACAGGATCCATGGAGTCGGCCTGGCTATCAAATCAAGTCTTCTAAAGCAGCTCCTGGAAATGCCTGTTGGTATCAATGAGAGGCTAATGAAATTGAGAATACCTATAAGCCACAAACGGCACGCAACAATCATCAGTGCATACGCCCCTACCCTATCGAGTCAAGCAGAAACCATCGAGCAGTTCTATACGGACCTCAACTCTGTACTTAGCTCAATTCCAGCTGACGAGAAGATCCTACTACTGGGGGACTTCAATGCCCGTGTTGGCTGCGATTATGTTCGATGGAAAGGTGTGCTTGGCAAGCACGGTGTCGGCAGAATGAACAGCAACGGCCTGCTGCTACTCAGCAAATGCACAGAATTTAACCTCCTAATCACAAACTCAATGTTCAGAATGGCGGACAAACACAAGAACACCTGGATGCACCCCAGATTTCGCCAATGGCAGTTAAATTGATTATGTTATAGTACGCCAGCGTGATGCCAAGGATGTCCAAATCACCAAGGCCATGCGAGGAGCAGAATGTTGGACAGACCACAGACTTGTCAGAAATAACCTACAGCTGCACATTGCCCCTCACCACCTAAGACGTCCTAAGCTTGTGCGCACAGCCCTCAACGTTGTCAAACTGCAGCAGCCTTCCACCCAGCTCGATTTCCAGAAGAGACTAGATGACATGCTGTCAACAAACGGATCGTTATGTGGAAACGCCTCTAAATAAATGGAAAAAGCTCATGGCCATAATAAGAGAAACAGCTATGGCAACCATGGGTCCAAAGAAGCGAATCCATCAAGACTGGTTGGATGAGAACAACGCTGCCATTGATGATCTGCTTGCCAGAAAAAACAAAGCTTTTATGGACTGGCAGAATGACACAAACTCCATCCCCAAAAAGATCGCTTCAAATCCTATCAGGCTGAGGCTCAGAGAGAAATCCCCAAGATGCATGACCAATGGTGGGAAAAGAAAGCTGATGAAGTGCAAAGCTATGCCGACACTAACAACTCCAAAGAGTTCTACAACGCCATCAAGTCAATCTTCAGCCACACAAAGTTCAGCCCTACGCCCTTGCTTGCTGCAGATGGCAGTACATTAATAAAAGACAAGAATGGCATTAAGGAAAGATGGAAAGAGCACTTTAATCAGCTCCTAAACCTGCCCTCATCGGTCAGCCAATCTATTCTTGACCAAATACCCCAACAGCCAACGCTCAACCAACTGGATATTCCGCCAAAGATGGAGGAATTGAGAAGGGCCATTACACAAACAAACTGTGGCAAGGCACCTGGAAACGATGGTATCCCAGCGGAGGTGTACAAGACTCTCAGTAAACAGTCTCTGGAGGCATTCTACGACGTGCTAATCAGCATCTGGACCGAAGAAGAGATGCCAGACGACCTCCGTGATGCATCAATTGTGACCCTCTATAAAAATAAAGGCACACGTATGGACTGCAGTAACTTCAGAGGCATCTCCCTGCTTTCCGTTGCTGGGTAAATACTTGCTCGCATCTTGCTCAACAGGCTTATTGCAGCAGTGTCAGAAAATAACCTCCCCGAGTCTCAGTGTGGTTTTCGCCCAGACCGCAGCACCGTTGACATGATCTTTGCAGTGAGACAAGTCCAAGAGAAGTGCCTTGAGCAGAACATCAACCTATATGCTGTCTTCGTGGATCTGACAAAGGCTTTCGATACAGTCAACAGAGACGCACTGTGGGTAGTACTCAAGAAACTTGGTTGTCCTCAGAAGTTTACCAACCTCATCCGGCTCCTCCACATTGACATGAATGGAGAGATTCTCTCAGACGGTGAACCCTCAGAGAAATTTCCCATATCTAATGGTGTCAAACAGGGTTGTGTACTCGCTCCAGTACTCTTCAACCTCTTCTTCACACAGGTACTGCTCCATGCCATACGGGACATTGACACTGGCAGCTACATTAGGTATCGCCTGGATGGATCAGTGTTTGATCTTCGTCGCCTAGCTGCAAAAACCAAGACACTAGAAAGACTCATCATTGATGCACTCTTTGCAGATGACTGCACCCTCATGGCCCATGAAGAGACTCACCTACAAGCAATCGTGGACAGATTCTCTGAAGCCTCCAACCTATTTGGACTCACAATTAGTCTAGGAAAGACAGAAGTCATCTTCCAGCCCGCCCCAAACACTGTCCATTCGCAACCCTGTATCACCATTGGCGACACGCAGCTGAAGAATGTGGACAATTTTAAATACCTGGGCAGCACAATATCTAGTGATGGCTATCTGGACAAAGAGATCACTGCGAGGACCCAAAAAAGCCAGTCAAGCACTAGGACGACTCCGAACCAAGGTCTTTCATCATAATACTGACAAACGAAATACATGTTGATTGTCATTTTAAGCCTCATGTTCACAATATGTATTATTTCTTCATAATACTTACAAACTGATAACAAGAAGATTATGTATGTTTTCATCATAATACTGACAAACGGAATACATGTAGATTGTCTTTTTAAACCTCATGTTCACAATATGTATATTTTTCATCATAATACTGACAAACGGAATACATGTAGATCGTCATTTTAATCCTCATGTTCACAATATGTATTTTTTCATCATAATACTTACAAACTGAAAACATGTAGATTATCGTGTGAAACCTCACCTTCACAATATATATTTTTTCATCATAATACTGACAAACTGAATACATGCATATTATGTTATTTTTTCATCATAATACTGACAAAAGGAATACGTGTAGCTTGTCATTTTAAACTTCATCTTCACAATATATATTTTTTGTCATCATAATACTGACAAACGGAATACGTGTAGATTGTCATTTTAAACCTGATCTTCACAATATATATTTTTTCATCAAAATACTGACAAACTGAATACATGTAGATTATGTATTTTTTCATCATAATACTAACAAACGAAATACATGTATATCTCAAAAGAAGTTCGTAAATGAAAATAAACAGCATATAATTGCTGACCAAGATTGTCCTACCATGAGGGCACAACTCTATATGATCGAGGTGTTCGCCTAATGCACGTATGGTTGCATGCGTATATTATAAAAAAACAAAAACATATTGCAATTTAAAGTGAACTGGTAGAATATTTCCACAATAAACAAAAGCATTAAATGATCAAATAGAATACACAAATGAAATTGAAGTGGAAATTCATGATTAACATCATTACAAACTAAATGTAATTATTATTTAACTTCATATGAATGTTGAATACAATGTGGGGAAATATTTTAAATTTATAGAATTATTATTATTATTAATATTATTATTATTATTATTATTATTATTATTATTATTATTATTTCCAAGACACTTTAGCTGTTGTATTCATATTTACGTACTAGAAGCATAATCATACGAAACATTTTGAAAATTTTAATCCATATTGGCAACCATGGATTTAAATTGCAGTCTTAACCCTGAAATGACATTTATGTCGCCATCAGTACATGACCTATAATCATCAGACAATATATTAAATATATTTCGTAACCAATGTCAATGCATGTATGCACTGCTAAATGACATCGCCGAAAAGCAGAGAGGCTTTGGATTTCCACCAGACTCACTCTTCGTAAAGAAATCTATGAGGGCGCTAAGAAGAACGTCACAAACATAGTCATTCAGCAAAATTATCCCACTACAGTACTAAGAACACGGATAGTTCCAGCTGCAAAGAGCTCGTCGAGATAACTAACAAACTAATGTCAAGGAAAAAATGTACCTTCTCTCCAGTAAATCTTCTAGACCTATTTGCAAATTTCTTCCGTCACAAAGTACAAACAATTAGTAGTATATGGGAATACTCTAGCGTCAACGGGAAATTCAGGCAAAAAGGTCGTGGGAACATCTAGCGTCAAGGGGAATTTAACATGGGGAAATGTAACATGGAGTGAATGGGGAATTGAACATAGCGACAAGGATTGGGTCACTTTAGCGGCTATGGCAACTTAACATTTAAAATGGGCATATCAAAATTGGTGTAAATAGGAATTTAACATGGGAATGTCACCTGAAGTTCTAAGCGAATTAAACATTTGGACTTCATTGTGTTATAAGGTCAAAACTATTTATTGGGTAAAATGTACAATGGGGGAAAAGGGTACCATAGGGACAAAGAAACAAAGAAAGAAACAAATACACATGCAAACACAGAAGAGAAAATAGAGATCTTCTCGAGAAAGACCCACACATAATAAAAGTCAACGAGATGGGTTCAAAATATTTATTCAAGTATATACAAGGCCTCTCTAGCCTGTGCTCTAGTCTAGGCACTATCCATTTCAAACATTCTAATCTGGACATGGAACAAATCTATTCACATGTTATCTATTTGTTTGATCTAGAAAAAAAAGTTAAAGTTTATGCCTTCAAAAAGGACCTCACTTTGCATACAACGCATAAGCATTTCATATAAGAATGACACTTTTCATACAACAATTATTATCCATTTTTAAGAAAAAACCTAAACCAAAACAAGTAACAAACAATCAAATAGATGAGATAGTTCATGATTCTCTCTATATCTGTCACACACATTGTTTAAAATCTGGTCAGCTACCACTTGTGTCCAAGCGTAGATTCCTCCCATTACGTACCCCATTTCATTCGTAAATCGGCTGTTATGTCCATTGCGCAAGGTAAACCTATCGATTAGCAGATCAATGACGGTTATTGTCTTCTTCCCGTGGAGGTGCAACATACGCCATATGAATTGTCACTATTCTATCGGGGATGTAACATTTTTCCCATCGTCTTCACGTCTTCAATATACCTCACTAGTTTGGATGAAGTTAATTCTGCTGTTGTACTCAACCCGACACATACAGAAGATATCAGACTGTCGTGATACATAGATAGGCTCAAACGACCTCAATCTTTGACTTGAGACTGGCTTTTCAGTTCCTCTAATAGTGAGTCAAATAAGTCCGTACTGAAACATGCCGATTCCTCATCTGGAATGTCAAACGTAAAGTCTTTAAATTTCACCGTGTGGTGTAAGTTGTATTACATTTTCTCGAAGTCGCAGTCATTTGGATGCTACAATACTCCTTTATTTCTGCTGAAATGTTTTCCTTCTTGGACGCGCTTTGTTTTGACGGTATGGTGGTGAAAGAGGTTAATGCTTGTGTTCTTTCGCTTTTGGAAAACTGCGTAGAGTGATCCATCTTTTTTGGCGTTTCTATTCGCAATGAGGTGACGTTCTTCTAGGAAGTTGTCCCTTTTGTATACTGGGTGATATCAACGTGTCTATAAGCTAAAGTCTTTTAGTCTGGAAGTCTCACTGGCTGCACATAGTTTTCCATGGCGTTAGTAAATAAACAACCAAGATCTGGTGCTGATTTGGTGTTGTGATCGTTCGGCACAGAATCGGACTCGAGTTTCTTGTTGGACTTGAGTCTTACACTCGATACTTGGTGTCTGAAAGGATTCATCTTTCTCGCTTGGTAACGTTAGCCACAATGAACTATCGGTCTTAGACGGTGTCCCTTTTTATATGCTGACCAACATAGAAGTGACTGTACGGTGAAGGGAAGCCGCACTCTCTTCTGGTACACGATTTGATAGACTTTTTTTTATACAAAGACCTACTGATGATTTGGTGTGATGGTAAACGTACGATCTGCGGTTCGTTGGGTCATCACTTTCAAGGTTTCATCCTGTCCAGACTTCAAGGCATATTTTAGCACGTCAAAGTTCACCACTCGACTGGTGCGATAATTGAGAGTCAATCTTCTCACTTTACATTTTGTGTTCATTTCTCCTTGACGATTCTGTATTCTTAGCCATAATGTTTAGGACTGCCACTTGAAAAACTTAAAATCTTGTGGTCGGGATGTTCATCTGTCCAGGCTCCTAAACGGTCTCCTTCGATGTCAGGATGACATTGACCGAGGCGATCGATGTAGATACAACTGTCCGTGTCAAAGTATGAAAAGAAGTACAAAGTGATCCAAATGAATTCAAGTATGTAATGTATTGATATGTCAATGACCTTAATGTAAGTCAATCCTGAATCTGTCTGAACGAATTCACAGTAATTTCAAAATTGCGATTTAACCCTAAATGTTACTGAATACTTTGTGACTCAAATTAATAACATTAAAATAATGATTCATTTCAAATTATATCTGAATTCTACTATGATGTTAGATACTTAACATTTCAAAAGTTAATAGTTTCTCTTTATCTCTCCCATATATAAACAAAAACAATTAAGAAACAATAAGAGATGATTATTTGGTTCAACAGTTCATTCCTAGAACATTTAAAGATTTACACAAGGTCAGGTCTTTTACACCAAGATTAGTAAACATGACAAAAATTAGGTATCCCAATTTTCAAGGGAACTCTTTTGTCCTGAAAAGATATCAAAGCAAACATGATGTCATAAATGATTATCTCAAAGTACAATCAACAGTCATCGGCAAAAATATAGGTATCAAATAATGCTTGACTCATCTTATGATTAACAATCATGGACGATAATAACCATGTCATGTTTGTATAAATCCCCCCTTAGAATCCAAAACTGTATGGACAAAAGTTCAATACAATATACAGTTTTAAATAGATTCATATATTAGCAGCTTAAATGCCATTTCATTTATACTTTTTATACTCAAAACATCCATTTATAAAATATCCAACTTACAAAAATTGCATATAATTAATGATTAAGTAGTACTTTTGATATTTATTGTACAACAATTTCAACACTGTGTCTAAATAGCAATAAAATGTCCATTCCTGTACACATAATTTCTTCCTCAGCTTGTAACTTTTCAAAGTCCATTGCGATCAGCCTGTCTAAATAAGAAATTAGTTTGACATTGTGAAGACCATTTCCCAAAAGCTATTTGATGCATTGATATTTCTCTAACCAAACTCCCAATATATATATATATATATATATATATATATATATATATATATATATATATATATATATATATATATATATATATATATATATATATATATATATATATATTTATATATATATATATATATATATATATATGTGTGTGTGTGTGTGTGTGTGTGTGTGTGTGTGTGTGTTTGCTTTATAAACAAAAATCAATATTCACAATTACTATTTAACTCATTTAGCCCCAGTGATGTATTATTATTTTTTTATTTGTCTGAGCCTTTCACAACTTATTTATACACTATTTACAAAATTAATATGATGGCTACAGTATACTAGATCTGCAAGAACTCTATCATCATCGCTATCAGAATTGTCTTCTTCTGATGATTCAGTCTCAGAAACTTCTGTCTGAATTTAAATCTTGCAGAGCACATTATATCTAATACATTCAAAGCAATACAAGACGGGATCAGCCATTATATGCAGTCAACAAACTTAGACTTCTGGAAGCATTTGTCACTGATTGCAGAAACCGGATCATGTGCATTGACGTGTTCAAGGTTGAATGAGTTAAAGCAAATCTTTGGAACTAAATCTGAAATGTCTAACCTTTGACTGTTTGTTTAGAAACATCTGAAACATGCATGGCCATATGTTGCAGTATATTATTATGCCTAAACAAACATTCTATCAAAAACTTCACAATTAAATGGTATCTCTACAGTTTGCATTCTCATGTGCATCTTTAAATCATTATTCTACTTAAAAATTTTCTCACAAACTTACATATGAACGCTTTTTGTCTGGTATGTTTTCTCATGCGCACCTTTAACACATTAACCCCTGGAGCAACATTTATGGGGAAGGAGGTAGTAGCCTACTGCCTAATTCCAAGTTCTGTAACATCAAGGTCATGTATGATACTTTGATAGTTTTATTCATTAAAGTGGTTGGTATTATAGAAAGATATACAGATTTAGCTTTACAATGATACCAAATAAACTGGACATTTTAGTTGTACAAAAAATACAGAGGGTATAATCTAATTTTCAGACCAGTTTTTTCATCCAAATTTATTTTGTGTTCGGAATCCAATTCTGTATCCAGATTTTAGACTTGTTAGCCTCAAATTTAAAGCAGACTAGTCGGAATCTTTGCAAGAATTCGCTGGACATTTTTAATTTTAAGGCATGCTAATGCTAATTGCTTAGAAAACAATGTATGTAACCTCATATGCCCCTTAAAATCACCATTGTGCATAAACATTTGCACAAAAATTCAAATTTGAATGTTTTTTCTCCAGTAAGCATTGTCAAGTGCACCTTTAAAACACTATTCGACGTGGACAATTGTTGATAAACTTCACAGTTTTTCTCCTTTATGTATTCTCATGTGCACCTTTAAATCACTGTCATGTATAAACATTTTCTCACATACATCACATTTGAATGATGTTTCTCCTGTATGTTTTCTCATGTGTACCTTTAAAGCACTGTTATCTGTAAATATTTTCTCACAAACTTCACAATTAAATAGTTTTTCTCCAGTATGCATTCTCATGTGCTTCTTTAAATCACTGTTCTGTGTAAACATTGCCTCACATATTTCACATTTAAATGGCTTTTCTCCAGTATGTATTCTCATGTGCCTTTCTAAACTACCATTCTGAGTAAACATTTTCTGACAAACTTCACATTTGAATGGTTTTTCTCCAGTATGTATTCTCATGTGAGTCTCTAAATGACCATTTTGTGTAAACTTTTTATCACAAACTTCACATTTGAATGGTGTTTCTCCAGTATGTATTCTCATGTGCACCATCAAGCTACTGTCATTTGTAAACATTTTCTGACAAACTTCACATTCGAATGGTGTTTCTCCAGTATGTTTTCTCTTGTGTACGTTCAAAGCACTATCTGTAAACATTTTCTCACAAACTTCACAATTAAAAAGATTTCCTCCAGTATGTATTCTCATGTGCTTCTTTAAATCACTGTTCTGTGTAAACATTGCCTCACATATTTCACATTTAAATGGCTTTTCTCCAGTATGTATTCTCATGTGCACCTTTAAATTACCATTCTGTGTAAACATTTTCCCACATACTTCACATTTGAACGGTTTTTCTCCAGTATGTATTCTCACATGTTTCTCTAAATAACTATTTTGAGAAAACTTTTTCTCGCAAACTTCACATTTGAATGGTGTTTCTTCAGTATGTATTCTCATGTGCAGCTTTAAACTATTGTAGTTAAACATTTTCTCACAAACTTCACATTTAAATGGTTTTTCTACAGTATGTATTCTCATGTGTTTAACTAAACTTCCAATCTGAGTAAACTTTCTCTCACAAACTTCACATTTGAATGGTTTGTCTCCAGTGTGTATTCTCATGTGCACCATTAAACTGCTGTTATTTCTAAACATTTTCTCACAAACTTTACATTTAAATAGTTTTCCTCCAGTATGTATTCTCATGTGCCTCTCTAAACTACCATTATGAGGAAACATTTTCTTACAAACTTCACATTTGAATGTTTTTTCTCCAGTATGTTTTCTCATGTGTTCCTTTAAATTACTTTTCTGAGTAAACATTTTCTCACAAACTTCACATTTGAATGGTGTTTCTCCAGTATGTATTCTCATGTGCATCTTTAAATTAGAATGGTAGTTAAACATTTTCTCACAAACTTCACATTGAAACAGTTTTTCTCCAGTATGTATTCTCATGTGCATCTTTAAATTAGAATGGTAGTTAAACATTTTCTCACAAACTTCACATTGAAACAGTTTTTCTCCAGTTTGCATTCTCGTTTGCACTTTTAAATCCCGATTCTGAATAAACAAGTTCTCAGAAACTTTACATTAAAATAAGTTTCTCTCCTGTATGTATTAAATTTTGCCTCTTTGGATGATTCTGAGCGTAAATATTTCGTCTAATTCACATTTAAATGGTTGTATCTCCAGTGGTCTGGAACGCTGAATATAGTCTGGTCCCCTGCTTAGTATGCTCCCATGCGTTGCACTCCGCTATACTAAGTCAGGCGAACGCCGACGCCATATTGTCACGTGATCAAAACAAATGGCCTCACATGGAGAGACATCGGTTATCTAACCGTGGCACATTTATTGCTTTAATATTCTGTTTGTTAGTGACACAATGCGAAATTTACTAATACTTTCGATTTGAAATATAACAGGCGCTATCTTGTGTTAAAGCTTAACAAGCAAATCGGCCACGAAGGTATTTTTAAAAATATTTATGCAATTAAGCGACTACGAAGTATAGGGATACACACTACCATTTTTGTAAAATATTGCACCTTTCCCACTGGATCATCTCAAATTTTTTATTTCCAATCGATTCCTTGATAAATTTTACGTCGAAATTGATATGAGGCTATGTACGGCAGCTTTATTTTTTCCCAAGACTAAGACGAAAATATCTTCCCCGTTTTACCAGCGGTGAGGGTAACGATTGTTTCGCAAATAATGCACATTTTACACTGAGTCATCTAAAATATTTAAGTTGCAATGAATTTCTTGACCAAATTTATATAAATATGTATATATCGTTTTCCATGACAGTCCAAATTTTGTCAAATATTAGGATTAATATAACAACCCTCTTCTACGAATGGTTGAAAGTGACATTTTGTTAAATATGGCACATTTCGACTGCATCAAGTACGATATTTCATTTTCTTTTGATTACTTGATAATTATTATGTCGGACTTTGTATAAGGTGGTAGATGACATCCTTGATTGGCCGAAGGTTGATATCAAATCCCTTCAATCAATCGGGTGTGGGGTGGGGGTGTCAAATATTGTCAAAGGTGGAATATTTTAGACATCATCATCTCAATGTTTCATTTTAAATGAATAGCTTGATCAATTTTACACTGACATTAATATATTGGTATATGTAACAGCACAGGGTTTGCCATTTGCCAAAGATTAATCATGATTTAGCTAGGATTTCCTCAAAGAGAGTAGTACATTTTATGCAATAAAATGACTTGATATATCTTTATCAGTTTTGGATATCATATTTTAGGCAATAGAGACAAAACATCATTCATGATTTCATGTTAGATTATAGAAACATTAAAAAATAAGAGGAGTCAATACAATACAACACAGTTTAAAGGAATTGTTTAATACTTGTGTTGAGAGACAAAGTGGAAAAATTTAGAAGGGCATAGGGAGGGGTAAAGGATTCCTCTGTTCATGAGTAGGTATCACTTTTTAAAACCAAAACACTAGCCTTCATTTATAAGCGTTTGCTGGAGGCTTGGATTGAGATTGAGTATGGAATGAAAAATCTCATTTTGACTGATTCAACTAAAATGTACCAAATTGGTAAAATCTTATTTACTCTGGTGTTCTGTGTTTACATGGGCATATTTTTAACAAAAATCAATTATTAAATTAAACCATACATACATGCCAAAGTTTATGATGAAATCTTCATGGTATTAAGTTAAATAAATATCCTTTTTTAAGGGAACTTAAAGTCAACATTGTATGTTTAATGATTGACAATAACACAAGATTCGTGAAGCATTTATCATAAAAAGATGCTTTCAAAAATATCTTTATTATATCTATATTTTGGTTACAATACAAAATTGTTACAAAATTAATACCAGTAATAATTATTGTGTCATTTGAAAATATACTGAATTGATTCTTTGATACCTAATAAGAATAAAAAACAAAAACATTTTTCTTGAAATGTTCTAATTTTTTTTATAGAATGGAATATTATCCTAGCTTCCACACCTATTGTAAAATAATAGAGGTCATCACCAACAGGAAAGACTCCTGTGCAGATAGAGAAGCGCAGACAGTTACAGGTATATCATATCTATTTACATTTGCAGTTGGCAACATTCTGTACTGATTAACTTTGCAAAAATTATAAATGTATATCCTCAAGATTTACATTCAAGACCTTGTTTAAAGAGATGCTCATTTTATGTTGATACTTTGAATCAGATATGTTACAAAAGTGAAACAGATATTCTCTTAAAACTATACATAACTTTTTTGTATTTAACTCATCAGTAAGACAAGTAAATAAGTATTAATTAAAATCAATTGTTTATCTTTATTTATGCATTTGTAAGGTACACATGGGAATATAACAAGTATTTATTATTATAATGAAGTACTGTAATTAAAAAATATATAATAACTGATTATATATTAATGTTTACCATGCCATTATTATAGGCATACATCAAACACAGTGTGACACTTACATTTACTGTATAGCAGGACCAATGTATTGTATTTTGTGACATCATGTGTTTTTACATTGATATATAAATGACATACAAGCACACATTTTATTGGCTTTTAGCTTGTCATCCAGTATTATTTTCATTATATACTCTAGTGCTTTGTTTTGTTTGTTATAATAGTTGTTAGCAGGTAATTTTCTTACATTATTATGCACTTAGCAGCCTTGTAACATTAAGGATTGAAAATGAAGACAATAGGTAATTACTTGTATTACATGTATTAAGTCGCCATAGGTATTTAACTAACAGTTATTTGTCTTTTCAAATTCTTGAAGTATTTGTTACTGAGTCTGAGATTTATATGACAAAAAGTACCAACTTGTACTTACAGTTAATTTCAAACATTATAGCTCATAACTGTTTATTGATTCCAGTTTCCAGACCAAAATAGATCGTACAAGAAATGGAGTAAAGAAGAGAAGTTAGCAATGATGGAGTTTGTGAAGGAGCATGGGCTACAATTAGCAAATGTTAACAAATTCTGGGAGAAGTGTGCACGCTACATTTTCCAAACTACTGGCCTTGTGAAATCAGGTTACACTTTGCAAAATATATGCAGAATATGAATCTCTTTGGATCTTAACACTACCTACCTTTTAACTGTACCGTCACCAACTCTGAAGCAGTATACCAGTACTTAAATTGAATGCATTCCATTAACTAGCATGACAGATAATTATGACACATTTTGTGATTTCAAAATATTTTATTAATGGTCTTTGATTAGGAAATATTAGTTTTTATTGTCAGCTTGGTTTGGTTGTATACTGCACACTTTGTCCAGGTCTTTTGTTTTAAAGGCCCATGAATTTCTAAATGCTAGAACTGGTGAATAGTCTTAGTTTAGTGTATCATAATGGGCGTGGCTTCATTTTCTGGAGTTTGTGTGGCAAAAAGTATATGCTAGATCATCAAAAATCCAAAGGTTGATAGTTCAAAGAAAATGTTTGTGGCAATACCCCATTTAATATATTTCCTTGTCTTTGAATCATGTTTGGCATTATTTGCCACTTGTCATAGGTCAAGCATTATTATAGTTCAGGCATTATTAGCCACATGCCATATGTTAGGCATTATACGCCACATGCCATAGGTCAGGCATTTTTATCCACTTGTGATACGTAGGCATTATTAGCCACTTGCCATTAGACAGGCATTGAGAGCCACCTGCCATGTCAAGTATTATGAACCACTTGCCATAGGTTAGGCATCATTAGCAACTTGCCATAGGTCAGGCATTATGAGCCACTTTTTATGGGTCAGGCATTATGAGCAACTTGACATAGGTCAGGCATTATTAGCCTTTTTCAGTTCTTGTTGTCAATGATTTTGAAGCATAAGTGCCATAATAAGGATTTACATTTAGATCTAATTAATTGATATTGTTGAGTAATTAAACTTATTAGTGCATGCCAAGTCATTAAAGCCAAGGCCACACTATATAAAAATATGGAATTTGGTGTTAAGTTCAAGTCTTGCTTGCCCGATGTGGGTGAGGAAGCTTGCCAGTAGCTTTCCATGAGTCAGTGGTTCCTCCCAGGGTTTTCTTTGGTTCTTCCTATACCAGTTAACTGGGAAATGGCATTAAGTTCACAGCAACAACAATAAATCAATCTCACCCAAGCATCCAATATGGCCACCTGGAAGTGTTTGTCTACTATTTTCATGTAAATAAGGCTCTGAAGCTAAATTGATGTTTATATTTTGAGTGAAATTTTTTGGAAGAAACTCCACTTACCTATTTAGCCTAATGTTTTTGATTATTTGGTTGTAGCATGTACAGTAATATAGATTATGTCTGTGTAATCTTTTTATGTTGTACACTGAATAGGTATGGTATGTTTTAAAAAACAATTTTATTTTAATTTTTTTCTTCATGATTGTTTAGGAGCTTCATGCAAATCACAGCATGCCAGGGTGAAATGCTTGTTCCCTTCTGCATGTTTGGCCACCCATTAAAGCACCACCATTTGTGACGTGTCCAACAGTTCAAGAAAAATTGAAGCATCGACTCAGTACGATCACATTTATACTTGTACAGTGTCTACACAAACAGACCCAGTCCTACCAGTCTTGGACATAAGGTATAAAACATGTGGTATATATTTGTTTAAAAAGCATCACACTGTAATACAAATTTTGAGGTAAAGACAATTGAGAAAGTAGGTTCTTGAGCAGGCATTTTAAGTTTAAATTAAATATAGAGAAATATCAATAAATTGTAATACAATAATTCAAAACCTTTGACACTTAATGTCAGTCTGTGGATATAAATAAAATTGACAGGCACTGAAGTCCAAAAATCAGAAAAGGCTGTTAAACTATAATCTAGCTTCATTTGTTTCAGCAGATAATATCTTACACGCATTGTTACAGACAATCAATCTGGAGAAATGGCTTTACATACATCAATAGTCAATTGACAAAATAAAAAAAAATAACCTCAATTCCTTGTGGTAGCCAAAATACTTCTATCTAAACGTCACTCTTTTAACTACACACAACATGTAGTCCTTCCACTTAATATTAATTTTAAAAAACATGATATATGTATTATTTGATCTTTACATATCTCTATTTCAGAGAAACTGAAAGAGAGTGGAGCTATATTTCTGTACATGATAAATTGCCAACATCAAAAAATGAAGTGGAAACATTAGCTACCAAATTATCAGATACAAGATTATCATCATTTGATGATGTAACTCTCTCTGATAGAGCAACATTGTTGCATGCTGCTCTATATACTTCCACTTAAAAAATTGCCGAGACTGTGTTAAATAGTGAGTCACTCAGAAAAGCTGTAAAGATGTTACTTATTTGGGAAGTTGAACAAAAAGCATCTTCCAACTGTATAAGGGATGAAAGCAGCATCTTATATCCTAATCGGGATTTAACTGCATTTTCATGGAACGATATATGCACAGAACTTTTTTAGATTAACCCTTTATCGGCTGAAGTATTACTAGCAGCAGCATTGCCAACAGGCAAACTTGGCATGATTCAACCCATTAGGTCACTTCTGCCCAAGTTAGGACTTGTATACTCAATACTTATGTACAATAGGTTTGTGGAATTATCACTTGTACAGAAGATAATAGCTATCACTATGAAAAATGAACAGACTCATGAAAAGGTCCAAGTTATTTTAGTTTGTTATGTATTGTTATGATTTCAGTATTCCAACAGTTTAACTTGTTGGCAATCCATGGCATGCTTTCTGAATTTTCAAAGTTTTAAACATTGTATCCCCAATTTTTTTCAGTGCTTTAACACTTTAATAGGAAGCTAGCACTCAGTATATTATTTAGTCAAATAGTGCATCTCGGAATTATTATTTATTTTCAGAATATGTTATTGCTACTTGCATGTTTTGTTGAGCTATGGTTCGTCTTTCATTTAAGTCACAGGAAACTGTTACTTTAGAACAACACTAAAACAGACATTGAATTATCATTTTAAAATATGCATAATAGAGAAGTCAGTAGTTGTGACCAGTCTTGGCAGCAAGTAGGGAAAGTTATTTCCTATTTACATGTTTGACTTTTATCATACATGATAAAATTTGGGTGATACAATGATTGAGTTGGGCACTTTTATTCACCTTAACTTATTTGTTACAAGATTGCTGCCCTCTTATCCAAATGTTTCTAACTGTTGCTTGATATTTTGCATGTATATTTTCAAAATCTTGCATGTGAATTTGTTATTTAGTTTTTTTAAATTTATTTCTGGCCCTGTTCTTTCCTTTTTTCAGATTTCTAAAGGAAAGCAACCTAATGGAGGTCTTACAAAGTGACAACAACTATAATAAACTTTTATTCTACCATAGAAATTAAGTTTTCAAGGAATATACAAGCCATTTCCAGTTCTATTTACATGTTCGTTAGATTAAATAACAGGTATTAACTTGAAATTTTATATGGATAACTGATGAATAAAATTTCAAACCCTTCTTAGCTAAATAATAAGTGCATAACCTTAATGCTTAGAAATGTAATGCGGTAACCAAATTCAATTAATTATTATTTAAACTTAAATGGATCAAACATGAAAGACAATTTCATAAAGGATCTTCAGTTTTCAATAAAATGTTATACAATATTATTTTTAAAAATACTGGCATACATTCTAAACGGCTGACAAAATATGATCAAACTATATTGTTCAATGCACATTGTGAATCAATATTATGATATAACACTCATTTTGTCTATTTATAAGGTTTATTTTGGATGATGGTTTACATTAAACTTCTAAAAACAGTCAGTAAATCTCTATCATGGAATTTTACAGACCATCATCTGCCACAATACATATGAATAGCAGCCCATTTTAAATTAAACCTCAGTTGAATAAATGACAGAGTTATTCTCAGTTAATGACATGTGATAAATTGTTCATATTACATGCATAGTCATCTTATGTTGTTATACATTTTTCATTAGTTTCTTGCAACTGATCGGATGGACTAAGTGGTTAGAACATCCACCTCAGATGCAGAAGGTCACATGTTCTAATCCCAAATATGTCATACAAAGATATATAAAAATGGTCCTAGCAGCTGCCTCACTTGGTGCTCACCATTATGAAGTTAGTATTAGGACTGGTGGGCTTGGTGTCAGTATAATGTGACTGGGTGGGACATCATGCTACATGTCTGTGGCATTATGCTTTAGTGTTAGACCCCACTATAAACTGCCACAATGTAGACATCCTAGTGATACGACTGAACTACATTAAAAATCCAATCACACACACAACATTATTGCCCCATTTTTATTATTAATGCAGGCATGCACTAGTAGTATGCTTATAAATTAATGATAATCAATCAATAACATCAGAATAGTTCCCCCCACCCCATGCATATGTGAGATGATGAGAAATTGGTGGTTTGTTTAAGTAAACAGTTTGTACATTTCCCTAGTTTTATTTCCAACTTTGGCAGAGCCAAGACATAGGCATCACTCATCTGTTATATCATGATAGTGTCTTATCTTTTTTCTCCTGTGATACAATTCCCAAATTCTGAAGATATTATATATGTCCCCTTTTTCATCTCCACATAACCATAGCCTCCTTCTGCTCCTGATACAAGTTTCAGGTAATTTGAGAATGATGAATAATTTGTTATTGCCAAATCCCAAATTTGAGGTGATGCTGTGGGAGGCACTGGTCTTATTTTTAAAATATACATTAGCCTAGACACATGCCCATTATGTCCTGTTGGCAAGGTTATAGTCAATAGAAAATTAAAATGGATTTGAATCAATAAGGGTGACAGGACATATGTTTACTTGTGCGTGTGACTTGCATTTTTAACCTAACTTTAACAATGTTTCAATCATATTGCTACAATGTCTATAGTGTGACACCATGCCGCAGACATGTATCATCATGACCCATCCAGTAGCATTATCCTGATACTAGGCCACATTACTAACACATAACTTCTTAATGCTGAGTGCCTAGTGAGGCAGCTGTTAGTACTATGTTTAGAAGTCTTTGGTATGAGTCATTAACTCAGGTTTTGAAGCCGTGACCTACCATACAAGGGATGACTCAATAGTTAAGGGACAATAGCTCAAACTACTAGGCCACCACAGTTGTCAACATTTACTTTCTTGGTCTGAACAACTTTTTATTTCCTAAAGGTAACAAGTATTGCATTCAGTGAATCAGCAATGTACCTAGGAATGTTGTAATACCGAACAATTTCATCTATGTCCATAGGAATAATATCAAATGTTTTAGTTATGCGTTTCAGTAAATCATCATGGAAGTGAAATGCAATTTCACCAGATATATCAGCTCTCACATATTCCTTTAAAGCCATATGCACAAGGTATCTGTCTATTTGTTTTTGTCCTGCAATCTGTTTCATACAAAATGCACTTCCAAGTGTATCATTTTCACAAAGATCGCAGCATATAAATTCAGCCTCCTCATATGGACAGCTAAAATAATTATTTAAAAATTCATCCTGCCAATGCAAAATGCAGTGGGTTTCATCAATAATCATGAATACCTGTTGCTTTGTCCATTCAGCCTCAAGTAGGCATTCAAGAACATTCTTATCCAGTATGTCTTCTGGGTGTCCAACCATATACGAAAATTCACCCATGCATAATTTACTAAGATCTTGAAAATGTTCAGTGACACGTATCACATGCCCATCAAGTGTAGTACTATGACTTTGCACTGAAGGTAGAAAGGAATCAGTTAAAAAAATCAAAGTCTTTCCATATCCTGTGGGTAATAAAACAACTAAGTCTTTGGATTCTCTCAGGTTGTACAAAGCATCTATTTGTCTGGGCCTGAGCCCATTAATTGGTGTCTCGGAAGCAAGAATTGTCTGGTTATATTTAATCACAACTCGTTTGAGAATACACATCTGATCTAAGTAAGGCATCTGCAAATAGGATGAGAATGAGAAAGCTTTGATAATATAACACTGGTAAACAACCATTGTTATGTTAGTTGAAATATGATGATGTTGGGGAAAACATCCTTAGAAAATGTTCATGCTTACTACCTTTTTAGTTTTTCTTTCTCTAGCACATCTTAAGTAGAAACCCTCTATGCTTCAAAAGGACTGCACATTCATGTATCTCATACATATACTTGACGAATACGTCACTGATTAACACTTAACTAAGTTTGAGTAATATTCTGTTGATGCCTATTTATTAATTATCATGACAACTACATGCATCATGATAGGCTGATATGAATTTCAGTACTAATAAAGTGTATGCTGAATGTGTGTTTAAGCTGATGTTAATCATAAAACAAGTATAATTGATACTTCTTATTGAATTCTTTTGAACCAGTTGATATGAATGTTACATAACTTATTTCTTATTAATGAACTCATTTGTGATATATACACACACAAAACAATTTTAAGACATGTTGCCATGTTAAATTTTTTTTCTTTTCATATATATATATATATATATATATATATATATATATATATATATATATATATATATATATATATATATATACACAATGGCATAAATTAAAATATGTATCACATTTGCATATAACTATATGTATTCAGTTATCAGAACATGACAATGACAGATGAAAAAGAGAAACTAAGAAAGTCACATGTACATGTGTTATTTGATACCATTCCATTTAAATCGAAGTAACTCGAGAGTTATTGCTGTTCATATTTAATCATACAAGGCTCAATGATTACTTTTATGAACATGTCAGTGTGTTTTATTGGTTTTTATATTTAAATATAACAACACATTTGGTTAAATTGATAAATCAATGTTAGGACATATATTGGATGAATGATTGTGACAGTATAAGAAATGTAAATACTGTTCAATTTCATGTCATACTTCAGTAATGATTAAAAGTACAAAGTAAATATGAAACATTTGTCTCAACTTGTCTACAATGTTAGCCTTATTAATGCATCTTCATTACATTGATACTTAAAATTAAGTTTATACTAAGTTTTGGAATTTTATTAACTAAATAATGAAAATAGCATTCATTATGGAAGCAAATCAAATTAGTGATAATAAAATGTAAACTTCTGTACAGTGCTTAACATTAAATGTTCTAACATTGTCTTTCAGTTATGATGATATATTGAGTGACTTTTGAAGAATCTTACCAAGCATGTAAATGAACCTGAATTCAGTTCATTGTTTATGTTAGAAATCTTGCAACACAGTTGCGCATTAAATTTTTATCATGTGGAGGCAATTAAAGTGCCTTGCTAATGAATAGAATATATTTACAGAAATAATGTAGAAACTGTCTTTAAAGACCACCCCTTCTGCTAAACAATAATAATATCTTAAGACAAGTGGTCTTTCATAACAGGTCTTAACATGATATAATGAATAAATCTGTGCATGGTGATTGTGGTCTCTCATAGCAGTGGTCTCTCAAGATAGGTTTTACCGTATATCACTATCAATGTAAGTGATGTGGCAATAAATTTGGCTCATACTCTCCCAAAGATTTATTGATAGGGCACACTCCCATTCAAGTCTGTCTGATAGTATTTTAGACCCCATTCACCACCACCCCAGGTTGTAGGGGATGCTATCCCAATTTCTTTTCATGAAATCAATTTGAAATGGAACTGACAGAAATGTTGGTATTTTGGTCTTACTCTTTTACAAAATGTGGGTTGTCATGTTCAATGATACATCAATATCAATGTAAAGTTGATCAAGCAATTGATTTAAAATGGAACATTGAGATGATGATGTCTAAAATATTCCATCTTTGGCAATATTTGACACAACCCCCCCCCCCCGCTTGATAGAAGGGATTTGATATCAACCTTTGGCCAATCAAGGATGTCATCTACCACCTTATACAAAGTCCGACATAATAATTATCAAGTAATCGAAAGAAAATGAAATATCGTACTTGATGCAGTCGAAATGTGCCATATTTAACAAAATGTCACTTTCAACCATTCGTAGAAGAGGGTTGTTATATTAATCCTAATATTTGGCAAAATTTGTGCTGTCATGGAAAACGATATATACATATTTATATAAATTTGGTCAAGAAATTCATTGCAACTTAAATATTTTAAATGACTCAGTGTAAAATGTGCATTATTTGCGAAACAATCGTTACCCTCACCCCTGGTAAAACGGGGAAGATATTTTCGTCTTAGTCTTGGGAAAAAATAAAGCTGCCGTACATAGCCTCATATCAATTTCGACGTAAAATTTATCAAGGAATCGATTGGAAATAAAAAATTTGAGATGATCCAGTGGGAAAGGTGCAATATTTTACAAAAATGGTAGTGTGTATCCCTATACTTTGTAGTCGCTTAATTGCATAAATATTTTTAAAAATACCTTCGTGGCCGATTTGCTTGTTAAGCTTTAACACAAGATAGCGCCTGTTATATTTCAAATCGAAAGTATTAGTAAATTTCGCATTGTGTCACTAACAAACAGAATATTAAAGCAATAAATGTGCCACGGTTAGCAGTAGAGAGGGTGAACCCTACAACGTTTTTAGACAAAATTTGATTGAAATCCTAAAACGAGCCGTCCTATAATCTCATTTTAACCAAAAGATGGCGAATCCTACAACGTTTTGAGACAAATTGATTGAAATCTTAAAACGAATTTTCCTACGAAATTTCATTTTAACTAAAAAAATGAAAACGAAGATTTTTACGATTTTTTGATTGAAATCTTAATGAGCTTTCCCTACGAAATCTCATTTTAACAAAAAAAAAGGACGAACCCTACAACGTTTTCAGACAAAAAATTTATTGAAATCTTAACGAGCCTTCCCTACGAAATCTCATTTTAACTAAAAAAATGAAAACGAAGATTTTTACGATTTTTTAATTAATTTTGGTCGCAACTTGTTGTCATTCACCCTCTCTGCTGCTTAGTGATTTCATCACTGGGTTAACGAAAAATAAGAAATGATTTGATCAAGTCTTTATGATGAAAGTCCTTAGGACGAAAATCATTTAGGATCTCACAAACAAACTAATCACTAACACCTCTTCTTGTAAATCAATCAGATTATTTGACTGATCTGTGAGTTTGAAATTAATTCTGGTTAGCGAATCATTATGGCATCGCATGTAGACAGGATTAATTGGGTTTTCAATAATTAAAAATCCTGGAGGAGCTGTTGGTGCAAACGAATACAGAATATATCCTTGCTGAGCTTGATTTGATCGTTCGAGATTAATTTGATAGCTTCCTTCGATAACATCACATACTAAATTGAGCGCAATCACTGAGGATATATTTACGTTGAACGGAGCGATATGCCTGCCGCCACCATCTGGATCATTATTATGTTTGAGGATTTTTATTTCCCCTGATGCTGTTTTTTTCCATGCATCATGAATTATTTTAAAACCAACATCGATGGTGTCACTGAGAAGTTTTTTTAGTTCTGGTACGTTATATCCTGGTAGTTTGAATGTGGGGATATCTTCAACGCGGATTTTATAGTCTGATGCAAATTTTGTTCTCGATATGGGGTTTTTATCATCGAGTATTACTTGAATAAGTTGTGAATTAAATTTTTCCATATCGTCGATAATTTTATTGCATGTTTCTACGACGCTGATAAATTCATCTCGGCTGAGAGAGCCGGATTTAAGAGATATTAACAACAGCGATAAATCATTATTCATTGCTGTGAAATTTTTAATGATTTCAGGTTCGTTAACAAAATTATATTCTTGCAATGGTCCACCCTCCGCCCTATGTTCGTATGCTAACCCAAAAAACTCTATAAATAAGTTGTATTTTTTATAACTCTTTATTGGATTTTTAGGTTTTATTCTGTCGGTGATATAATCAGATTTCTGTGGTTCTGGTAAATCAACGGTTTTTCCACCGGGTGGTAATTCAGGCCATCCTAGTACGGTTCTTATTGAGCTTTGATAGATATCTACGACATATTCTTCTGCGTTTATTTCAATTGCGGATGATAGCGTCGGTTCATGAACTGTTATAGCGATTTTTGACTCTACTCCAGTAATCGATTTTATTCTACGCGCGAATTCATTATTGATTTGTTCAATTTGGTATGACCCTGTTGGTATCGAAACAACTTTCCAGTCTGGAGTCCCGTCGTCTTTATTCTTATTTGCAAACACTAAAGAATTATTGGGTTGTTGACCACCAAATGATTTTGATCTGATATTAGGCCAACTGTGATACACTCGTAGTTTTGCTAGCGCTATCTCCTTTACGGGGACTGGGCTAGGGAAATTCACACTAAACTCGGGTTCCGTTGATGTTATTGATATCATGCTTGTTTGTACTGGGTTCGTGTTCTCCACTACTCGTTGAAGTAATTCCATCGGTGTCGTCATTGTTATTATACTCATGTTGTATTTCTAATTTTGGTATCGAGGAATCATAAATACTGACCATCACTGAGAACTCACAATCTGGTATGGTTGATATTATTGAGATCATTTTGTTTTTTGGGTTTGTGTTTTCCGATTCCATCGGTGTTGTCATTGTTATTATACTCATGTTGTCGCTCTAATTTCGATATCGCGGAATTAAAAGTACTGACCATCTCTGAGAATTCATAATCTGATATAATTGTATTATCGAGTGACGATGATATCATCAATGATAACTGCGAATATGCGGTTGATGCAATATGAAATTGAAGTAAGTAATTCTGCAGTTTACTCTGGCTGCATGATGATATCCTTTTTGCTATCCCGGTTGATATACCCCCGATTGTAGCCACCGCAGAAATGCAAATTGGAACTACGACCGGGGCAATCATTGTAACCGATGCAAGTATTATTCCTGCGCCAGTGAGAACGCTTGACACCGAGTACATAATAATATCAATTGCGGTGATTCTTCGTCGGTATTTTTTTATTTTTATTTGATACTCTTCAGTGAGGGTTTTGAGTCTATTTTGAAATTCTCTGACCTGATCATAGCGACATTGAGTTGATGAAATCATTTTTATTTTAAAAACACTAGCGTTTTCAATTGTGAAATCCTTTCAATTTAGTTATTTACTTAAATCCGCTACGAATTCCACATACCATGTTACTGGTGTCCTAAACAAATCAATATCAGTAGATGTTATCGTGAACTTTTCAGTTGTATCCTTGTCGATGATCGTTGAAATCGTATTGTTGACCCCGGATGAACTCGACGATGAAATATTAAATTGATCCGTTGTCACTAGTGTTAATCGATAAATACCTTTAACGGTTGCAGTGATATCTAATTTGTTGTTTGTAGGTGTCCACGCAAATGATCCGTGTTGGATTGTGTATACCACGTTGTTGGTTTTCTCATGAGGAATTTTTGTTTTTTCAATGATTGTTATCATCCTCGAAAAATCACCTTTGACGGCTTCGATGAAGTTTTTTGTCTCATCGATGGATTTTTTAATATCAGGGAGTTTTATTTCAATTTTATCCAACTGGGTTCCAATAAATTTATCAATGATATTTCTACGAAATGATATAAACTGTTTTCCGTTATCTTCAATTCTAGATTCAAGTGTTTTTAGTACAACCACAGAATTGTTTAACTCATCGTTGAGAGTTTTTAATCGATCTGTAATCGTCGAAACGAGTACACCCGGTTTGAGTTTACCCTGATCGGAAAATAACGCAACGGTGTTCTCGATTGCGTTTTGTTGTTTAACTAAAATATCATCCAGAGAAATATTACTGGTTTTCAATTTACCCTGATCGGAAAATAACGCAACGGTGTTCTCGATTGCGTTTCGTTGTTTAACTAAAATATCATCCAAGGACACATCACTGCTTTTCAATTTACCCTGTTTGTCTTGAAATACAACTATTTCATTAGGATCAACATTTGTTAAGTTCAACGTCTCAGCTATTTCATCTTTGATTAGTTTTTTTACATCCTTGACAGAATCAGGTGGTGCAGTGCCATCGGGTTTGGGTTTCAAAGATCTCCCCCAAATATCAATCATGTTATTGTAAAACTCTTTCTCTCTTTAAAATCGTTTCGATTTCCAGCGACTACTAGTGTATTCATTAACGACAACATGTGGTGGTTTTCCGCTTGGGTTACTCAAGGAGTTAGAAATAGCGTCAAGGACATTTAATACTTCGCTGCCACATACTGGTGGGTCAATCATCGTTTGTGTTGGTAGCGTAGAATACCAAGTCTTCATTGGAAGGGTTTTTATATAACGCAAAAACTCTTTTGGTGGGGCTAATCCATATGAATCGAAATAGACAATCCCACGTGGATCAATAGCGTATGCAACCCAGTGAGTTCCAGGTCCGGTGCTGTTATCTAAATTAATAATACCGGTTTCAACGCTGTTTGGTTGATGTGGTAATTGATCTTTCATAAAGACACCTCTGAAGTTTTTAATCGCGAGTTTTTTAGCAGCATCGAGTAAATCAAAATTGGACATAGGAACCATCGAAGATTTCTGAATTAATAAATCGTTACTGGTAGTCTTAGACCCTTTCCGCTGTACCACGAATACGGGGTTCCTGGTAGTCTTAGACCCAATCCGTGAACGGATCGTCCCTTTTTTTTATATCCTTTCCCAGTTGCCTTCTTTAGTGCCATTCCTGCTGCAGTACCAACGGCTCCTAACGCCGCTGCTTTAGCCACCGCTGGGGCTGCTGCTGCAATCAATGCTGGTATTGCAGCTAACAACGGGAATATACCGCCTGTTTTAATCATATTTTTGATAGCAGCCGCAGAGAGAGTAATCTGAACACCTTTTTTGGCTGCAAGTGCATCATTGAAATGTTTCACCTGACGAGTTGTCAGCGATAGTTTATTTGCACCACCAGTCATTTGATTGGGTTTCAACGTGATTGTGGTTCCACATTTTTTAGCTGATTCCGATTGCAATTTTTTTAATTGACCGGGAGTTAACGCAACACTAATAACACTATATGACATTATACATAATAGATTGATTCTAATGGAAAAATCTTTTAAAGATTTTCTACTGGGGCATCTACCACTCTCATTCTTCCACCAACACCTTCGAGTAGCATTGATTTATCACTGAGAATGACAGCAACCGCTCTATAATCAGCAATAACACCACGAGTCACATTAGCTCTAAAGTGTATATCAACAACAGATTGTCTCATCAAATCGAGATGTTCCAGTGAGAAGTAATAGATCGGATACAGATTTTTAAAATCT
Source organism: Unio pictorum (assembly GCA_030141615.1). Classification (NCBI taxonomy): domain Eukaryota; kingdom Metazoa; phylum Mollusca; class Bivalvia; order Unionida; family Unionidae; genus Unio; species Unio pictorum. The sequence continues at coordinate 3,636,783 of JARLTB010000100.1, forward strand.
AATTGTGATATTTGTAGACCGGTATCCACATTTTGATCGCGTGCCATAAATGACAACAGACGATGATAAACTCGTGCGATATGATTTTCTGTGTAATTAAGTTGTATATCCTCGGATGGTTCCTGTTGGCCGTTTATTCTCAGTGAGACGTCTTTCACACCTAATTGATCAAATATCATATGACTGAAACGTTGATCGCCAACTCGTGCGTTATCTTGTAACGCAATAAATATATGACGTGGCGCAGAAACGCCTTGTTTTGATGCTAGGTTCCAAGTGAATAACCCGCTGATATTTGATTGTTTAACATCTGTACTCACGGTTAGCCAACTCAACAACGACTTTCCTCCTTGGTCCATAAATGATAGTAATCGTTCTTCTGCGGTGATTGCTGGAGTCAACACTGGCATCCACAATGATATTTTTGTTAAATTGACTTTACCGGCATCAGCATTTGGATTTGCATTGTCTGCTGGAATCCTCCAGATTGCGTCACTATCATCACTCTTTCGTACAAGCGATACTGTATGCTTCGCCCCGTAGATAACTTTTCGGACGTTTCTACAGAATCCAAATATATGATGCAGTGGAATCGCGCATGAAAATGATTTACGCGCTCCTTGCAACATTGAAATACGTGTTGCAGCTCCTAGATTGAAATTAGCATCGTTGTTTATAATCATATCTTCGGCATCAGCATCACTATTATCACGTTTTTTTGGTCGTCTTACAACAAATGGATTTCCTCCAGCGGTATTCTTACCATCTTTTGCAAACATCATAGAGGGTCCTGCTGATCTTGTATAATCATCAGAATATCTCGCTAACCCGATTATTGTTGTAGCCACATCAACATCGCGATCTATCGACTCGATTTCTTTTCCATCAATGAGATATCTAGCACTCTCAAATAGCGCCATGATACCATTATTGACAAAACCGACTTGAGTACCAGCTGGATACGGTGCTGGTACAGCAGGAGTATCAGCAGCTGTTACAAGTTCTCCTTCTACTTCAATAAACGCTTCACAGGGTAGAAAGTATTTACTAGTATCATGGACTTGAAGATCAATTCTTGCTCGACTATTTGAGTCTATTGCATGATAGGCGTAATATTGATAATCGCGTACAGAATCATCCTTGCCAACTGGGGCATCTATATCAAATGCTGGATCACGTGACTGTTTGAACATTTTATTCTATTTATCAGAGTCTAAATCGCGATTTCCCATTTCATCGTCGTAGTTTTTTAAAGCCACTTCCTGCTATCATGTTTGCAATATTGCTTTGGTCGGGGGTTAAAACCATCGACGCTAATTTTTCATCTACTGCGTTATTTATAATTCTACTAACACTCGCAGGCATTTCCGCTGTAGATGGCAATGGTACCGGTTTCTTTTTTCGTCTCACTAATGATGTTAATTTATTCTTCGCAGTTGAAAACGCTTTTCCAGCAAGATCTCCAACAGCACCAATACCCTTATCACGAATAACATCAATTGCTTTCATTCCTAGTTGTTTAGCCAACGGCATCACTTTTGGAGCCATTCTCGCAAATAACCCTGCAATGGTATTACCCAAACCATCTCCGTAGTATGCTCTATAAACCGGAAACCGTGAATTAACTACGTAGACGGGGGTTGGTTTATCATGATTGTAGTGTATGATCATTATTTTAAATCAGAAACAATTTTTCAATTGACTTTTCAATTCAGTCTCGGTGATTAATCACTGTGATACCCACTTTCCACTAACTCGCCAATGAAATCTCGATATGTGCTGATATCCATGATACCCCCCCCCCCTGAAATAATCGTCTACAGATATCAGCTGCTTCATTAATTATTTCCGGTGAGTTATTTCCAGCTCGTTTTCCTCCGATGAGAACCTCTAATCGTGATATATCACTGAGAACACTACCAGGGCATGTCACGGTAGAGTCAAAGACTCCAGCGTTGAAATCATTTGAATTTTTAATCGAATATCCTTTTCCGCTTGTTTTCTCAGTTGTACCAGTTTCGTCATACTCTTCAATTCCCTTTCTAAATTCTTTATATCCCAATTCTCTTTTATTTAAACGGCCAATCCCCTTATTCGTTTTATACAACCAATCAACCCATTCATCTCGGCTTATTCTACTGTTTTTATACTCGTCTTTTAAAAAGTCCTTTCTAGAATGAAAACTTTGGGCGGCAAAATTACCAAAAATCTTATAATGTTCGGGTTTTATTAATTGAGGTCGTTTGATTTCTGCTATAGCTCCTTCGGTGAGTTTGTCTATAAAGGAAACACCTCTTGGGGTGACGACATCAACAGGTTGTGGTTCAGGTGTAGAAACTCTTTGAGTTTCAGGCGCAGAATCATCAATATCAGCTAGTCGTTCATACTCGCGTTGAGTTTTTATATCACTGGATAACTGTTGTATCCCTGCGCGTGTTTGTCCGGTCTCTGCTGCTATCTTTTCAAGCGTATCAAGCAGCGGCGCCTTCTTTACTCGTTCTCGCTCAGGAATATCTCCATATATCGCTGCTTCAGTTAGCTTTTTCACATCTTTGGTCGCACTTGTTATCGGAGAAAACAGTTGTTCACTTGACACAGAAAAGTCAGTCTGCGCTTGTTGTCGTTGTTGTAGTTTATTCCGTACAGAGTCACGAATTGGTACAAATCTCTTAATTGCATCTAATCGTTCACGAGCCAATCGGGTTGTTAATGCTTCATTGACCATTATTTGAAATCAGAAACAATTTTTCAATTGTAAAACAATTTTTCAATCCCGACCTAACACCATCGGATGGTCATGGAAGTGTTATTTCATCGTGAGACAGCTTCGTTCATCGATGTTGAAAGTGTCCAAATTGTATATAAAAATAATAATACTGACACTTTCAACATCCTAGTTTTGATCAATCTGACATATCGTCCATCGATTTTTGACATCCCTTGAGGGTCGGCTAAAAAAAAATGATAAATGGTCGGTCAATCAAATAATGATAAATAGTCGGTCAATCAAATAATGATAAATGGTCAATCAAAATTGTTCATTTTCTTGAATTAACGCCCGTAGGTTTCTAACTTTAGAATTAACCTCCTTTTTCAATTCGTATTCGTACCCCAATTCTTTTCGTATTCGTTCTACGATGGTATACAACGGAGCGAACACACTTACGTCACTGGAAAATGCGAGAGAGTCCTTAATAGAATTCTGAATTCTTTTGATGAGCGCATACTTCTTTGGTAGCATGTATTTATTGTTGTTAACTCCGTATTCTATATCCTGAAAATCAGACATGATTTGATCAGGATTTAACCCATCTGATAGTTCAATATCCCAACCTTTCAATTTTGAAATCTCGGATATGATGCTATTCATGTTTTCAGAATTCATTATTCTATAATAATGATATATTTCTAAATGAAAAATATGACGTATTAGACGTAACTAAATCGAATTTTTTGTCCCGTCCCCTTTGAAATAGCCGATCGACAAACCCCCTCTGCAACATATCGTACAGAGGGTCTACAAATATTGAAATACTTGCCGGCTTCATATATTGATTTAAATACTTTTTCTTCGTTAGTTATTGTATTCAAAGATTTCACAGGTCTCGCTTTTTTCGAGTATTTCCCAGTCCCCCCTCGTTTGGTATTTTCACTATGTGTAACAGCCTGCAGATTTGATAAAGAATTGTTCTTCGGATTAGAATCAATATGATCAATAACAAAACCATCTTTGATCAATCCATGGAAACACTCGTACACGAAACGATGATTGTAATATTTCTTCTTTCCAACAGTAAAGAACAAATAGCCCATACCATTATCCCACCCAACTGGGTTCTTCAGTCTACGGTTTCTTACAACACCATCACTGGATGCTTCATAATTTGTACTCACAGGGTGCTGTCTGAATTCTTGGGTCATTCTTATACTATACTATTTGTCTAATTCAATGACTGATCCATTTGCAGGGATTCATTATACATAAATCTTTCATTTAGAGACTTGTTTTTAGTATAGCATGAAAGAGTTCAAGAGATTGACTTCGAAAAATGCTGAATTCAATGCTGATAAAGAGTTTAAGAGATTATTGAAAATCAGTCCTAGATTTAATCTCGATAGACCCAAAAAACGTATCAAACGTCCAAGAGACGGAAACATGAAAGAGTTTAAGAGATTATTGAAAATCAGTCCTAGATTTAATCTCGATAGACCCAAAAAACGTATCAAACGTCCAAGAGACGGAAACATGAAAGAGTTTAAGAGATTATTGAAAATCAGTCCTAGATTTAATCTCGATAGACCCAAAAAACGTATCAAACGTCCAAGAGACGGAAACATGAAAAAGTTTAAGATATTATTGAAAATCAGTCCTAAATTTAATCTCGATAGACCCAAAAAACGTATCAAATTTAATCTCGAGAAACCAAAAAAAGCGTCCAAGAAATTACCCTGGAAGGATGCTCAATTCAATCTCGACATAGTTTCTAATACACCCAAGAATACAATTCTTGATAAAGCCATGATTAGTAAAATCAGAGATTGTTTCAATGAATTTAAGCGTGATGGAGCATCCTATTGTTGGTCAACACTTCGAATTGATGGTGTTGTTGATGCTACCATGACTGATGAAAAAGCAGCAGTGATAATTTCACGTGTTGGGGAAAAACGGTATTTTTTCCGAATCAAATTCATTATCGAAGTCGATGGCAAATGGATTATTAAGGATAAATTTGAACCAATCCTCAAGAATAAAAAAGCTGTCATTGTGAGTAGAGATTCCAAACCAGGGATTCTAACCGGCATTGACAAACCATACTACGAAAGATCTTATCCCGTAACAGCAATGGTTTATGGGATATATCCGTTAAATGATAAACCCGATATCGCAAAACTAGCTCCTATGAAATATTCGTCAGGGCTTAATTGTGTAGCAGAACGAATTATAGAACACTTTACAAATGCATCTCGAGGAAATAAACTAACTGATCTGCGACGTAGGAAAATAACCGAGTGGGAACTGACAGTGAAACAGCATGGTGCAAAGATTTCTGATATAGCTAAGTTAGAAACATCATTAAGATTTCCAATAACAGTTATGACGATAACCGGAGAGGTTTTATACGAACCGAAATATAACAAAAATGGAGCGCCAATACAGATTATTGATCATAACAAACACGCGTGGACACCTGCGGTAACAGTATTTCCACGAGAACGAACCGTGAAATATATCCCTAAGGAGTTCGTCGGGGATGTTTTCTATGAAGAGAGATTATTTGATGCTATTCATGCGTTGTGTAAGGATGATCCTGTGTCAGTGTGGTTACTTAGAAGTGATGAAAATCCCGAAATAGGATTCGATCAATTTGTAAAACCAAATGGTGAATTATATCGCGTTGAAGAATTAGATAATAGAATGAGAAAAATCGCTAGTGATTTTTCACCGGAGAGTTTCCATGAAAAACTACTCACGGATAGTTTTACTATTCCATCAGTGGTAGCTCACTTCGCAAGAGAAAAAAACTCATGGCGTCCAACACGAAGTGATTTTCTCGAGGATGTTAAATTGAGTTGCGTCGAATTTGGTCATGGAGGACTGTGGAATACGAAATACCATCGTGATGGTATGATTTCAATTGATATAGCCGCGTGTTATCCCGGAAGTTTTCTCGGATATGGGGAATGCGCTGAGTACTTCAAACGATTTGGACACCCCACGCATGAAATGACTCGTGTTGCGATTAATGGACCATTGCCTGATTTTGATTTAACCGGATTCGCTCGTGTGATATCATTTGAATTAGCTACAGGGTTACATCCGTGTAGTTATGTTTGGCTCGGTAAACACCTATCTGAAAAGGCCTGGATGCCAATAGTGCTATTGAGATATATGATTGATTGTGGTATGCTAATATCGTTAATTGTTTCCGAGGCTATTATATGCTATCGAGCTCAGAAAGAAGTTTGGCTACCACAACCCGATCTAGATAGAATAATCAGCGAACAGCGAAAACAATTCCCTGATTTCAGTGAAGAAGAAATCATAAATTGGTCTAAGAAGTTATTTGAAATTAAAAAAGAACAAGCAAAAGATCTCGGACGAAGAATAATCGGTAAATTCACTCAAGGTGGACGGTACGACAACGCAAAATATTCTTCGCGGTTAATCACAGATGTCGCTGAATACGATTTTATTGTAGCGGATTTAATGAAACAGGGAAAACTTGTATCCCGTAAGGATGCTTTTCTATCCAATGGTGAGAAATTAGGTACGGTTGTTACCTACTGTGATGGATATAATTCCCAGTACACACATTTGAGAAGTTCAATGCTAGCCTATGCTTCTATTAATCTATTCTCGATGATAAATAGATTTCCTAATACCGCGGTTAGAGTAGCCACTGATTCGATGTATATACACAATAAGTACAAATCAGCTGTAGCTAAATTCACAGATCCCGAGGAAGCGTGGGGGCGTTGGCGATTTAAAAAGGAGATGCTACATGAGTATTGTGAATCCGCAGACGTTGCCATGGATGATAAATATCTTTGTTGTAACCGCGCTGAAATTCAATCAGAATTTTCTAATGCACCACCGGTATCTGATCCAATATGTCGATACAAGACAGTTTATTTAAACGGTTGTGGTGGGTCAGGAAAGACAACTCGTGCAATTGAATTATTTCGTCGTGGAAACGCTAGCGTTTCTAACATGATTGTTCTAACACCGACTCACAGACTCGCCAGAGAGATGATACAGCGAGGGGTAAATGCTTGCACTTACCAGTTTCTTTCGATGGAAGGGTGACAAATGGACTCCTGAGCGTATGGGTGATAAATTCATTCCTGAAATCATAATTTGGGATGAAATATGCACAGTGTCATTAGATGTATTACAAATATTTCTCGAGTGGTTGTTAAACAAAAACACAAAAGTCGTCATGTGCGGTGATCACGGCCAACCACCACCATTTGTCGGTGCATCTCCACATGAATGGCTAAGGGGTTTTGTAGACTACTATGAAGAAATCACCACTGATTATAGATCACTTGATGAACGATTACGCGAGTTCAAAGCGCTGATTAGACTACAACCGGATAGAATCCAATGCGAAATAGCGCGTGAAGTGATTTCAGAAACTCCTATGAATGATTTCTGGGAAACATGGAGACCAAATGATTTGATAATTGCAAGTAGAAAAATAGTCAGGGACACACTTCAGATGAAGTTATTTGAATTGCATAAAGAAAAATTTGCAACGCTTCCAGTACCCCTTTGTTATAGGCCATCGGATACACGAAAACAGAACATTGAAGTTGATATTCCAGGACAGAGTGAAAAACAAATTCTCGTATTAAATGATATTGTGCTGGTTGATATCAATGTCGTTGAAGATGCATTGCGTGCTAATAAATCCCCGTGGACGCTAGGATACGCAGCAACAATACACTCTTCACAGGGATTGACTATATCGGATACAATTGTTTGGATGGTGGATAATCACATCGAATGGTCGAATTTAGTCTATCTCGCAGTATCCAGAGTACGAAAAATAAATCAACTTCGAAGAGTTGTTTTCGATGATAATGACACCACAATAAATGATATTGATGTTAGCATCATTAATAAAAAACTCTCCGGTTACAAACAACAGGACAAAAAAAAACAACGAGAATTTGATATTGATGCTGAATCAATAATTACGCTGAAGAAACAACAGAATAATCACTGCGCGAGTTGCAATTGTATAATGCGTTGGCAGTATTCGGATAAGGATCCTCGCCAATTCACCGTAGACAGAAAAAATAACAGTCTCGGTCATGTCAGAAATAATGTGATGTTGACTTGTCTTGAGTGCAATAGACGCAACGGTGCTAGTTAAGACCATGCGGTGGCAATTGAGTATCCTCGGGTATCACTTGTAGTTGTTGTCGAGTAAAACCCCGCTGAGGGGCAGTTGAATCCAGTTTATAGATTGCTGGTCTACCCGTAGATCGTGTTATACTAGATATCTTATGCGTAGTGACGCTCCAAATAGGATCAGTAGCCCTTTTTCTACCCCCTTCAAGCTCTCCTGGTTCGTATAAGTACCTCACAATGACATTACTACCAAGAATTGGTTGGGAAACGCTAGCGTTTCTAGGGAAATCTTTTTGTGGTTTTTCAGGTATTGACTTCTTTTTAATAGCGTCCCTAGGTTTCATGTTGATTGTTCTAGTAATCTCGTTATTCAGTGCAGTAATCACAGATGGTAATCTTTTAACCCATTCACGGGATCGCTTTTCTTGAATGAATTCTTTTGCGTATTGATATCCAAATAACCGCTCAGCAATCGTCCGATTAAATCGTTCTACAATGGCCTGATCGCGATGTAGCGCAGTATGCCCTCGTCGTATGGTGACATTATGATGTTTCATTGTAGATAGAACCGCACCCTGAAATTCCTTGCCAGGATCAACCTGCAATAGATTTGGCCAGTGCAGAGGACCTCGTCGATAAATCCTTTCAAATGCAGAAGCAACTTCAGTGGCTGATTTTGTTTTTAACGGTTCTGCTTCTTTGTATCGACTTGCAATATCAACTACGGTTAAAGCGTATTTGTAACCACGATCATGTGGCAGAAATAATATATCAGCCTGATGAACTTCATTAGGAGCGGTCACATCAAAATGCGAGAATTGAATTTGTTTCGGCGGTGGTAGATAAATTTGCCATAGTGCCTGTTTGGATAACCAATTAGCCGCAGTGGTTTTTTTCACCTTTGCAGCGCTAGCGAGTTTATGGACTGCTGATTTACCCCTCCAGTATCCTCTTGGGGAATAATAAATTGATTCCATATTATTAATTACCGGCACCTAACATCAATTTGCTTTTCATAGCCGATTTTATCAAAAATGAAGCCAATTTTTCTTTGAAGGATTTATCAGGAATAGCATTTAATGCATGAATTAATTTCACATCTGCGAGATGCCTGTGTTGCAGATTACTGCTTTTATAAGCAACATCATGAAGGTGACAGGCCTTATCAATGGCGTTTATTGGTTCTTCACCGGGGTTGGGTTGATTTTGATTATTGAGTCTGATATCAAGTCTGGTTCCCGGTCCACAGTAGCTATATCCCGGGAGGTGCTTTTCTCCCGGGTACTTTGCCCATGGGGTTCCAGGGAGCTTTGCCAATTTGGCTGCGATATCACCTCCTCGTTTTTTTTTAAATCAGATTTCATAGACACAAATCTAAATTTCTTTGTACCACATTGCATGCATTTACCAGAAAGCGCTGATCGGTTATTTTTAGTTGTAACCGTCGTCACATCTTCTGTGCCAGTACGCGTTTTGCACTTCACACAATATAGATCCATAATTTATGTATAGAAATATGGATATAATTGATTTTTCAGCGACTAAAACAAGAGAACCAATTAAGCATCATGCAGCGCTACCAAACTCTATCCGGATGATTATAATCGGGCCATCTGGATCCGGTAAAACGCAATTGTTGCTCAATTTAATAATGAGATGGATGAAGTGGGATAAGTTGTATTTAATTGCTCCTAGCGTAGATGATCAACGATGTTATGAAGTGCTAAAAGATTTTAACGAGAATGCATCAGAAATTAGCGGTGAGAACGCCATTGATTTTATAACCGATATCGATGAAGCACCGAGTATTGATGATATTGATGGAGATATTAACAATTTAGTCGTATACGACGATATAATGTTGGATAAACAAAAAAATCCTGCTAGGATCTTTTCCCGGGGGCGTCACAAAAACACTGACGTGATATATGTCACTCAACGCTACACTCAGGTTCCAAAAGTCATCAGAGATAATTGCAATATTCTTTCTGTATTCAACGGCGTTGATACACATACGCTACGAAATATTTGGCAGACATGGTGTTCTGATATGGACTTCAATCAATTTAGAAATTTCTTTAGTCATGCTCAGTCGACTCCGCACGGATTCGCAACAATAAATTTGCATGATCCTCGGACACGATATCGTATCGGACTGGATCAAATATTCGGTTAAAATCATTTCTTATTTTTTGTTAACCCAGTAATGAAATCACTAAGCAGCAGAGAGGGTGGATGACAACAAATTGCGACCAAAATTAATTAAAATATCGTAAAAATCTTCGTTTTCATTTTTTTAGTTAAAATGAGATTTCATTAAGATTTCAATCAATTTTTTGTTTGAAAACGTTGTAGGGTTCATCCTTTTTTTTTGTTAAAATGAGATTGTAGGACGGCTCGTTTTAGGATTTCAATCAAAAAATTGATTGAAAAATCGTAAAAATCTTCGTTTTCATTTTTTTTAGTTAAAATGAGATTTCGTAGGGAAAGCTCATTAAGATTTCAATCGAATTTTGTTTCAAAACGTTGTAGGGTTCGCCATCCTTTGGTTAAAATGAGATTATAGGACGGCTCGTTTTAGGATTTCAATCAAATTTTGTCTAAAAACGTTGTAGGGTTCACCCTCTCTGCTGCTCGGTTAGATAACCGATGTCTCTCCATGTGAGGCCATTTGTTTTGATCACGTGAAAATATGGCGTCGGCGTTCGCCTGACTTAGTATAGCGGAGTGCAACGCATGGGAGCATACTAAGCAGGGGACCAGACTACGCTGAATAATGTATTATGACGGTACTAAATGTTCTTTTCGGCACATATTAAAACTTTTTCGCTATTACTGCTTACTTAAAATCTGTCAAGTTTCTATTATTTTTCGTCTTTTTTTTATATAAAGAATGAAAATAAACAGCATATAATTACTGACCAAGAATGTCCTACCATGGGGACACAACTCTATATTATCGAGGTGTTTGCCTAATTCACCCTTGGTTGCATGCGTATATTATATATATATATATATATATATATATATATATATATATATATATATATATATATATAACATATTGCAATTTAAAGTGAACTGGTAGAATATTTCCACAATAAACAAAAGCATTAAATGATCAAATAGAATACACAAATGAAATTAAAGTGGAAATTCATGATTAACATCATTACAAACTAAATGCAATTATTATTTAACTTCATATGAGTTTTGAATACAATGTGGGCAAATATTTTAAATTTAAAGAATTATTATTATTATTATTATTATTATTATTATTATTATTATTATTATTATTATTATTATTATTACTTTTTTCAAGACACTTTAGCTGTTGTATTCATATTTACGTACTAGAAGCATAATCATACGAAACATTTTGAAAAGTTTAATCCATATTGGCAACCATGGATTTAAATTGCAGTCTTAACCCTGAAATGACATATATGTCGCCATCAGTACATGACCTATAATCATCAGACATCAGACAATACATTTAATATATTTCGTAACCAATGTCAATGCATGTATGCACTGCTAAATGACATCGCCGAAAAGCAGAGAGGCTTTGGATTTCCACCAGACTCACTCTTCGTAAAGAACACCATGAAGCCGCTAAGAAGAACGTCACAAACATAGTCATTCAGCAAAATTATCCCACTACAGTACTAAGAACAAGGATAGTTCCAGCTGCAAAGAGCTCGTCGAGATAACTAACAAACTAATGTCAAGGAACAAATGTACCCCACTTTCAACTACCTTCTCTCCAGTAAACCTTCCGGACCTATTTGCAAATTTCTTCCGTCAAAAAGTACAAACAATTAGTAGTATATGGGAATACTCTAGCGTCAACGAGAAATTCAGTCAAAAAGGTCGTGGGAACATCTAGCGTGAAAGGGAATTTAACATGGGGAAATGTAACATGGAGTGAATGCGGAATTGAACATAGCGACAAGGATTGGGTCACTTTAGCGGCTATGGCAACTTCACGTTTAAAATGGGCATATCAAAATTGGTGTAAATAGGAATTTAACATGGGAATGTCACCTGGAGTTCTAAGCGAATTAAACATTTGGACTTCATTGTGTTATAGGGTCAAAACTATGTATAGGGTAAAATGTACAATGGGGGAAAAGGGGCCGATAGGGACAAAGATAGATATACAGAAAGAAACAAATACACATCCAAACACATAGAAGAGAAAACAGAGATCTTCTCAAGAAATATCCACACATAATAAAAGTCAACGATATGGGTTCAAAATATTTATTCAAGTATATACAAGGCCTCTCTAGCCTGTGCTCTAGTCTAGGCACTATCCATTTCAAACATCCTAATCTGGACATGGAACAAATATATTCACATATTATCTATTTGTTTGATCTAGAAAAAAAAAATAAAGTTTATGCCTTCAAAAAGGACTTCACTTTGCATACAACGCATAAGCATTTCATATAAGAATGACACTTTTAATAGAACATTTATTATCCAATTTTAAAAAAAAATCAACCAAAACAAGTAACAAACAATAAAACAGAGTAGATAGTTCATGATTCTCTCTATACCCGTCACACACATTGTTTAAAATCTGGTCAGCTAGCACTTGTGTCCCAGCGTAGATTCTTCCCATTACGTACCCCATTTCATTCGTAAATCTACTGTTATGTCCATTGCGCAAGGTAAACTTATCGATAAGCAAATCAATGTCGGTTATTGTCTTCTTCCCGTGGTGCAACGTACGCCATATGAATTGTCACTATTCCATCGGGGATGTCACATTTTTCAATATACCTCACTAGTTTGGAAGAAGTTAATTGTGGAGTTGTAGTCAACCCGACATACACAGAAGATGTCAGACTGTCGTGATACATAGATAGGCTCAAACGACCTCAATCTTTGACATGAGACTGACTTTTCAGTTCCTCTAATAGTGAGTAAAATAAGTACGTACTGAAACATGCCGATTGCTCAGGAGGAACATCAAACGTAAAGTCTTTAAATTTCACCGTGTGGTGTAAGTTGTATTAAATTTTATCAAAGTCGCAGTCATTTGGATGCTAAAAAAATCCTTTATATCTGCTGAAATGATTTCCGTTTTGGACGCGCTTTGTTGTGACGGTATGGTGGTGAAAGAGGTTAATACTTGTGTTCTTTCGCTTTTGGAAAACTGCGTAGAGTAATCCATCTTTCTTGGCGTTTCTATTCGCAATGAGGTGACGTTCTTCTAGGAAGTTGTCCCTTTTGTATACTGGGTGATATCAGCCTGTCTATAAGATAAAGTCTTTTAGTCTGGAAATCTCACTGGTTGCACATAGTTTTCCATGGCGTTTGTGAATAAACAACTAAGATGTGGTGCTGATTTGGTGTTGTCATCGATCTGAACAGCATCGCACTCGAGTTTCTTGTTGGACTTGAGTCTTACACTCGATACTTGGTGTGTGAAAAGATTCATCTTTCTCGCTTGACAATGTTAGTCACAATGAACTATCGGTCTTAGACGGTGTCACTTTTTATATGCTGACCAACATCGAAATGACTGTACGGTGAAGTGAAGTGATTGGGAAGCCGCACTCTCTTCTGGGACACGATTTGATAGACTTTTTTATACAAAGACCTACTGACGATTTGGTGTGACGGTAAACGTACGATCTTGTACGGTTTGTTGGGTCATCGCTTTAGAGGTTTCATCCTAACCAGACTTGAAGGCATATTTTAGCACGTCAATGTTCACCACTCGACTGGTGCGATAATTGAGAATCAATCCTCTCACTTTACATTTGGTGTTCATTTCTGCTTGACAGCTTCAGTATTCTTAGCCGAAATGTTTAGGACCGCCATTTGAAAAAAATAAAATCTTGTGGTCGGGATGTTCATCTGTCCAGGCTCCTAAACGGTCTCCTTCGATGTCAGGATGACGTTGACCGAGGCGATCAATGTAGATACTACTGTCAGTGTCAACGTAGAGGACGCGATCTCCACACAGTTCTAAAACATCGTCAATTTTAAGCGAGCATGGACTGTCACAAAAACCGCAATGACGACATTTCCAAATCTGTTGGCTTCTACAAAGTCTAGTTCTTCTTCGTAATTGACTAAGATCAAGTCCGCACGAAGGACGACCACGTGTTTCATGTATTTTGTTTTGTCATGAATCATCTGGAAGTAGCGGGAAGGTTCGGACAAATACTCCCTCTTGAGTCAATACAGTCGTTATGAAATTTTAACCCGCAAGCAATTTAACATCACTTTGGCAAACGATCGCCTTCCTTCGTTTTTCTCCACGTGATCTAAATTGATGCATTCCTGCACCCAGTATCTTTCTTTGAATTTTTTTTTTGGTCTTCAGGAGTGGGGCACCAGGAAAGATAGCCGCTAGCTTCTTGTTTCAGTTTCAAAAAGGTATCCACGTAGTCTGCAGAAATATTTTTCTGTGTCTCGTCAACCTTTTGGTATTTGTGTGTCTTGGGAGAGTGGTAAATTTTCGTACACTTCTAACAGTCGGTATCCCAGGTCCAGAGGTTTAAACAATTCCACTCTAACCCACACTCCTGTCAAGGTACGTTTATCCTTGGTATGCTGACAAGGTTGATCTTGATTGCACGTTTCGGCACAAGTACGCCACAAAGGAAACATCAGTTTCTCACTGCAAATGGTGAGGTAAAATGGGATGGTACAAATCCGTGGAAGGCAAGACTTTCCACTTGATTAATCCTTCGTACAGTCGAATGTTGTCCAAATCCATCTCTAAGCCTTCACGAGTGGCTTAACTAAGCCCGGCGGAAGCTGCTTCTACGGACTGCAGAAGGAATGACAGAACATTTTCTAGAGCCAAAAACAAACCAAGACGCTTATGACTGATGAAACTCGTTAACTTCTGGTGGTCGCCCATCTCGTAAAAGGTAAATATCGACTACAAACATTCCCTACCTTGCGACTGTACTTTATCGTGGGAAAGGCTACAATAGTAAGTCATAACGGAAAATCCGATGACGGAGTGATTCACACGACTTGATATTATATTTAGTGTCATCTCGTCATCTCCCGCGACGCCACTGTGGCTTTGATGTACCAAATTTTCCTTTTCCTTGCATACATCAGCTGCATTGAAGAGGAATCAACTGCATGAGACAACTGATTCTCCATCTCAATATTTTCCATGCTTGAGTCATGGATTTAACGCTCCAGTTCGCTTCACTGAATAGACACAACATGGGACGCAAACTTTCACAGGTTTTAAGTCATTGCTCGATTGGGTCAGTCGCCAGTGGTTGCATCCGACGGTGGAAGAGACCAACATGTCTAATTGCACAGCTGCCGCCCGCCTCAAGCTGGTCAGCACCCAGACAATAAGATGCGGTCTCGCCACTTGTCTTCTTTCTTACTGGGTGAGTAGGACATATGGTACGCGAGTACCTGACAAAGCGGACTGCAACTATTGCACCAATTAACAAACAAACTAAAAACAGCACTGAAACCTCCAATCCTCAAGCTAGGTACCTGTAATATCCGGACCATGATGACTGAACACTTAGATAATCAGGACGCAATAAGCAATGTTCGAAAGACTTTTGTCATCAATGAAGAAATTATAAGACTCCAGGTAGACATCGATGCACTACAGGAGACGCTGCTACCAGAGTTCTGGCTCCTAACATCAGCGATCTATACGTTCATCTGGCACGGAAAGAACACTGAAGTAGTCAGAGAGTTTTGTGTTGGATTCGCAATCATGAACACTTGGATGAAGACAATAGAATCCTGCCAATAATGTAACATAAGACTGATATCACTTTGCCTCCACACCACCACCGATACATTCCACAGCTCCGACTTCGACACTAACCAATTTTTTGGCGGGCTGCAAAATGAAACTTCAGCCACAGCTACAAAGCCAATGCGGACTCTTCATAGCCATCATGTGGGACATCTCTAATGGGCGCACTTAAATCGTATCTCGAGAATAACATATGGCAACAACCATCAGTGTACTACAAGGATGTATTCACTATATTGCCATGTTCAAAATTAGGTTTGGGGACACGAGTGTCCGAGTGGTGTAAATCACTCTCAGTTACGGATCATTGCCCTCTCACCTCTTTCTGCGTGGGTTCGAGTCAATGATTCTGCTACTGTGGTTATGTGAGAAAGCTTGACAGTAGCTTCGCGTGGGTCGGTGGTTCGTTCCGGAGGATTTCCCGGGTTCTTACTTCACCAATAGTACTGGCCGCGATTTATAGAATATCGTGTGCTGAACAATGGCCTTAAACCCCAAAAAAACTAGCAAACGAAATTAGGTTTGTTTTTCCCAACAGTTATAATATTTTCACTGTAACATTTAAATATAATATCACCGGTACACATTCATGTGTGTGTGCCTTTTCCAGTTATTGCCGACATACAAATATTCGTATGATCTTGACATATGAACGATTTATCTTCAGCATGTACCCATTTGTACATCCTTATTGTACCTTTTTATCTAAAAAGCCCATCATAACTTTCACATTTGAAAGGTTTATCTCTGGTAAGAAATCATCGCTATAATCTTCAAACTACTACGCTGATGAAAAATGTTATCACACGCTTCTCATTTGGTTGGATTATCTCCAGTATTATCATTTGCGTCTTCAACGCATCACACTGGTTAAATAAAGAATCAGGAACTTCACAATTTAATATATCACGTGTGCATCATTATGAACGTCTTCAAATTACTGCTTACCTAAGCATTTTATCACAAATTTCTCATTTTAGTCGGTAACACTAGTATATATCGTAACGTGCTTGCTAAATATATAACGTTTGGGTGTTTATCTCTAGGGCGAATCTGTCTCTGCCTCATGAGAACACAACTCTGACTTAGCATTATATCACACGTTACAGATTTAAATGGATTATCTGCGGCAGGATAATTCTCAGCGATACATGCAGGGAAAGGTTTCAACGTGACATCATATTAGATACGCAATCGCATTCCTTATAACATTCCACTTTTGTAGGAATATCGGGCCTTAGGTACGCCTCGTCAGTGGAGAGAATTGCCTTAAAAGCTCTAAAACATTTGTAAGTAATCATTTCTTCAAAGCTTTCACTTAATTGTTATAAAACACGTCTTGCACCTAGTTACATCGCAAGTTGTTCCCCAAATTCTCTTCCAAACAATGACACGAACGAGCATGACAGATTTGTGCACAGACCAGGGCACTAATGATGTAGCTTATGCTTTCAAACAATAAATGAATACAGATGAGTTGGTTTTTGTTGTTTGGTGATTGCAACGTTGATAATGAATATACATGTATGTTGATGTAAAAAGATTACAATGATACAAGCTGATATAAAATAAGATACGATACAAAAAATGTTTTAAGTTGTTATGATTTTAAACAATTCAGCATAAACTCTAATAATCGTCTCACTGACAATGAGTCTTTAACTGGCATAACATTAAAAACAAAACAATAGAATCATATAAAACAGCATCGTGAAAGATATACAAAACCATAATGTAATGAAAACAATCTGACAAAACACCCAGTGCATTGCTAGATTCATGAGCCAAAAAATATTCTAAAAACGCTTTGATTCAGTACATGGACAAATTAAAATCGAATTGAAAGATACAACGATATTCTCTCAAACGGATCTGGTAAATCATTCATGAGAATGTTCTCTTCATATCATGAAGATTATGGGCCAAATGTTGCGGTTTTAATTCTCTGGATAAAACTGAATTAATAATGTCTTTAATGCAAGTAAAATCATACAAACATTTGGAAGCATGTTTATTCAGATATTTTGAAGTCCATATTCTTCAGATGTTTGATGTTTGACGTAAGTGATCGACACTTTTGCATTATTTCATATTTAGTAATTGTTGTGATTTCTTGACTTGCAAGAAAATTAAATAACATAATTTTCAACCATTATTTAGGCTGTCACGTTGTAAGGATTAACTAGATTTGAATATGTTATGTATATGTTATACACTGTGGCTTATAATTTCGAGACGTAAATATACATGAAGGTCGATTCGACGAGCAATGAGTTGTCAAGTCTGTTAATTGACATGGCCACACAACTAGTGAAAAGCGCTTTATTTTTGCCAAAGCCAGGAACTAAACATTGTCATAAAATAGTTCACAGGCTAGTGGTGAAATCCTGTGGTCGGATCAAAAGAATATCAAGTGCAGGTTGTAAATCCACCATTGACAGACAGTTGGTAGGTAGTATTGTACGAACATTATAAGCAGCAGAGAGGGTGAACAGACCAAGTTTTCAAGCAAAAATAAGGCTTCTTCGGAAACCGAAACAATTTCACAAAAAGGCTGCTAAGTTTCAAGCAAAAGAAAAGGCTTCTACGGAAACCGAAACTATTTCACAAAAAGGCTGATAAGTTTGAAGCAAAAATATGGCTTCTACGGAAACCGAAACTATTTCACAAAAAGGCTGCTAAGTTTTCAGTGTGAATATCCGATTCCCGTGAAGGAGATAGCGTTAGCAAAACTACGAGTGTATCACAGTTGGCCAAATATCAGATCAAAATCATTTGGCGGTCAACAACCGAATAATTCATTAGTGTTTGCGAATAAGAATAAGGAAGACGGGACTCCAGACCGGAGCGTTGTTTCGTTACCATCAGGGTCTAACCAAATCGAACAAATCAATAACGAATTTCAACGCAGAATAAAATCCATTACTAAAACAGAATCGAAGATCGCTATAACAGTTCATGAGCTAACGTTATCATCTGCTATTGAGATAAAATCGCCGGGATATGTCGTAAATATCTATCAAAGCTCAATCAGAACAATACTAGGATGGCCTGAAATACCACCTGAGGCATCTTATTAAATACCCGAACCAAAAAAATCTTATTATGTCACGGATGTACAATCATATCATGAAATTACCCCATCATATCGAGAGTATTTACATGATATAAAACATACAAAATTAACCGACAGATTTACATTTATCGATAACAATACCATGCAATGGTATTTTCTTTTTGAGAAACTCCTGATTCAACCATTACAATTACATTTACGTTAACTAACATCAGTGATTATTTTAGCGAGATTATTTAATTACATAAAACACAACTAGAACAACTACGACGGAGCTTCCAAGAGCATCTCTCTTATATAACAAGGTCACGTGATGAGATCATAAAACACATTAGGATATTAAATCAGCTTGTATCCGATATGAAATATATCAACAAACGAATAATTCAAGTAATAATTAATGATAAGAGCGGAGATAAACAAAAAATCCTAACTGGTTACAATATAACAGAGGCCGATTTACCTGATTTCAAGTTTCCTGGGTATAACGCAAATGAACTAAAACAAATCTGTTAATGATCTTATTCAAAAAACTTTGCCAAATGGCAACAACAAACAACAATCCTCAAGTATAATAATGACCCAGACGGCGGTGGTAGACATATCGCTCCGTTCAACGTAAATATATCCTCGGTGATTGCATTGAATTTAGTATGTGATGTTATCGAAGGGAGTTACCAAATAAATCTCGAAAGATCAAATCAAGCCAAACAAGGATATATTTTATATTCATTTGCACCAACAGCTCCACCAGGGCTTCTAGTCATTGAGGATCCAACTAATCCAGTCAATATGCGATGTCATAATGATTTGTTAACGAGAATTAATTTTAAACTCACTGACCAGTCCAATAATCAAATTGATTTACGAGGTGAGGTTTTTCAAATTAGTCTGTTTTTGAAGTCTTGAAAATTCTTTGAATTTCAGCAATGATTTTCTTCTTAAGACTTTCATCCTAAATTATTAGTGTTAAACCCATAGGGCAGGGGGTACTAATTGAAACAAAGTTTGCCTGACATAAAACCAACCAATGGAATTTAATTAGAAAAACCCATTGAGGGTAACTATTTCATAAGCCGTACACATACCTGCACGAGTTATCTCCCTTTGGTGTTATACACATAATACAAAATAGAATTCATACGTAAATGAATTGAATTCTGTTTTTAAAACGATTCGAAAAAGCCGATCGGGTTATTCCCTCTGCAACATATCGTACGGAGGGTATATAAATAACACAATATCTACCAGCCTCAGTCATTGGTTTAAATGTTTTTTCTTCGTTAGTTACTGTATTATTTGATTTTATGGGTCTCTTCCCAATTTATTTACAAGTACCAGTTTTCCCAACAGTATTCTCACTCTGTGTAATAGCTCGTAAATTATCCAGTTTATATTTTTGAGGACATCCATCAATATAATCAATAACAAAACCATCTTTGATCAATCCATTGTAACATTAATACATGAAACGATGATTATAACATTTCTCCTCTTTTCCACCAAACCTCAAATGCCCCTTACAATTGTCAGCACCAACTGGTTTCTTCAGCCTGCAGTGTCTGACAATACCATCACGAGACGCTTCATAATCGCTGATAACGGGATGAGGTTGAAATTCTTGGTTCATTTATATATAATACTATTTGTCTAATTGATTGTTTGGTTTAATTATTACATTATTTGGAAATCTTCCAATGTAGTCTTGAGGTGTTCTTATCATTTTGTCAGAGTCATTGATGGGATTCTTAATTCGTTTATCATAATAACGCTTCAACTCTCTATATCGCTTACCACCGCAACTCAGACACAATTGCGATTTTCCTCTCACACCTACCCCACATTATATGCAAGGTAAGGGCCCATAACTTCCGTTACGAACGCTTTGTAAATGATATCCACATAATTCATTTCTGCATGATTTGTAACTTGCGGTTACTGATCCTATCATAAGCCATTTGCAATGGTTCATTATATAATATTTTTTTTCATTTAAATAATTGTTTTAATTATAATATGAAGGAGTTCGAGAGATTATCGAAAATTAAGCCTTGGAAAAATATTAAATTCAATCTCGATAGAGTCTCCGTAGATGTACCAAAGGGTCTAATAAGTGATAGAAGCATGATATGTAAAATCCGCGATTGTTTTAATGAATTCAAGCGTGATGGAGCATCTCACTATTGGTCAACATTTCGAATTGATGGTAGTGTTGATGCTACCATGAACGATGAAAGAGCAGCACTTATAATCTCACATCTTGACAAGAAAAAGTACTTTTTTAGAGTGAAATACATTATCCGTTCAGAAATGGGAAATTGGATTATTCGAGACAAATTTGAACCAATTTTGAAAGATAAAAGAACTATCACTCTGAGTCATGATTCCAAACCAGGATTGCTGACTGGGATTGACAAACCGTACTATGAAAGATCTTATCCTGTAACAGCAGTTGCTTACGGGGTATATTCGTTAAATGATAAACCGAGTATTGAAAAATTAAAACCAATGAAATATTCGTCAAGGATAAATTGTGTAGCAGAACGAATAACAGAGCACTTCACAAATGCGCTGCGTGGAAACAAATTGACTGATCTAAGACGTAAAAACATTAATGAATGGAAATTAACAGTTAGGAAAAACGGAGCATCAATTCAAGATATAACCAAATTAGAAACATCATTAAGATTTCCAATAACCACAATGACAATAACAGGAGATGTATTACACGTATCAAAATATAAATCAAAAGGAGCTCCAATCAAAATTATTGATCATAATGAACACGCGTGGACACCTGCGGTAACAACATTTCCGCGGGATGGAACAATAAAACATTACACGGGAAATTTATTTGATTTTATTTCTCAGTCAAGTAAAAACGATCCTGTGTCAGTGTGGTAATTCACAGTTTTGAAGACAAAGAGGGTAAATTCGATCAATTTGTAAGACCAAACGGAGAATTATACCGTACTGAGGCCCTCCACAACAAGATGAAAAAACCAGCCATTGCTTTTTCAACAGAAGTCAACGAACAATTAATAACAAATTGTTTTACAATTCCGTCGGTTGCAGCTCATTTTGCGAGAAAGAAAAACACGTGGAAACCAACAAGAGCTGAATTTATATCAGATATCAAATCAAGCTGCGTTGAATATAACCATGGTGGATTATGGAATACAAAATACACCTCTGAAAGTATTATTTCAATTGATATAGTTGCGTGTTATCCAGGGAGTTTTCTTGGGTATGGACAATGTGCTGAGTATTTTAAACGATTTGGACATCCCATTCATGAAATTACCCGTGTTGCTATTAATGGGCCACTGCCTGGTTTTGATTTAACCGGATTTACTCGTGTGGTATCATTTGAATTGGCTACATGACTTCATCCGTGCTGTTATATTTAGATTGGTAGACACATCTCTGAAAAACACTGGATGCCAATAGTGTTATTATGGTATATGATTGATTCTAAAATGCTAATATCGCTGATTGTCAGTGAAGCAGTTATATCATATCGAGCGCAGACTGAGGTCTTGTTACCACAACCTGATAGTCTAGATAGTGTAATCAGCGACTATAGAAAACAATTTCCTGATCTAGACGAAGAATAGATCGTTAAACGGTCAACAGAAATCTTTGAAGTTAGAAATAGACAAGCAAAGGATCTTGGTAGAAAAACAATCGGTAAATTCACTCAGGGTGGAAAAAAATATGACAATAACAGATATTCATGGTTGATTATAGATGATGACAATAACAGATATTCACGGTTGATTATAGATGATGCTGAATACGATTTTATAATCGCGGATGTAACATCTAAAGATATATATGTAAATCGTAAAAATGTTTTCTTGTCCTATGGAACCAAATTGGGTACAATTGTTACTTACAACGATGGAAAAAATCTTCAGTATGCACATTTGAGGTCGTCTATGCTAGCTTATTACTCTATTAATTTATTTTCAATGATAAATAGATTTCCTGACACTGCGGTTAGAGTCGCCACTGATTCATTTTATATAAACGCGAAACATAGCGAAGCAGTGGCTAAATTTACAAATTCTGACGGGAGTTGGGGATCATGGAGAATTAAAAAGGAAATGCTGCGTGATTATTCCAAATCAGCAGATGTTACGATTGAAAACAATTACTTGAAAAATAATCAGATATCAGATATCAGAACTATCTAATGCACCGTCGATATCTGATCCAATATCTAGATATAAAACTAGTTATTTAAACGGCTGTGGTGTGTCAGGAAAGACGACTTGTGCGATTGAATTATTTCGTAGGAAAACACCCACGGATTTTCACGCATCAAACATGATTGTGCTAACACCGATCCATAGACTTGTAAGAGAAATGAAACAACGAGGAATTAATGCTTGTACTTATCACAGTTTCTTTCGATGGAAAGGCGACGAATGGACTCCTGATCGAATGGGTGAGAGATATATTCCTAAAGTCATTATTTGGGATGAAAAATGAACAGTATCGTTAGATGTATTACAAAGATTTCTTGATTGGCTATTGCTAGCGAATACAACAGTAATAATGTGTGGTGATTATGGCCAACCACCACCATTTGTCGGTTTATCCCCATATGATTGGTTGAAGAACTTTGTAGACTATTATGAAGAATTAATACTGATCATAGAGCACTTGATGAACAATTACGCGAGTTCAAAAAACTAATTAGATTACAACCGGATAGGATCCAATGTGAAATAGCACGTGAAATAATTTCGGAAACACCATTAAATAATTTCTGGGAAGCGTGGAGACCAAACGATTTGATAATAGCAAGTAGCAAAATAGTCAGAGACACACTTCAGATGAAGTTATTTGAATTACATAAAGAAAAATTTGCAACACTTCCAATGCCACTGTGTTATAGACCCAAGGATACACGAAAAAAAATATCGAAGTTGATATTCCCGGCTTAACAGAGAAGCAAATTCTAGTATTAAGTATTGTGCTGATTGATATCAATGTAGTAGAAGATGCATTAGGCGCTGATAAATCCCCATGGACTCTAGGTTACGCAGCGACGATACATTCTTCACAGGGATTGACTATATCAGATGCAATTGTTTGGATCATAGATAATCACATCGAGTGGTCAAATTTAGTTTATATTGCAGTGTCCCGAGTAAGAAGAATTAATCAACTTCGAAGAGTTGTTTTAGACTATAATGAAACTACAATAAGTGATATTGTCAGCGATGATATAATCAGAAAAAACCCTCTCTGGTTATAAACAACAGGATAAAAAAATAACAGAGAATTTGATATTGATACTGAATTAATAATTATACTGAAACAACAACAGAATAATCACTGCGCGAGTTGCAATTGTATGATGAGTTGGTGTTGGTCGGATAAAGATCCTCGCCAATTTACCGTAGACAGAAAAGATAGTAGTATTGGTCATACAAGAAAAATGTGATGCTGACTTGTCTTGAGTGCAACTGACGAGGAGGTGCTAGTTAAGACCACGCGGTGGTAATTGAGTATCCTCGTTTATCACTTGTAGTTGTTCGCGAGTAAATCCTCGCTGAGGAGCAGTTGAATCCAATCTATAGATTGCTGGTCTACCCGTAGTTCGTGTTATATTAGATATTTTATGTACAGTAACACTCCAAATAGGATCAGTAGCTCTTTTTTCCCACCTTCGAGCTCTCCTGGTTCATATAAATATCTAACAGTGACATTACCGAGTATTGGTTGTTTTGAAAAATCATTTTGTGGTTTTTTGAGTATATACTTTTTCTTAATAGCGTTGTTAGGTTTCATGTTGATTGTTCGAGTAATCTCATTATTTAGCGCGGTAATTACGCCTGGTAATCTCCTGACCCATTCACGAGATCGTTTATCCTGAATAAATTCCTTCGCGTATTGATATCCAAATAACCGCTCAGCAAGTGTCCGATTAAATCGTTCAACAATTGCCTAGTCGCGATGTAGTGCAGTATGTCCTCGTCAGATGGTGACATTATAATCCGTCATTTTTGATAACACCGCACCCTGAAATTCCTTGCCAGGATCAACTTGTAATAGATTTGGCCAACGCAGAGGACCCCTTCAATAAATCCTTTCAAATGCAGAAGCAACTTCAGTTGATGATTTTGTTTCTAGCGGCTCTGCTTGTTTGTATAAACTCGCAACATCAACTACGGTTGGCGCATACTTGTAAAGACCATCATGCGGCAGAAATAATATATCAGCTTGATGAACTTCATTAGGAGCACTGTCATCAAAATGCGAGTAGTTAATTTGTTTAGGCGGCGGTAAATAAATTTGCCATATCGCCTGTTTAGATAACCAATCCGCTGCTGTAGTATTTTTCACCTTTGCGGCGTTAGCGAGTTTACTGATTGCTGCTTTACCCCTCCAGTATCATCTTGGAGAATAATAACTAGATTCAATATTGTTATTACTTACCAGCACCCAACATTAATTTACCCTTCATTGCCGATTTTATCAAAAATGAAGCCAATTTTTCTTTGAAGGATTTATCAGTGATAGAATTCAACGGGTGAATCAATTTCACATCTGCGATATGTCTATGTTGCAGATTGCTGCTTTTATAAGCAACATCATGAGCATGACACGCCTTATCAATAGCTTTTATTGGGTTTTCACCGGGTCGGGCTTGGTTTTTGATCATCGAGTCTGATATCGAGTCTGGTCCCGGGTCCACAATAATTATACCCTGAAAGGTGTTTTTCTCCTGGGTATTTTGCCCATGGTGTTCCCGGAAGTTGTACTAACTTGGCTGCAATATCACTTCCTCGTTGTTTTTTAAATCATCAGAAATGCTAGCATTTCCTGCAGATTTCATAGAAAAAAAATCTAAATTTCTTTGTACTACATTGTATACACTTACCAGAAAGTGCTGATCTGTTATGTTTAGTTGTAATCGTCGTCAAGTCGTTTGTGCCAGTACACTTCTTACGTTTCACTCAATATAGATCCATAATATATTTATATTAACATGAATGTAATTGATTTTTCAGCTACCCGACAACGGGAACCTATTAAACACCATGCAATGTTGTCGAGTTCAATTAGAATGATTATAGTCGGACCATCTGGAAGTGGCAAGACACAACTGCTACTTAATTTGATAACGAGATGGATGAAATGTGATAAGTTGTATTTAATAGCCCCGAGTGTAGATGATCAGCGATGCTACGATTTGTTAAAGAATTACAACGAAAAGTTAACAGAAAGCACCGGCGAGGGTATTATTGAATTTGTAACCGATATCGAAGAAGCACCGAGCATTGATGATATTGATGGAAGTATTAACAATTTAGTCGTATATGATGATGTGATGTTAGATAGTCAAATGAATCCTGCTAGGATATTTTTCAGAGGCAGATATAAAAACACTGAAGTGATATATGTCACTCAACGACACACTCAAATACCAAAGGTGATCTGAGATAACTGCAATATTCTTGCTGTATTCAACGGAGTTGATACACATACGCTACGAAATATTCACCAATCTTGGTGCGGCGATGATATGGATTATAATCTCTTTAGAAATTTCTTTAGTCTCGCTCAGTCTATACCACATGGATTTGTAACGATCAAGATATCGTATCGGAGCAACTTTCATTATAAATTTCAAGGATTGTTAACCCCATAGCAGCAGCAGCGGGGGGGAGACAACAATTGTGGCGTTTTGTTTTGCACATGAGCTTCTATAAAATATTAAGCAAATCTTTGTTTGCCAAACTGACGCTTTTTTCCATTTTGTAAGAAGCCTTGGCTTGAGAAATTGACGCCTCTAAAAAGTTGTACGATTCGCCCCTGCTGCTGCTAAAGTTACAAGCTGATGATGAAGTTAGGTGTACAGGACATTTTATTGCTATTTAGACACAATATTAAAATTGTTGTACAGTACGTATCAACAGTATTAGTTAATCATTAATTATATGCAAACTTTGTGAGTTGGATATTTTATAAATGGATGTTTTGAGTATAAAAAGTATAAATGAAATGGCATTTAAGCTGCTAATATATGAATCTATTTAAAACTGTTTAATGTGTTGAACGTTTGTCCATACATTTTTGGATTCTAAGGGAGGATTTATACAAACATGACATGGTTATTATTGTCCATGATTGTTAATCATAAGATGATGATTCAAGCATTATTTGATACTTATTTTTTTGCCGATGACGGTAGATTGTACTCTAAGATAATCACTTATTAACATTGTGTTTGCTTTGATATCTTTTCACGACGAAAGTGTTCCCTTGAAAATTGGGATACCTAATTTTTGTCATGTTTACTGATCTTGGTGTAAAAGACCTGACCTTGTGTAAAACTTTAAATGTTCTAGGAATGAACTGTTGATCCAAATGATCATCTCTTATTGTGCCTTAATTGTTTTTTTTATCTGTGGGAGAGATAAAGAGAAACTATTAACTTTTGAATTACGTTAAGTATCTAAAATCAAAGTAAAATTCAGATATAATTTGAAAGGAATCATTGTTTTAATGTTATTTGTTGTTATGAGCATAGAATTAGCATTAAATCCAAAGGAAGAACGTGGACAGCATCCATAGTCATAATAGATATGCTTTCAAGTACGCTGAAACAAATGAACTCTAGCTTCCTAGGCGGACTGAATGACTCCATAGTCATGAAAACGTTGGGTTACCAAAAGAAGTAAACATGGAGTCTCAATTCTAAAGTCATGATATCTATCATCAGTTGGAAATGATGGTTCCCACAAGAAAAAAACTAAATTGGAGTGCCAGTTTTAAAGTTTGGATAATTATCAACCATCATTTAGCATTGAAATGGTATATACATAATGTATAAGGTGCAAGGGAAGTCATTGTATTTCAGTTGGTAGAGAATTGATTTAATCTTCATACGGTAAAGATGACACTAATCTCCCAATTAAGTCCTTTAGATAAGCATTTACATGCAATTTTGGAGGCATGTTTTTGCAGATACAATGTAATAACTTAAAAGTGCTCCTACAGCTTGGAAAAGAATTAAAACCCCGCACATATTTGCTGTAGAAAAGAAAAAAGAAAAGCTCCACTGTTAGCAATAGTATTTAGTCTAATTAATAATTGAATGAATATCATAATCGGGTATGAATAAATGAAGTCTGAATTTCAGATAAAAAATATTGAAGTAATGCGGCACTAATATGCACGATAAAGTTCATATGTAATAAGATTATTAATTCTTTGGTAGATCTATTTTAGTATTCTATCAACCTCAAACTTCAAATTAGTAATCTCCCATTTTTTGTTTTTTAATGTATTAACAAAAGTAAGGGTGTTATAGTCACTGGATACAGCAATCAGAGAAGGTGTAGAATAATTATACATCTCAATTTGTTGCAAAGTCGAACTAAAACCTAAGCACTTCTGGATAGTGGAATAGTGTATGTAGTGGTTGAATGTTTAGTGAAATAGCACACATGATAATCCATTTCTTTTCTCTTCTTCACTTAATACTCACAAACTCCTACATCACACTTGTATTAAGAGACATTTAAATGATTGGTTGAAATCTGGAACTAAAAGAACTTTTGTACTGTTAGGTGTAGCCTATAATTCTTTTCTAAAACGTCCTCATATTTTTAGACTAGTAATAATTAGATTTTTTAATCATCAAATTGATCAAGAATAAACAACTAGAACCATTTGAGCATATATTCGAAAATATCGAACCGTAACCAAATATCGCATCAGTTGCTTTTTACTGCTAAGAACTGGGGATACAGAGATAGTCATAACGTTAACGTGAATATATCTGTCTTGACTCGGTACAACAATATGTACCACAAGAACGGCAATAACTACTTTAAATTAAATTTAAATTCACTCGGTTTCCATGTGAAGCTTATGAACGCACATAATGACGTCAATGATTTCAAGCACCATATCTCTCTATTCCAGACATTCACATGTCAATAAAGGGTTGTACGTGTTGGAATTTTTTTTTATATCGAATGACATCAATTTATCTTGATAAAGTCAATATTGTGTCGCAATGCCGTAAATTTGTTTGCTCTTTTGATCTTTCTGGGAATGGAATTACCAAAATCATTTCAAAAGGGCGAACTTCGTTATATCTGTTGCATTTCCAATTTCCAGTCTATTTCTACTGGGTGTTTGTATTTAGTCGTTCACTTTTCTATAATCAGTACACATATGGAAAGGATTATCTGGTCTCAAGACAAGAATGCGCGGTTAATCAGTTAAATTCAATGTGCCCAAATAAATGTTATTTCAGGAAATATTGACTTTCCGTTGAAGATCATTACCGCTTGAGATTTTGAGAAACGTAGGTACGTTCTTTCTCAGGTTTAGAAAATCTAAAATTTTAACATCATGGTAGATTTTGTTTTTCATTTTGGAGCATCTATAAACATATACTCGTATTCACATATAACTTGTTTTAGTTCACTCTTTACTTATGACTGTCAATAGGAACGTTTCTGGTCCGTATTATTAAATTTTTCTGAATTCGGAAAATTCTCCGTATATGCGACAGGAACAGCTCAAATGATTATCATGTGTACGTCAATGAAAACATAGTAATATTACAAACTTGTTTGTTGTTGTCACCTTCCAGGAGTGTTACTAATATAATTTGATTCGCATTGGTTTTTTTTAATTTTTCAGCTGTAGAAGTACATAATTTTTGTAGAAAATATGAATTTAACCTATGCGCAGGACGATAAATAATTTTATCACCAGGTCAAAAACAGCTTTATATTGTCATTCTGTCATAACGTAAATTTTAAAATTGACAGGATCTGTAGTATATGGACATATCACAAACGGCAAGCAATATGCGTGACTTTTAAAAGAGTAGACTTGACCACTCAGGCTTCTGAAAATTGGTCCTTTCCAACTCTACATCACGGTCTTGCCATTTCTGTGAAATGAGATCCAAAATGTATTAGGAAGGATCAAACCTGATAGGTCATGTGAAAGAAGAGCCATGCTTTGTTTGACGGTGTTGTAGGCTGAGTGCCCTGGCGCATGTCACGCAACATGAATCTCATCTCGGTTGTTGTAATAGAATGCTCGATGCAGCTCTTGTTTTAGGATATTACGGGTTCTAGTCAGGCAAGCCATCTGTTATTATGACCACAATCGGCACCACGGATCAATTAGATCACACAACAGCCTTAAAAGCAAGAAGGTGAGTTCTTCTAAATCATCAGCGCGTGTCATGATTTATACTGCAAATGTGCTAGTGGTGCATACTATTGCAAATGAAGATGCAGTCGGCCCTGAATACGATACAAACCCTTGTTTTATAAAACATACTCCATAGACTGCGAAGCATGACGTTTTGGCGCCGGCCGGTTTTACGCCGGCCGTTTTGACACGGGCTGGTTTGGCGCCGGCCACTTTGGCGCCGAGCAATTGTTATTCCTGTATTCCTGTTAAGAGGTAGTGGAGCAGGTAAGAATAACCATTGATTACCTCAGCGATCAAAGAGATGTAGTGTGTAAGTGAAATATAAAGTGAAAAATAAGTAAAATTATTCCAATGATCAGCCTCTGTGTTATTAAAATAACTAAAACTATGTAATGTTCATTCATCAGTAGAATGAATTGACTGTCATCTGCAACTGTGTTAAAATGGGCTTAACATTTGTTTTTCAACTCAGATCGCTAAAGTCTTTTACGCTTATCGGCACTGTATTTCTCCCCCAAAAAATTGATATTCATCGTGCGTGGACTTTTCTTTTTTTTCTTTTTGGGGCACCAGACATGTGCCCCCCCCAATAAAAAAGTAAAAAGTTTTTATGTTTGTGTGTTCCCCCCTGATATGTTGTTTTGGTTGTTTTTTTTCCATTTATCTCACCATTTAATTTTTCCCCATCGGGGTTATATGTTTGAAAAGGGGTATTTTTCTTCCTTAGTGTATCTTGAAGTAGATTATTACTAGATGGGATTTGATCTACCCAAAACTTGTATTCTACTTTTGTTCTCTATTTATTTGACCTCTATTGGTCGCCTAGTATCCTTGTGTTTGCTATTCGTGTTGGTGCTATTTGTATGTTTATATAGATAAGTCTATACTTTGTGTTATTTTAAGGATAGCCATTTTCATTCAAATTCTTGTCACAGTTGTCTTGCTTTGTGATTTCTGTCTATGTGGTTAATCACACAATTCTCTTTATTTGGATATATTTTAAATTAATTTAGAATTTTATGAAAATTGAAGTGTATTGAATTAAATATTTACGGTGCTTCAATTTATTTTCTAATAAAATTAAAATTTTCTAGGTCCCTCTGCCATGAGTAAGGAAATGTACGAATTTATTTAGTTGTAGAATTCCCGATTCAAGTAGGGCCGTCCTTTGTTTTTTTATATTAATTATTCAAAAAATGGAAAAAGTTGTTTAAGTTTACCCTTTAATGGGTTTCATGTCTAGTGAGGGATCTAGACATGAAAGAAAAAGAATGGATATAGTATCCAGAGAAAAGGAAGTGCAAAATTAAGTAGCATTAGAAGTAGTGGGGTGATTTTTCCAAACACTG
This sequence comes from Unio pictorum, assembly GCA_030141615.1. Classification (NCBI taxonomy): domain Eukaryota; kingdom Metazoa; phylum Mollusca; class Bivalvia; order Unionida; family Unionidae; genus Unio; species Unio pictorum. The sequence continues at coordinate 3,668,054 of JARLTB010000100.1, forward strand.
ACATAGGCCTACTCACTTCGCGTAGCACCATGTGATATAGCCCCATGGCATACTCATTAATGTACTTTCCCCGGTAAGGTTTACAATATGAATTGAACTATTTTATAAAATAGGAAATAGAAAAAATATTGTTTTTTCCTTTTTTCTTTTTTTTTTTTTGCTTCCTCCCCCCACTTTTTTTCCACCAAAGATAAAGAAAAATATTTTTTTTTTTAAAAATTGTTTAAAATTTACCTAACCTTCATCAGTGGTCCACATTTTATTAACGTCCTCGTTATATAGTCCGTAATTTGTCGTATTAGGTTTTTATTAAAATTTCCGTCTAGGAAGAGTATTTTACGTCTGTCGTACTTGTCTACCTTCATTATTTCAATAATAAGTTTGATCCTTTCTTCCTTTGTTTTGTCACATTGAGTCATCGTATGATTTTTTTGTGAACGGGGCATTTCTGCATAGAGGGCAGCTAACAGGGGCCTGAATCATTGGTCATCTAAGTGCCACTTTGCCTGTAAGCCAGGCGTTATGGAGGTACGTATAGATGACACTCTGTACCTTAGAGAGTTGATGTCAGACCAATGCCTCCAAACTCTAGCCCAATTTACATGAGGATTTTCTATTTCTACTTTATTTTTAATGAAAGTTGCATCTAAATCACGAATCCAGTTATATGTCTTATCCTTACTTAGTGCCCATAACTCATTGTAGTCCCTATACCTATATAAAGTTTCTGTCTCCCCCCTATATGTGTGGTGCGTCTATTTTCTTACTCAATTTCTTGTTTGTGTATATGTCATGTCTGTTTCTCATGCCAAATCCTAGCCCAAAAATGGTTAAATCTTCCCAAGGTGTTTGTGGTATGCTTCCTAAACTTTTAAACCTATTTAATACATTTTTACATTTTATTATGATGGAATTAGGTAAGGATAATCCCCCCTTTAGTTTAGACCTTGTAAAGTCGACTTTTTTATGTAATGTGTCTTGAAATTCCATATGTAGTCTACTATTTCATTATCACTGGTTTCTAGTGTTTTATTGTTAATGTCCACAGCGTTTAATAAGTATGTCAAATTAGAATACATATATGTTTTTGCAACCTGTGAGAGTTCTATTAGACTAAGCGGCGTGATTGCACAGATATTTATTACATTAGTTATTTTATTTTAAACTTTTATACAGTTTTTCTTTTCTCCATTTACCCCAAAGAAAATTCCTAGGACGTTTACTCTGTTCTTAATCAAGTAGGGAGGTAACCCAAGGTGGTTTCCCCACCAGTTTTCTATTTTTAGAATTTCATTTTTTTTCATGATTTATTTGTGATCCAGAAGCTTTTCCAAAAGCTTCATATTCCTTTTGTAGTTGTATAAAGGAATTCGGATCATTTATAAAGTTTGTACAATCATCAACATGTTCTAGCATCTTGAATTCTTCCCTTAGATTTGGTATTTGTATTCCTTGAATATTTGTATTATTCCTAAGTATTATACTCAGGATTTCAATTGCTATTACATATAATAGCATTGATAATGGGCATCCTTGCCATACTGATCTTTGTATTTCAAATTTTTCTGTTTTTGCACCATTTACTTGTACATTAGCAGTTATTTTATTGTACATTATTCTAGTCCATTTTTGGAAATTTTTTCTAAATCCAATTTTTTCCAGTACTTTTTGCGTATAATTATGTTCCACTCTGTGAAAAGCTTTTTCCTGGTCAAAAGTGTCATAGCATATTTCGAGTTTGACCCGTTTATGAAGTCTACAGTAGCCTAATGTTAAGTATATTGTTATTTATGCTCCTACCTTTACCACCGCATGTTTGATTAGTGTTTACTATCGTGTTTATTCCGTGTTTAACCCTATTCGCTAGAATTCTACTCAGTATTTTGTAATCAGTGTTAAGGAGTGAGATGGGCTTCCAGTTTATTAAGTCGGTTCTGTCCTGTTTCCCTTTGTAAATGATAGTGATCATGCCCTCCCTCATTGAGTCTGTCATTTTGTCATTTTTTAAAACTATATTATTAAATAAATATTCTAAAATTGGTGACACCTTACTTTGGATTTCTTATAGAATTCCGCCGTGAGGCCATCTCGCCCTGGTGATTTACCTTTTGCAAGTTCTTTTATTGTGGTTTGGACTTCCTCCACAGAAATGAAATCATCACACAAATCTTTATGTTCTGATGAAATCTTTTTGCATTGAATTGAATTTAAGTATTGTTGTATTATGTGATTGTCTATGTTTTGAGATATATATAGTGTTGTATAGTGTTGTATAAATGTTTTGTACTTCTTTCATAATTTCTGTTTTTGTTGTCACTTCCACCCCATTTATCACCAAGAGTGTCTAGTGACTTGGTCTAGTGACTTCTCACCCCCCCCTTTCCTTTTTTCCTCTCTTTTAAATAAATCCTTAGCCTATTTGTATAAATGGTGAAATTTTCCCGCCCTTGTTTCTGTTCCCTTTGTCTATAAGAAATCCAAAGTAAGGTGTCACCAATTTTAGAATATTTATTTAATAATATAGTTTTAAAAAATGACAAAATGACAGACTCAATGAGGGAGGGCTTGATCACTATCATTTACAAAGGGAAACAGGACAGAACCGACTTAATAAACTGGAAGCCCATCTCACTCCTTAACACTGATTACAAAATACTGAGTAGAATTCTAGCGAATAGGGTTAAACACGGAATAAACACGTTAGTAAACACTAATCAAACATGCGGTGGTAAAGGTAGGAGCATAAATAACAATATACTTAACATTAGGCTACTGTAGACTTCATAAACGGGTCAAACTCGAAATATGCTATGACACTTTTTGACCAGGAAAAAGCTTTTCACAGAGTGGAACATAATTATACGCAAAAAGTACTGGAAAAAAATTGGATTTAGAAAAAATTTCCAAAAATGGACTAGGATAATGTACAATAAAATAACTGCTAATGTACAAGTAAATGGTGCAAAAACAGAAAAATTTGAAATACAAAGATCAGTATGGCAAGGATGCCCATTATCAATGCTATTATATGTAATAGCAATTGAAATCCTGAGTATAATACTCAGGAATAATACAAATATTCAAGGAATACAAATACCAAATCTAAGGGAAGAATTCAAGATGCTAGAACATGTTGATGATTGTACAAACTTTATAAATGATCCGAATTCCTTTATACAACTACAAAAGGAATATGAAGCTTTTGGAAAAGCTTCTGGATCACAAATAAATCATGAAAAAAAATGAAATTCTAAAAATAGAAAACTGGTGGGGAAACCACCCTGGGTTACCTCCCTACTTGATTAAGAACAGAGTAAACGTCCTAGGAATTTTCTTTGGGGTAAATGGAGAAAAGAAAAACTGTATAAAAGTTTAAAATAAAATAACTAATGTAATAAATATCTGTGCAATCACGCCGCTTAGTCTAATAGAACTCTCACAGGTTGCAAAAACATATATGTATTCTAATTTGACATACTTATTAAACGCTGTGGACATTAACAATAAAACACTAGAAACCAGTGATAATGAAATAGTAGACTACATATGGAATTTCAAGACACATTACATAAAAAAGTCGACTTTACAAGGTCTAAACTAAAGGGGGGATTATCCTTACCTAATTCCATCATAATAAAATGTAAAAATGTATTAAATAGGTTTAAAAGTTTAGGAAGCATACCACAAACACCTTGGGAAGATTTAATCATTTTTGGGCTAGGATTTGGCATGAGAAACAGACATGACATATACACAAACAAGAAATTGAGTAAGAAAATAGACGCACCACACATATAGGGGGGAGACAGAAACTTTATATAGGTATAGGGACTACAATGAGTTATGGGCACTAAGTAAGGATAAGACATATAACTGAATTCGTGATTTAGATGCAACTTTCATTAAAAATAAAGTAGAAATAGAAAATCCTCATGTAAATTGGGCTAGAGTTTGGAGGCATTGGTCTGACATCAACTCTCTAAGGTACAGAGTGTCATCTATACGTACCTCCACAACGCCTGGCTTACAGGCAAAGTGGCACTTAGATGACCAATGATTCAGGCCCCTGTTAGCTGCCCTCTATGCAGAAATGCCCCGTTCACAAAAAAATCATACGATGACTCAATGTGACAAAACAAAGGAAGAAAGGATCAAACTTATTATTGAAATAATGAAGGTAGACAAGTACGACAGACGTAAAATACTCTTCCTAGACGGAAATTTTAATAAAAACCTAATACGACAAATTACGGACTATATAACGAGGACGTTAATAAAATGTGGACCACTGATGAAGGTTAGGTAAATTTTAAACAATTTTTTTAAAAAAAATATTTTTCTTTATCTTTGGTGGAAAAAAAGTGGGGGGAGGAAGCAAAAAAAAAAAGAAAAAAGGAAAAAACAATATTTTTTCTATTTCCTATTTTATAAAATAGTTCAATTCATATTGTAAACCTTACCGGGGAAAGTACATTAATGAGTATGCCATGGGGCTATATCACATGGTGCTACGCGAAGTGAGTAGGCCTATGGCAGTGTTTGGAAAAATCACCCCACTACTTCTAATGCTACTTAATTTTGCACTTCCTTTTCTCTGGATACTATATCCATTTTTTTTCTTTCATGTCTAGATCCCTCACTAGACATGAAACCCACTAAAGGGTAAACTTAAACAACTTTTTCCATTTTTTGAATAATTAATATAAAAAAACAAAGGACGGCCCTACTTGAATCGGGAATTCTACAACTAAATAAATTCGTACATTTCCTTACTCATGGCAGAGGGACCTAGAAAATTTTAATTTTATTAGAAAATAAATTGAAGCACCGTAAATATTTAATTCAATACACTTCAATTTTCATAAAATTCTAAATTAATTTAAAATATATCCAAATAAAGAGAATTGTGTGATTAACCACATAGACAGAAATCACAAAGTAAGACAACTGTGACAAGAATTTGAATGAAAATGGCTATCCTTAAAATAACACAAAGTATAGACTTATCTATATAAACATACAAATAGCACCAACACGAATAGCAAACACAAGGATACTAGGCGACCAATAGAGGTCAAATAAATAGAGAACAAAAGTAGAATACAAGTTTTGGGTAGATCAAATCCCATCTAGTAATAATCTACTTCAAGATACACTAAGGAAGAAAAATACCCCTTTTCAAACATATAACCCCGATGGGGAAAAATTAAATGGTGAGATAAATGGAAAAAAAACCAACCAAAACAACATATCAGGGGGGAACACACACAAACATAAAAACTTTTTACTTTTTTATTGGGGGGGGGGGCACATGTCTGGTGCCCCAAAAAGAAAAAAAAGAAAAGTCCACGCACGATGAATATCAATTTTTTGGGGGAGAAATACAGTGCCGATAAGCGTAAAAGACTTTAGCGATCTGAGTTGAAAAACAAATGTTAAGCCCATTTTAACACAGTTGCAGATGACAGTCAATTCATTCTACTGATGAATGAACATTACATAGTTTTAGTTATTTTAATAACACAGAGGCTGATCATTGGAATAATTTTACTTATTTTTCACTTTATATTTCACTTACACACTACATCTCTTTGATCGCTGAGGTAATCAATGGTTATTCTTACCTGCTCCACTACCTCTTAACAGGAATACAGGAATAACAATTGCTCGGCGCCAAAGTGGCCGGCGCCAAACCAGCCCGTGTCAAAACGGCCGGCGTAAAACCGGCCGGCGCCAAAACGTCATGCTTCGCAGTCTATGGAGTATGTTTTATAAAACAAGGGTTTGTATCGTATTCAGGGCCGACTGCATCTTCATTTGCAATAGTATGCACCACTAGCACATTTGCAGTATAAATCATGACACGCGCTGATGATTTAGAAGAACTCACCTTCTTGCTTTTAAGGCTGTTGTGTGATCTAATTGATCCGTGGTGCCGATTGTGGTCATAATAACAGATGGCTTGCCTGACTAGAACCCGTAATATCCTAAAACAAGAGCTGCATCGAGCATTCTATTACAACAACCGAGATGAGATTCATGTTGCGTGACATGCGCCAGGGCACTCAGCCTACAACACCGTCAAACAAAGCATGGCTCTTCTTTCACATGACCTATCAGGTTTGATCCTTCCTAATACATTTTGGATCTCATTTCACAGAAATGGCAAGACCGTGATGTAGAGTTGGAAAGGACCAATTTTCAGAAGCCTGAGTGGTCAAGTCTACTCTTTTAAAAGTCACGCATATTGCTTGCCGTTTGTGATATGTCCATATACTACAGATCCTGTCAATTTTAAAATTTACGTTATGACAGAATGACAATATAAAGCTGTTTTTGACCTGGTGATAAAATTATTTATCGTCCTGCGCATAGGGTAAATTCATATTTTCTACAAAAATTATGTACTTCTACAGCTGAAAAATTAAAAAAAACCAATGCGAATCAAATTATATTAGTAACACTCCTGGAAGGTGACAACAACAAACAAGTTTGTAATATTACTATGTTTTCATTGACGTACACATGATAATCATTTGAGCTGTTCCTGTCGCATATACGGAGAATTTTCCGAATTCAGAAAAATTTAATAATACGGACCAGAAACGTTCCTATTGACAGTCATAAGTAAAGAGTGAACTAAAACAAGTTATATGTGAATACGAGTATATGTTTATAGATGCTCCAAAATGAAAAACAAAATCTACCATGATGTTAAAATTTTAGATTTTCTAAACCTGAGAAAGAACGTACCTACGTTTCTCAAAATCTCAAGCGGTAATGATCTTCAACGGAAAGTCAATATTTCCTGAAATAACATTTATTTGGGCACATTGAATTTAACTGATTAACCGTGTATTCTTGTCTTGAGACCAGATAATCATTTCCGTATGTGTAATGATTATAGAAAAGTGAACGACTAAATACAAACACCCAGTAGAAATAGACTGGAAATTGGAAATGCAACAGATATAACGAAGTTCGCCCTTTTGAAATGATTTTGGTAATTCCATTCCCAGAAAGATCAAAAGAGCAAACAAATTTACGGCATTGCGACACAATATTGACTTTATCAAGATAAATTGATGTCATTCGATATAAAAAAAAATTCCAACACGTACAACCCTTTATTGACATGTGAATGTCTGGAATAGAGAGATATGGTGCTTGAAATCATTGACGTCATTATGTGCGTTCATAAGCTTCACATGGAAACCGAGTGAATTTAAATTTAATTTAAAGTAGTTATTGCCGTTCTTGTGGTACTTATTGTTGTACCGAGTCAAGACAGATATATTCACGTTAACGTTATGACTATCTCTGTATCCCCAGTTCTTAGCAGTAAAAAGCAACTGATGCGATATTTGGTTACGGTTCGATATTTTCGAATATATGCTCAAATGGTTCTAGTTGTTTATTCTTGATCAATTTGATGATTAAAAAATCTAATTATTACTAGTCTAAAAATATGAGGACGTTTTAGAAAAGAATTATAGGCTACACCTAACAGTACAAAAGTTCTTTTAGTTCCAGATTTCAACCAATCATTTAAATGTCTCTTAATACAAGTGTGATGTAGGAGTTTGTGAGTATTAAGTGAAGAAGAGAAAAGAAATGGATTATCATGTGTGCTATTTCACTAAACATTCAACCACTACATACACTATTCCACTATCCAGGAGTGCTTAGGTTTTAGTTCGACTTTGCAACAAATTGAGATGTATAATTATTCTACACCTTCTCTGATTGCTGTATCCAGTGACTATAACACCCTTACTTTTGTTAATACATTAAAAAACAAAAAATGGGAGATTACTGATTTGAAGTTTGAGGTTGATAGAATACTAAAATAGATCTACCAAAGAATTAATAATCTTATTACATATGAACTTTATCGTGCATATTAGTACCGCATTCCTTCAAGATTTTATATCTGAAATTCAGACTTCATTTATTCATACCCGATTATGATATTCATTCAATTATTAATTAGACTAAATACTATTGCTAACAGTGGAGCTTTTCTTTTTTCTTTTCTACAGCAAATATGTGCGGGGTTTTAATTCTTTTCCAAGCTGTAGGAGCACTTTTAAGTTATTACATTGTATCTGCAAAAACATGCCTCCAAAATTGCATGTAAATGCTTATCTAAAGGACTTAATTGGGAGATTAGTGTCATCTTTACCGTATGAAGATTAAATCAATTCTCTACCAACTGAAATACAATGACTTCCCTTGCACCTTATACATTATGTATATACCATTTCAATGCTAAATGATGGTTGATAATTATCCAAACTTTAAAACTGGCACTCCAATTTAGTTTTTTTCTTGTGGGAACCATCATTTCCAACTGATGATAGATATCATGACTTTAGAATTGAGACTCCATGTTTACTTCTTTTGGTAACCCAACGTTTTCATGACTATGGAGTCATTCAGTCCGCCTAGGAAGCTAGAGTTCATTTGTTTCAGCGTACTTGAAAGCATATCTATTATGACTATGGATGCTGTCCACGTTCTTCCTTTGGATTTAATGCTAATTCTATGCTCATAACAACAAATAACATTAAAACAATGATTCCTTTCAAATTATATCTGAATTTTACTTTGATTTTAGATACTTAACGTAATTCAAAAGTTAATAGTTTCTCTTTATCTCTCCCACAGATAAAAAAAACAATTAAGGCACAATAAGAGATGATCATTTGGATCAACAGTTCATTCCTAGAACATTTAAAGTTTTACACAAGGTCAGGTCTTTTACACCAAGATCAGTAAACATGACAAAAATTAGGTATCCCAATTTTCAAGGGAACACTTTCGTCGTGAAAAGATATCAAAGCAAACACAATGTTAATAAGTGATTATCTTAGAGTACAATCTACCGTCATCGGCAAAAGAATAAGTATCAAATTATGCTTGAATCATCATCTTATGATTAACAATCATGGACAATAATAACCATGTCATGTTTGTATAAATCCTCCCTTAGAATCCAAAAATGTATGGACAAACGTTCAACACATTATACAGTTTTAAATAGATTCATATATTAGCAGCTTAAATGCCATTTCATTTATACTTTTTATACTCAAAACATCCATTTATAAAATATCCAACTCACAAAGTTTGCATATAATTAATGATTAACTAATACTGTTGATACGTACTGTACAACAATTTTAATATTGTGTCTAAATAGCAATAAAATGTCCTGTACACCTAACTTCATCATCAGCTTGTAACTTTAGCAGCAGCAGGGGCGAATCGTACAACTTTTTAGAGGCGTCAATTTCTCAAGCCAAGGCTTCTTACAAAATGGAAAAAAGCGTCAGTTTGGCAAACAAAGATTTGCTTAATATTTTATAGAAGCTCATGTGCAAAACAAAACGCCACAATTGTTGTCTCCCCCCCCCCCGCTGCTGCTGCTATGGGGTTAACAATCCTTGAAATTTATAATGAAAGTTGCTCCGATACGATATCTTGATCGTTACAAATCCATGTGGTATAGACTGAGCGAGACTAAAGAAATTTCTAAAGAGATTATAATCCATATCATCGCCGCACCAAGATTGGTGAATATTTCGTAGCGTATGTGTATCAACTCCGTTGAATACAGCAAGAATATTGCAGTTATCTCAGATCACCTTTGGTATTTGAGTGTGTCGTTGAGTGACATATATCACTTCAGTGTTTTTATATCTGCCTCTGAAAAATATCCTAGCAGGATTCATTTGACTATCTAACATCACATCATCATATACGACTAAATTGTTAATACTTCCATCAATATCATCAATGCTCGGTGCTTCTTCGATATCGGTTACAAATTCAATAATACCCTCGCCGGTGCTTTCTGTTAACTTTTCGTTGTAATTCTTTAACAAATCGTAGCATCGCTGATCATCTACACTCGGGGCTATTAAATACAACTTATCACATTTCATCCATCTCGTTATCAAATTAAGTAGCAGTTGTGTCTTGCCACTTCCAGATGGTCCGACTATAATCATTCTAATTGAACTCGACAACATTGCATGGTGTTTAATAGGTTCCCGTTGTCGGGTAGCTGAAAAATCAATTACATTCATGTTAATATAAATATATTATGGATCTATATTGAGTGAAACGTAAGAAGTGTACTGGCACAAACGACTTGACGACGATTACAACTAAACATAACAGATCAGCACTTTCTGGTAAGTGTATACAATGTAGTACAAAGAAATTTAGATTTTTTTTCTATGAAATCTGCAGGAAATGCTAGCATTTCTGATGATTTAAAAAACAACGAGGAAGTGATATTGCAGCCAAGTTAGTACAACTTCCGGGAACACCATGGGCAAAATACCCAGGAGAAAAACACCTTTCAGGGTATAATTATTGTGGACCCGGGACCAGACTCGATATCAGACTCGATGATCAAAAACCAAGCCCGACCCGGTGAAAACCCAATAAAAGCTATTGATAAGGCGTGTCATGCTCATGATGTTGCTTATAAAAGCAGCAATCTGCAACATAGACATATCGCAGATGTGAAATTGATTCACGCGTTGAATTCTATCACTGATAAATCCTTCAAAGAAAAATTGGCTTCATTTTTGATAAAATCGGCAATGAAGGGTAAATTAATGTTGGGTGCTGGTAAGTAATAACAATATTGAATCTAGTTATTATTCTCCAAGATGATACTGGAGGGGTAAAGCAGCAATCAGTAAACTCGCTAACGCCGCAAAGGTGAAAAATACTACAGCAGCGGATTGGTTATCTAAACAGGCGATATGGCAAATTTATTTACCGCCGCCTAAACAAATTAACTACTCGCATTTTGATGACAGTGCTCCTAATGAAGTTCATCAAGCTGATATATTATTTCTGCCGCATGATGGTCTTTACAAGTATGCGCCAACCGTAGTTGATGTTGCGAGTTTATACAAACAAGCAGAGCCGCTAAAAACAAAATCATCAACTGAAGTTGCTTCTGCATTTGAAAGGATTTATTGAAGGGGTCCTCTGCGTTGGCCAAATCTATTACAAGTTGATCCTGGCAAGGAATTTCAGGGTGCGGTGTTATCAAAAATGACGGATTATAATGTCACCATCTGACGAGGACATACTGCACTACATCGCGACTAGGCAATTGTTGAACGATTTAATCGGACACTTGCTGAGCGGTTATTTGGATATCAATACGCGAAGGAATTTATTCAGGATAAACGATCTCGTGAATGGGTCAGGAGATTACCAGGCGTAATTACCGCGCTAAATAATGAGATTACTCGAACAATCAACATGAAACCTAACAACGCTATTAAGAAAAAGTATATACTCAAAAAACCACAAAATGATTTTTCAAAACAACCAATACTCGGTAATGTCACTGTTAGATATTTATATGAACCAGGAGAGCTCGAAGGTGGGAAAAAAGAGCTACTGATCCTATTTGGAGTGTTACTGTACATAAAATATCTAATATAACACGATCTACGGGTAGACCAGCAATCTATAGATTGGATTCAACTGCTCCTCAGCGAGGATTTACTCGCGAACAACTACAAGTGATAAACGAGGATACTCAATTACCACCGCGTGGTCTTAACTAGCACCTCCTCGTCAGTTGCACTCAAGACAAGTCAGCATCACATTTTTCTTGTATGACCAATACTACTATCTTTTCTGTCTACGGTAAATTGGCGAGGATCTTTATCCGACCAACACCAACTCATTATACAATTGCAACTCGCGCAGTGATTATTCTGTTGTTGTTTCAGTATAATTATTAATTCAGTATCAATATCAAATTCTCTGTTATTTTTTTATCCTGTTGTTTATAACCAGAGAGGTTTTTTTCTGATTATATCATCGCTGACAATATCACTTATTGTAGTTTCATTATAGTCTAAAACAACTCTTCGAAGTTGATTAATTCTTCTTACTCGGGACACTGCAAGATAAACTAAATTTGACCACTCGATGTGATTATCTATGATCCAAACAATTGCATCTGATATAGTCAATCCCTGTGAAGAATGTATCGTCGCTGCGTAACCTAGAGTCCATGGGGATTTATCAGCGCCTAATGCATCTTCTACTACATTGATATCAATCAGCACAATACTTAATACTAGAATTTGCTTCTCTGTTAAGCAGGGAATATCAACTTCGATATTTTTTTTCGTGTATCCTTGGGTCTATAACACAGTGGCATTGGAAGTGTTGCAAATTTTTCTTTATGTAATTTAAATAACTTCATCTGAAGTGTGTCTCTGACTATTTTGCTACTTGCTATTATCAAATCGTTTGGTCTCCACGCTTCCCATAAATTATTTAATGGTGTTTCCGAAATTATTTCACGTGCTATTTCACATTGGATCCTATCCGGTTGTAATCTAATTAGTTTTTTGAACTCGCGTAATTGTTCATCAAGTGCTCTATGATCAGTATTAATTCTTCATAATAGTCTACAAAGTTCTTCAACCAATCATATGGGGATAAACCGACAAATGGTGGTGGTTGGCCATAATCACCACACATTATTACTGTTGTATTCGCTAGCAATAGCCAATCAAGAAATCTTTGTAATACATCTAACGATACTGTTCATATTTCATCCCAAATAATGACTTTAGGAATATATCTCTCACCCATTCGATCAGGAGTCCATTCGTCGCCTTTCCATCGAAAGAAACTGTGATAAGTACAAGCATTAATTCCTCGTTGTTTCATTTCTCTTACAAGTCTATGGATCGGTGTTAGCACAATCATGTTTGATGCGTGAAAATCCGTGGGTGTTTTCCTACGAAATAATTCAATCGCACAAGTCGTCTTTCCTGACACACCACAGCCGTTTAAATAACTAGTTTTATATCTAGATATTGGATCAGATATCGACGGTGCATTAGATAGTTCTGATATCTGATATCTGATTATTTTTCAAGTAATTGTTTTCAATCGTAACATCTGCTGATTTGGAATAATCACGCAGCATTTCCTTTTTAATTCTCCATGATCCCCAACTCTCGTCAGAATTTGTAAATTTAGCCACTGCTTCGCTATGTTTCGCGTTTATATAAAATGAATCAGTGGCGACTCTAACCGCAGTGTCAGGAAATCTATTTATCATTGAAAATAAATTAATAGAGGAATAAGCTAGCATAGACGACCTCAAATGTGCATACTGAAGATTTTTTCCATCGTTGTAAGTAACAATTGTACCCAATTTGGTTCCATAGGACAAGAAAACATTTTTACGATTTATATATATATATCTTTAGATGTTACATCCGCGATTATAAAATCGTATTCAGCATCATCTATAATCAACCGTGAATATCTGTTATTGTCATCATCTATAATCAACCGTGAATATCTGTTATTGTCATATTTTTTTCCACCCTGAGTGAATTTACCGATTGTTTTTCTACCAAGATCCTTTGCTTGTCTATTTCTAACTTCAAAGATTTCTGTTGACCGTTTAACGATCTATTCTTCGTCTAGATCAGGAAATTGTTTTCTATAGTCGCTGATTACACTATCTAGACTATCAGGTTGTGGTAACAAGACCTCAGTCTGCGCTCGATATGATATAACTGCTTCACTGACAATCAGCGATATTAGCATTTTAGAATCAATCATATACCATAATAACACTATTGGCATCCAGTGTTTTTCAGAGATGTGTCTACCAATCTAAATATAACAGCACGGATGAAGTCATGTAGCCAATTCAAATGATACCACACGAGTAAATCCGGTTAAATCAAAATCAGGCAGTGGCCCATTAATAGCAACACGGGTAATTTCATGAATGGGATGTCCAAATCGTTTAAAATACTCAGCACATTGTCCATACCCAAGAAAACTCCCTGGATAACACGCAACTATATCAATTGAAATAATACTTTCAGAGGTGTATTTTGTATTCCATAATCCACCATGGTTATATTCAACGCAGCTTGATTTGATATCTGATATAAATTCAGCTCTTGTTGGTTTCCACGTGTTTTTCTTTCTCGCAAAATGAGCTGCAACCGACGGAATTGTAAAACAATTTGTTATTAATTGTTCGTTGACTTCTGTTGAAAAAGCAATGGCTGGTTTTTTCATCTTGTTGTGGAGGGCCTCAGTACGGTATAATTCTCCGTTTGGTCTTACAAATTGATCGAATTTACCCTCTTTGTCTTCAAAACTGTGAATTACCACACTGACACAGGATCGTTTTTACTTGACTGAGAAATAAAATCAAATAAATTTCCCGTGTAATGTTTTATTGTTCCATCCCGCGGAAATGTTGTTACCGCAGGTGTCCACGCGTGTTCATTATGATCAATAATTTTGATTGGAGCTCCTTTTGATTTATATTTTGATACGTGTAATACATCTCCTGTTATTGTCATTGTGGTTATTGGAAATCTTAATGATGTTTCTAATTTGGTTATATCTTGAATTGATGCTCCGTTTTTCCTAACTGTTAATTTCCATTCATTAATGTTTTTACGTCTTAGATCAGTCAATTTGTTTCCACGCAGCGCATTTGTGAAGTGCTCTGTTATTCGTTCTGCTACACAATTTATCCTTGACGAATATTTCATTGGTTTTAATTTTTCAATACTCGGTTTATCATTTAACGAATATACCCCGTAAGCAACTGCTGTTACAGGATAAGATCTTTCATAGTACGGTTTGTCAATCCCAGTCAGCAATCCTGGTTTGGAATCATGACTCAGAGTGATAGTTCTTTTATCTTTCAAAATTGGTTCAAATTTGTCTCGAATAATCCAATTTCCCATTTCTGAACGGATAATGTATTTCACTCTAAAAAAGTACTTTTTCTTGTCAAGATGTGAGATTATAAGTGCTGCTCTTTCATCGTTCATGGTAGCATCAACACTACCATCAATTCGAAATGTTGACCAATAGTGAGATGCTCCATCACGCTTGAATTCATTAAAACAATCGCGGATTTTACATATCATGCTTCTATCACTTATTAGACCCTTTGGTACATCTACGGAGACTCTATCGAGATTGAATTTAATATTTTTCCAAGGCTTAATTTTCGATAATCTCTCGAACTCCTTCATATTATAATTAAAACAATTATTTAAATAAAAAAAAATATTATATAATGAACCATTGCAAATGGCTTATGATAGGATCAGTAACCGCAAGTTACAAATCATGCAGAAATGAATTATGTGGATATCATTTACAAAGCGTTCGTAACGGAAGTTATGGGCCCTTATCTTGCATATAATGTGGGGTAGGTGTGAGAGGAAAATCGCAATTGTGTCTGAGTTGCGGTGGTAAGCGATATAGAGAGTTGAAGCGTTATTATGATAAACGAATTAAGAATCCCATCAATGACTCTGACAAAATGATAAGAACACCTCAAGACTACATTGGAAGATTTCCAAATAATGTAATAATTAAACCAAACAATCAATTAGACAAATAGTATTATATATAAATGAACCAAGAATTTCAACCTCATCCCGTTATCAGCGATTATGAAGCGTCTCGTGATGGTATTGTCAGACACTGCAGGCTGAAGAAACCAGTTGGTGCTGACAATTGTAAGGGGCATTTGAGGTTTGGTGGAAAAGAGGAGAAATGTTATAATCATCGTTTCATGTATTAATGTTACAATGGATTGATCAAAGATGGTTTTGTTATTGATTATATTGATGGATGTCCTCAAAAATATAAACTGGATAATTTACGAGCTATTACACAGAGTGAGAATACTGTTGGGAAAACTGGTACTTGTAAATAAATTGGGAAGAGACCCATAAAATCAAATAATACAGTAACTAACGAAGAAAAAACATTTAAACCAATGACTGAGGCTGGTAGATATTGTGTTATTTATATACCCTCCGTACGATATGTTGCAGAGGGAATAACCCGATCGGCTTTTTCGAATCGTTTTAAAAACAGAATTCAATTCATTTACGTATGAATTCTATTTTGTATTATGTGTATAACACCAAAGGGAGATAACTCGTGCAGGTATGTGTACGGCTTATGAAATAGTTACCCTCAATGGGTTTTTCTAATTAAATTCCATTGGTTGGTTTTATGTCAGGCAAACTTTGTTTCAATTAGTACCCCCTGCCCTATGGGTTTAACACTAATAATTTAGGATGAAAGTCTTAAGAAGAAAATCATTGCTGAAATTCAAAGAATTTTCAAGACTTCAAAAACAGACTAATTTGAAAAACCTCACCTCGTAAATCAATTTGATTATTGGACTGGTCAGTGAGTTTAAAATTAATTCTCGTTAACAAATCATTATGACATCGCATATTGACTGGATTAGATGGATCCTCAATGACTAGAAGCCCTGGTGGAGCTGTTGGTGCAAATGAATATAAAATATATCCTTGTTGGGCTTGATTTGATCTTTCGAGATTTATTTGGTAACTCCCTTCGATAACATCACATACTAAATTCAATGCAATCACCGAGGATATATTTACGTTCAACGGAGCGATATGTCTACCACCGCCGTCTGGGTCATTATTATACTTGAGGATTGTTGTTTTTTGTTGCCATTTGGCAAAGTTTTTTGAATAAGATCATTAACAGATTTGTTTTAGTTCATTTGCGTTATACCCAGGAAACTTGAAATCAGGTAAATCGGCCTCTGTTATATTGTAACCAGTTAGGATTTTTTGTTTATCTCCGCTCTTATCATTAATTATTACTTGAATTATTCGTTTGTTGATATATTTCATATCGGATACAAGCTGATTTAATATCCTAATGTGTTTTATGATCTCATCACGTGACCTTGTTATATAAGAGAGATGCTCTTGGAAGCTCCGTCGTAGTTGTTCTAGTTGTGTTTTATGTAATTAAATAATCTCGCTAAAATAATCACTGATGTTAGTTAACGTAAATGTAATTGTAATGGTTGAATCAGGAGTTTCTCAAAAAGAAAATACCATTGCATGGTATTGTTATCGATAAATGTAAATCTGTCGGTTAATTTTGTATGTTTTATATCATGTAAATACTCTCGATATGATGGGGTAATTTCATGATATGATTGTACATCCGTGACATAATAAGATTTTTTTGGTTCGGGTATTTAATAAGATGCCTCAGGTGGTATTTCAGGCCATCCTAGTATTGTTCTGATTGAGCTTTGATAGATATTTACGACATATCCCGGCGAGTTTATCTCAATAGCAGATGATAACGTTGGCTCATGAACTGTTATAGCGATCTTCGATTCTGTTTTAGTAATGGATTTTATTCTGCGTTGAAATTCGTTATTGATTTGTTCGATTTGGTTAGACCCTGATGGTAACGAAACAACGCTCCGGTCTGGAGTCCCGTCTTCCTTATTCTTATTCGCAAACACTAATGAATTATTCGGTTGTTGACCGCCAAATGATTTTGATCTGATATTTGGCCAACTGTGATACACTCGTAGTTTTGCTAACGCTATCTCCTTCACGGGAATCAGATATTCACACTGAATTCAGGATTCGTTGAGGTTATTGAGATCATGCTTGTTTTCACCAGGTTGGTATTTTCCGCTATTCGTTGAAGTAGTTCTTGCGACGACATTGACGCTGTCATTGTTGTTATTATTATACTCATGTTGTCGCTCTAATTTTAGAAAATTGCTAGCGGTTTTTAACATCGCGGAATCATAAACACCTACCATCGCCCTGAATTCACTATCTGATATTAATGTATCATCGAGTGACGACGATATCATCGAGGATAATTGTGAGTATGCGGTTGACACAATATGGAATTTAACTGCGTAGCCTTGTAGTTTGTGCTGGCTGCATGATGATATTTTTTTATTATTGAAATAATTCCGGCGATTGTTGTTGCTGCTGCTATAAAAATTGGAACGGCTATCGGAGCAATCATTGTTACCGAGGAGAGTATAATACCATCTCCGGTGATTACACCACTCACCGAGTACACGGCAACATCAACTGCGGTGATTCTTCGTCTGTATTTTTTATTTTTACTTGAAATCCCTCAGTGAGTATTTTGAGTTTTATTTGAAATTCTCTGACCTGATCATAACGATATTGCTGTGACGACAATATCGGTGATATTGCTGTTGATGACATCTTATTTATTACAACATATTTCAATTGAAACCGTTAGTTGTTTAGTTATTTACTTAAATCCGCTACGAATTCCCCATACCATGTTACTGAAACCTTAGCCAAATTATTATCCGTGGTTGTTATCGTAAATCGTTCAGATGTATCCTTGTCAATGATCGTTGATATTATATTGTTGACTCCAGATGAACTCGTTGATGAAATATTAAATTGAGTCGGTGTCACTAGTGTTAATCGATAAATACCCTTGACGGTTGCAATGATACTTAATATGTGGTTTTGTGGTGTCCACGTAAATGATTTGTTTGTTTGTTTGTTTGTTTGATTAGGATTTTTAACGTAGCTTTAACTTTTTCAGTCATATCGCTACGATGTCTGCAGTGAGGCAGTTTATAGTGATGTCTAGCACTGAGACATCATGCCGCAGACATGTAGCATGATGTCTCACCCAGTCACATTATCCTGATACCAGGTCGACCAGTCCTAATACTAACCTCTTAATGCTGATCGTCAAGCGAGGAAGCTGTTAGTAACATTTTTGTAAGTCTTTGGTATGACTCGGCCGGGGATCGAACCGACGACCTCCAGCTTCTGTGTTGGATCGCGCACACATTATTTACGATATTTGATTGTTCGTGAGGGATTTTTATTTTTTGAATGATTGCTATCATCCTCGGAAAACATCTTTGATTGCTTCGATGAAGTTTTTCATATCTTAGATGGATTTTTTAATATCAAGGAGTTTTATGTCAATTTTATCCAGTGTGGTTACAAAAAATTTATCAATGATATTTTTACTAAATGATGTAAACTTTTCAACGTGATCTTCATATCTGGATTGAAGTGTTGCAAACTCTAACATAGAAGTTTTTATCTCTGTGAGCTTCGATGTGGTCACTGGAGGATTATCAAAAAATTCTAATATGGATTTATTAATATCGTCCATGTTGGATTTTTGTAAATCAGTAAATTCATTAAATGCATTTAAATGATCTTCATACTCTTTAACATGATCTGCGTATTTAACTTGAAGTTTTGCAAACTCTGATATAGAAGTTTTTATCTCTGCAAGACTTTTGGTGCGGTCACTGGAGGATATCCAAAAAATTCTAATAGTGGTTTATCAATATTGGTCATGATGAATTTTTGTAAACTAGTAAATTTATTAAATGTCTTTTTATGATCGCCATACTTATCATTGAGTGATTTCAATGAATTCGCCGAGGATATATAATTGTTATCGAGTGTTAATATTTTATCTGTGATTGTTGAAAGATGTGCGCCTGGTTTGAGTTTACCCTGATCGGAAAACAACGCTATAGTAATTTCTACTGCGTTACGTTGTTGAACTAAAATATTATCTAGAGAAACATTACTCGTTTTAAATTTACCCTGACGATCTTGAAAATCAACTATTTCATTGAGATCAACACTTGCTAAGTTCAACGTCTCGGCTATTTCATCTTCGATTATTTTTTTTATATCACCGGTTGCAGATATTCCCGCAGTGCCATCGACACCAGGTTTTTTAACATTGATGAAGATCTCCCCCCAAATATCAACCTTGTTATTGTAAAAATCTTTGATTTTCTAATTACTTAGAAATGCTAGCATTTCCCATCGAAGATTTCCAGCGACTACAAGTATATTCATTTACAACTTCATGAGATGGTTTTCTCGATGATGAAATAGCGTCAAGGACATTCAATACTACGTTGCCGCATATTGGTGGGACATTCATTTGTTGTGTTGGTAGCGTAGAATACCAAGTTTTCATTTTATGAAAAGTATTTAATTGTTGTATATAACGCATAAATTCTTTAGGCGGCGCTAACCCATATGAATCAAAATAAACGATTGCACGCGGATCAATCAGGTATGCAACCCAGTGGGTTCCAGATTCGCTGCTGTTATCGAGATTAATGATACCGGTTTCAGCGGGGTATTTTTGGTTGTGCCGGCAACTGATCTTTCATAAAGACACCTCTAAAGTTTTTAATCGCTAGATTTTTAGCAGCATCGAGTAAATCAAAATTTGACATGGGAACTATTCTTGTTAATAAACCGTTCCTGGGATTCTCAGGCCACTTCCTTTGTACCATGAATACGGGGTTCCTGGTAGTCTTAGACCCTTTCCCTTTTTTGTATCCTTTCCCCGTTGCTTTCTTTAGTGCCATCCCTGTCGCGGTACCAACGACTCCTAACACTGCCGCCTTAGCAAGCGCTGGGGCTGCTCCCGCAATCAACGCTGGAATCGCAGCTAACAACGGAAATATACCACCTGATTTTATCATGTTTTTGATCGCAGCTGCAGAGAGAGTGATCTGAACACCCTTTTTTATCTTTGAAAGCATCATTGAAATGTTTTATTTTACGAGTTGTCAATGATAATTTATTCTGACCACCAGACATCTGATTGTTTCAGCGTTATCTTGGTTCCACATTTTTTAGCCGATTCTGGTTGCAATATTTTAATTTGACCAGGAGTTAACGTAACACTAATATGACTATATGACATTATACAATAACAGATTTATCTAATTATTACATTGGAAAAATTTGAAGCATTTTCAATCATAGATTTTCAATTACATATTTTCTACTGCTGCATCGATTACTCTCATTCGTCCACCAACACCTTCGAGTAGCATTGATTTGTCGCTGAGAATAACAGCAACCGCTCTGTAATTAGCAATACCGCCAGGTCGGGCTACACGAGCTCTAAAGTGTATATCAACGACGGATTGTCTTGTTACATCAAGATGTTCCAGTGAAAAGTAATAGATCGGATATAGTTTTTTAAAAATCCAACTGTGATATTTGCAGACCAGTATCTACATTTTCATCACGTCCCATATATGATAACAAACGATAATATACACGTGCGATTTGGTTAAAGTTATAATCACATAATATATCTTCGGTTGGTTCCTGTTGTCCATTTATTCTTATTGAGACTTCATTAACACCTATCTGATCAAATATCATATGACTTCGTTCTTGATTGTTTAATCGCTCAGTATTCTGTAGCGCAATAAATATATGACGTGACGCAGCAACACCTTGTTTTGATGCCAGGTGCCATGTAAATGTACCATCAATATTATAATTCATGGTATCCGTTGTTGTTGTTAGCCAAGTTAGCAATGATTTTCCTCCATGATCCATAAATGATAGTAATCGTTCTTCTGTTGTGATTGATGGAGTCATTACTGGCATCCACAGTGATAGTTTTGTTAAAACTCGGATAGTTGGGTTATTGTCATATGGTGTATTAGTTGCAACATTTGTTACGAGTTCTCCTTCTACTTCGATAAACGCTTCACATGGTAGAAAGTATTTACTGGTATCATGGACTTGAAGTTCGATTCTTGCTCGAAGATCCGGTTGTACTGCATGATAAGAATAAAATTGATAATCGCGTACAGAATAATCTTTGCGCACTGGGGCTTCCAGTCAAAAGCTGGATCAAGTGATCGTTTCAACATTTTATTATATATTCCTCGATCTAAATCATAATTTTTATCGTCGTCGTCGTGGTTTTAAGCCGCTTCCCGCTATCATATTTGCAATATTATTTCGTTGTGCCTCATATGTATCATTAACCAACGACGGAGTCGTTAACGATGCTAATTTTTGATCTACTGCGTTATTTATTATTTTACTAACACTTGCAGGCATCCCTTCCGTAGATGGCAGCGCCAGTGATGGTTTCTTTTTTCGTCGAACTAACGACATTAGTTTATCCTTTGCAGCGGAAAATGCCTTCCCGGCAAGATCTCCAACAGCGCTAATACCCTTATCACGAATAACATCAATATCTTTCATTGATAATTGTTTTGCTAATTGCGCCACTTTTCGAGCCATTCTCGCAAATAACCCTGCAATGGTATTGCAGAGACCATCACCATAGTACGTTCTATAAATAGGCAATCGTGAATTTACTACATAGACGCTGGTTGTTTTATCATGGTTGTAGTGTATGATCATCTTATTTAAATGCTATTTATCTAATGTCAAAATTGCTAGCAATTTCGGTGATCAGTCACCGGTGACATGCAGATATCAGCTGCTTCATTAATTATTTCCTGTGAGTTATTTCCAGCTCGTTTTCCTCATATGAGAACTTCTAATCATGCTATATCGCTGAGTATATTACCAGGACAACGAACAAGACCACTATCTGAAATTCCATTGGAAAATTTTTAATTTTTAGAAAATCCCTTCCCACTACTATAACCAGTTGCACCTTGTGAATAGTATTGTGTTATATCAAAGAGTTTTGATTGCTCTGGTAATTTAAGAAATCCGGTATCCAATTGCTTCTCTGTAGATGATTCAGCCTTTCTTATTGCTTCCATTAGTTCGTTATACGTAGCATCTCTTTTCGATGCCTGAAATGCACCTGTTAACACACGATATAATCCATTATACCTGTCTTTTTTATTAGGGAGATTTCAATCATCGTGGATGTACTTTTTTCTCTGATGAAAACTCCTAACGACGAAATCAGCTAATTTTTCAATAGAATCAAATTTCATATCTTTAATTTCATCTAATTTACCCGAGCGGAATTTATCATTGAATGCAACTCGTCCACAAGCAATATCACCGTGTTGTTGTTGTTGTTGTTGTTCAAGTGGTTCAGGTGGTACGCTAACATCAATATCACCAAATCGCTCGAATTCTTTTTGAGTTTGTTCAGCTGCTACTATATCACCAGGAAGTGTTTTTAAAGATTTTTTGTTTGTTTGGATCTCGTTGCTATTTTTTCAAGTACAGGAAGAAGAGGAGCTTCTTTCTTTTACTCCTTCCTTGGGAATTTCTCCGTATATTGCTCGCTCAGTGGCTGATTTTACATCTTTTGTTGCCGTGGTTATTGGTTTAAACAATTCCTCAGTCCCTGTTATAAAATCAGTCTGAAGACTGTCTAGCTTTTAGTTTTCCTCTAACAGAATCACGGATTGGTATGAATTTCTTAATTGAGGCTAATCGTTCGAGTGCTAATCTAGTCGTTAGTGCTTCGTTTACCATAATATAGAACGACAAATTGTCTTGTTAAACGTACGAAAGAAAACGCTAGTGTTTTTAAATGTAGTGAAAAATGCAACAAAATCAATGAAAAATGCAAAAAAAATGACCAAAAATAAAAAAAAATATACAAATTCATTCACGGTGAAGAGCACACGCATACTTGTTAGGTGAGTAAGAGTTCTACCTGTCCATTGTATTGTATAGAACTTATTCTGTTGAGGTAACCAAAGTGGGGTTTTGGGTTTGGCGGATAATATCTCTTATTGTTTTAACCCTCAAATTAATTGTGCGTTTGATTTCATATTGCTGCCCCAATTCTTTTCTGATTTTTTCGACTACACTGAATAACGGGACAAACTTACATACTTGACGTCGTTACATAATACAGGGAGTCACGAATTTCATTCTGGATTTCCTTTTAAAGAAAAGCATACCTTTTATGTAATACGTGTTTATTATTCATAGCGCCGTGTTCAATATCTTGAAAATCAGAAAGAATCTGATCACATTTTAATCGTTCTGATAATTGAATTCCTTGATTTTTCAAATTTGAAATCTCAGTTATGATCTCATTGATATTTTCAGAATTCATTTATATATAATAATATATATCTCTAATTTGAAAAATTGATATTGAATTCATTTATATATAATATATATTTTTAATTTGAAAAATTGATATTTTCTGAATTCATATTAGATATAATAATATATATTTCTAATTTGAAAAATTGATATTTTCAGAATTCATATTATATATAATAATATATATTTCTGATTTGAAAAATTGATATTGAATTCATTTATATATAATATGAAAAATTTGAAAAATTGATATTGATATATTTATCAAAAATATATAATAGCGATAATTGTCACAGAATTAGGCGAAAATTGAATTTATTTCTTCTTGAATAATATTTCACCATTTTTCAAGGTAAGCGACGTGTAGCGATTTGCATGTGCCTGACTACAAATCACTTGAACATTATAATCACGGGGTGCACGGGAATTTTGCCGTGAATTCTGCTCACCTATTTGGGGACATATAAGGCAGAATATTTCTAAAAACGATTACGAGTCAAAAGTATCTTGTCAAAGGAGAGATAGCTCGTCATTCTTTCTCCAGCCAAAGGGGTGAGTGTTAAATTTATATTTCATTTTATTGTGAATTTTTATTCAGTTTATCATTTCATGTAATTATGCCTTTATTACAATGCAGATTTAAACCGTTGAATATTTGGAATTACTAGTCACTATTACACTTTATATGCAATAGCGTAATCTAAATTTTAGATTGTTTTAGAAACAACTATTATTAGTTTGGTTTCTTTTTTGTAGCTGAATTGTAGCTGAACGTCTCTGAACGTCTCTGAATTGTAGCTGAACGTCTCTGAATTGTAGCTGAACGTCTCTGAACGTCTCTGAATTGTAGCTGAATGTGATTGATTGCTCCAGCAAAAAGGGCTGAATGTGATTGATTGTGCCGTGATTGTGCCGTGATTATCCTGTTTAATTGTGCCATTTGATTGTGAGATCAAATTGAGGTATCTGACTGTCTGTTTCTCAGATTGTCTGTCCGTCTACGTCTGTCGAGACGTGTAAATATCCGGAAATCTAGAAGTCTAAATGTCCGAGTGTCGGAGCTGTCAAGAGGTGTAAACGTCCGGGGTAGCATCTAGATATTTGGGACCGGTGGTTCTAGTATGTGCTGTATGCTGTCTGTACGTATAACTGTAGTGGATCCGTGAAGGGCAAGTGGCCGATAAAAGTATTGGGTCAACCCTAGGTATTCGGAGAAGCTGTGCGGCGATTCAGCAGTTGGTGAATCGTACGGTTGTACAGGGTCGAGACGCATGTGTGTTTCAATTGTTACAATTGAATACATTGTTATATTTACACGTAGTTACTTTGAATCACAGTAGTATTTCAAGGGATTACATGAATCTCAATAACAGTTAATAACTTGGTTAATACATGTAGATGTTTGTACTTGTTGTCGCAATCCATACGTGCGATAGTATAGTTTGATGTTTGTATTTGTTATCGCAATTTATACGTGCGATAATACAACTTTTGTAAAGGTTCCATTTTATTTGAAACATTTGTGTAGTCCAGGAAGTTCCTTGGATCTGTGTTTAGTCCAGGAGATTTCTTGGATCTGTGTTTATTTTGTATTAATATTTAATTTATCTTTGAATTGTGAATGGTTGTGAAGTGTGATCGTGGGTTGAATGCACGAGTTATTGTGTTGATACATCATTTTTCATTAATAATTTATTTCATAAATTTACATTATCTTTCACATATTGTGTTTGTGTTGTTCATTTAATCCACCATCCACTCGGTAACAATTCTGTTACAATGGTGTCAGAAGTGGGATCGCTGAATTAAGTGAACTGTCAATCATTTTGTTTGTGAAAGTATACATTTAATGTTTATATTTGAGCGTGACTTTCTTGACAAGATAATCCTCAAGCAGGGGTTTATTTTTGTTTAGTTCATCTAGGTCCGTGGGTCCAGTATAAACGTAGTTAAAGCATTGGTTTAGTTACCTTCATCAGGAAGATAAGGTCAGCCTGTGCTATATATATTTATATTTATATTACAATTGTCATGTCATCCCTTAAGGACTTGGTTGCCTTAGGCAAAGAATTTGGATATGAAGGTGAAAGTTTAAGGAAATTTATTCAGGAAGAACAAGCCCGGGAAAGGGAAGAAAGGGTAAGGGCAAGGGAATTAGAAAGGGAATTAGAGAGGGAAAAAGGGAAAGCCGAAGAAAGGAAACGGGAATAAGAAAGGGAGTCCGAAGAAAGGAAACGGGCATTAGAAAGGGAATTAGAAAGGGAAAAAGGGGAAGCCGAAGAAAGAAATGGGCCTTTGAGAGGGAAAAGATAGAATTTGAGAAGGAAAAGATAGAATTAGAGAAGCAGGCCGAAAAGGATAGGATAGGATGGGAAATGGAAGCGGAGGACAGGCGAATAGAGTTAGATAAACGAGCAAAAGTAGAAATGTTAGAGTTAGAAAAACGAGCAAAAGTAGAATTGTTAGAGTTAGAAGAAACAGCCAAGCAACGGGATCATGAGCGTAAGGTAGAATTAGTAACAGCTGGAAAAGGAGAACACGATTCTGCCTCTAGCAAATTAAGGGGCCCCAAACTACATCCCTTTGACGATGAAAAAGATAACATGGATAGCTATCTTCTTCGGTTTGAGCGGTATGCCGAAAACCAGAAGTGGAGTCAAAATGACTGGGCATTGCATCTTAGTGCTCTATTAAAAGGTAATTCGCTGGATGTATACTCACGACTTCCTAGAGACGATGTGTTTAAATACGTCCAAAAGGAAGCACTTCTTAAAAGGTACGAGCTCACTGACCAGGGTTTTCGTAAAAAGTTCAGGTATAGCAAGCCCGATAAGGGAGAAACCTTTGGTCAGTTCATCGCTAGAATTGCGAAACTATTTTGAGCGGTGGATTGAATGCGGCAAAGCTGTGAAAACGTTTGAAGGGTTGACTGATTTCTTGCTCAGAGATCAATTACTTAACACAGTTGGGCGAGAACTAGATCAATTTCTGAAAGAGAAAGTCTTCACAAACGTAAAAGATATGGCTAAGCAAGCCGATTTCTTCGCCGAAGCTCATGGGGGAACCCAGAACGTGGTTTCAAAAGATTTTAAGTCTGGAAACCAGTCTACGAGAACGATGCCTAGGGAGCTTGTGAAATCAGCTGAGGCAAATAGTTCAGTTAGGAATCCAGGTATTCAGCGTGTGCAATGTTACTTGTGTAATGTATGGGGTCATGTTCAAAAAGACTGTTCTAAAAGAAAGGGACTTGTACATAAGGTAGCAGTGGCTATACAAAGTAAAGGTATATCTGATAATATCGTACAGGTAGAACCATGTATTCATTCGCTTGGCACGTGTCTATTTCCCGAAGCGCGAGAACCAACCGCGAGAGGGTTAGTCAACGGTCAAGAAGTCGTAGTATTACGTAACACTGGTTGCACGGGCGTAGTGATCAAACATAGTCTCGTGCAGGATAATCAAATGCTCGGGTGGGAGTCCCCAGGTATGCTAGTTGATCAGACGATCGGTCGCATTCCCGTAGCAAGGATCACTGTAACAACACCTTTCCTCACTGGAACTGTAGATGCCCTTTTTATAGAAAACCCTATTTACGATCTGACGATCGGTAATGTTGAAGGTTCCCGTCTTCCAACCATGGCAGATTTTAAGATACCTTTGGCCTAGGCAATCGAAACGCGAGCGCAAACACGACGAGAGAAAACCGCGTTTTATAAATTAATAGTCCCTGAATCGATCTCCGGAATTTCGCGTGATGATTTCAAACGAGAGCAAGAACGTGACGAATCCATCAAAACAATTGAGAAAATCGCGTCCGGCGCGATTAAACACTGCAAGGGTGGGGGTAGCTCAAGATTCGTACGGAAGAACGAATTAATTCATAGAGAGTTTAGAGCTTGGGAGGGTAAGAAGTATTGGCAAGTGGTCGTACCCCAGAGATATAGATCTCAAGTACTTAGGGTGGCGCATGGGTCGAGCATGGCGGGACACCTAGGTAAGGCTAAGACCACTAGCAGAGTAGTCGCTGAATTCTACTGGCTCGGTGTTAATGGCGATCTCACACGGTTCTGTAGGTCGAGCGACGTATGTCAGAAAACCGTATGTAAGGGAAGGGTCACAAGGGTGCCCTTAGGACAGATGCCATTAATAGATACACCATTTAAAAGAGTGGCAGTAGATATTGTAGGACCATTACATCCAGTTACCGAAAGAAAGAATCGGTATATTCTTACTCTTGTTAGCTACGCGACCAGATACCCCGAAGCAGTAGCATTACCAACTATTGAAACGGAAAAGGTAGCTGAAGCATTAGTAGATATCTTCAGTAGGGTAGGGGTGCCAGAAGAAATCCTCACGGATTGTGGTGCCCAATTCACCTCTGACCTCATGGGTGAAATAAGTAGTCTGTTATCCATCAAACAGCTAAACACTACCCCATACCATCCGATGTGCAATGGACTGGTAGAGAAGTTTAATGGTACCCTGAAAAACATGCTACGAAAGATGTGCGCAGAACGTCCGCAAGACTGGGACCATTATTTGCACGCTGTTCTGTTCGCGTACCGCGAAGTACCGCAGGAAAGTTTAGGGTTTTCACCCTTCGAACTGTTGTATGGTTAAACTGTCTTCCTTCTCTATTTGTTCTAAATGGACAATTAAACAAGTCTTATTATAGTGAATAGAGAGACAGTCTGACGGAAGAAGACAAACAGACAGATCTATGTTTGTTTATTTGTTTGATTAGGATTTTTAACGTAGCTTTAACAATTTTTCAGTCATAATCCATAAACCGTGGTCATAACGTTTATATCATGGGTCAACATTAGTTTGTTACAAGCAATAATTAAATAATGTAGACGAGATCTGAAGCTACAAAATGACTAGGATATATCCAAGTTTGTTTCACTGCATTTATATTTATCCCCAGCCGACTAACATACATATTATTAATAGCTGTGTGTGGGAGTGCAAATCAATAAAGGCTTTGCCGTAGCTATGATTTTACTGGCACATCAAAAGCCTTATTGATTTGTCTTGGAACAGGCTAAGGGCCCGCGCAGACTTGATAAAATATTTGGTTGAAATCGTAGCAACTTTCATTATAAATTTCAAGGATTGTTAACCCCATAGCAGCAGCAGGGGTGAGGGACATCTGAAACATGCATGGCCATATTTTTCAGTATATTATTATGCCTAAACAAACATTCTATCAAAAATTTCACATTTAAATGGTATCTCTACAGTTTATATTCTCATGTGCATCTTTAAATCATTATTCTACTTAAAAATTTTCTCACAAACTTACATATGAACGCTTTTTGTCTGGTATGTTTTCTCATTTGCACCTTTAAATACATTAACCCCTGGCGCAAAATTTATGGGGAAGGAGGTAGTAGCCTACTGCCTAATTCCAAGTTCTGTAACATCAAGATCATGTATGATACTTTGATAGTTTTATTCATTAAAGTGGTTGGTATTATAGAAAGATATACAAATTTAGCTCTACAATGATACCAAATAAACTGGACATTTTAGTTGCACTAAAAAATACAGAGGGTATAATCTAATTTTCAGACCAGATTTTTCACCCAAATATTTGTTGCGGTTGGAACCTAATTCTGTCCAGATTTCAGACTTGTTGGCCTCAAATTTAAAGCAGACTAGTCGGAATCTTTGCAAGGATTCGCTCGGCATTTTTAGTTTTTAGGCATGCTAATGTAAATTGTTTGGAAATCGATGTATGTAACCTGATATGCCCCTTAAAATCATCATTGTGCATAAACATTTGCACAAAAACTTCAAATTTTAATGTTTTTTCTCCAGTAAGTATTGTCAAGTGCACCATTAAAACACTATTATAACGTGAACAATTGCTCATAAACTTCACAGTGTTTCTCCTTTATGTATTCTCATGTGCACCTATAAATGACTGTCATGTGTAAACATTTTCTCACAAACTTCACATTTGAATGATTTTTCTCCTGTATGTTTTCTCATCATGTGCACCTTTAAATTACCATTCATAGTAAACATTTTCTCACAAACTTCACATTTGAATGGTTTTTCTCCATTATGTATTCTCATGTGCAGCTTTATATCGCCGTCATCAGTGATTAATCTATCCCTGCGTCCCGCGTCCAGCACGCACAAAAAATGGCTGGGACTCATTAGATGCTCATATGTGCAATACATTTTAAAGGACCAACATCGTGCTTACTGTGAATTTTGTTTAACAGGACTTTCTTTTCACAAGGCAAATATTATCTTTGCACCGGTCATGTGGTACTCATTCCTTAACAGTATACTATTATGGGATCTCATCAGTTCCGCTCATGTTTCCGGGTAAAATGTTTCCAAAGAAGATGATGAAAAATTGACCTTAAACAAAGGACATTGGATATTTTGTTTAATGATTCAAATTCCACTGATCAGCAGCATTTGGTTTCGTCATCTGATGTTCAGGATGCAAATGTGTGCTCGGCCTCCAGCGTAATACATAAATTACCAAAAATTCAACAGTTTCAGCCGAAGTGGTTAGACAATTCGGCCCAACTTGGACTGAAAATAAGACAATTTGGCCCAATTTTAAAATACAACTGACAAGTATTTATTTGTAACATATATTTTGACAATTCTTATATAGTATGTTTTATAATAAAATTTGGAACATTTTGTGAACAAGATAAATGTCCGAAAATTATAATGGTTAGGAAAAACCGGAGAAAGAAAGGATTATATTAGAGCTGTACGCTTGTTCTCAAAAACTTAATTCTCAAGCAAAACAAGAGATATTCTCGAATTGAATGTATTTATTACAAATAAATTTATACAGATAAAATGGTAGAAAATTGCATAATTAGTTATTTTGCAATAATTTGACATAAATTTAATTCAGAACATGATTCTGTTTTGCTGTTATATGTTACGAAAAAGATAGAAAAGTGTGCACAATGAAAGATGCATCTTTACCAAAATTTCTTGTATTTTAAATTGCATTTAATTTGATAATGAATATTCAAAACACCACAAACATTTTAAGTTGTCAAATTAATACCATTCTGATCATAACAGTTTCCGATTCAAAATATTAGCGCGAAAGTTTACAACGTGTATGCCTTTTTAGTCAATGCAAGCATATAACGTATGTATCAGAGACATACGACAAGAGACTGTTCATTAAATATGTAATCATTTTCACTCAGTTTCCCCTTTTGATATGTATATTAATGTATCTCAGTGTGTTTGCAGAATCATTGTACTCATTACATTTAAGCGGGACTCATTATTTGAATATATGCGAGTCCTGTGACTCTTTGGGATGAAATTGTAGATTAATCACTGCCGTCATATGAAAACAGTTTCTCACATGCTTCACATTTGAATGGTTTTTCTCCAGTATGTATTCTCATGTGTCGCTTTAAATGACCACTCTGAGTAAACATTTTCATGCAAATTTCACATTTGAATGGTTTTTCTCCCGTATGTCTTCTCATGTGTACCTTTAAAGCACTATTCTGAATAAACATTTTCTCACAAACTTCACATTTGAATGGTTTTTCTCCATTATGTATTCTCATGTGCAGCTTTATATCGCCGTCATATGAAAACAGTTTCTCACATACTTCACATTTGAATGGTTTTTCTCCAGTATGTATTCTCATGTGTCGCTTTAAATGACCACTCTGAGTAAACATTTTCATGCAATTTTCACATTTGAATGGTTTTTCTCCCGTATGTCTTCTCATGTGTACCTTTAAAGCACTATTCTGAGTAAACATTGTCTCACATACTTCACATTTGAATGGTTTTTCTCCAGTATGTATTTTCATGTGCCTCTCTAAATTAAAATTTTGCATAAACTTTTCCTCACAAACTTCACATTTGAATGGTGCTACTCCTGTATGTTTTCTCATGTGTACATTTAAAGCACTGTTATCTGTAAACATTTTCTCACATACTTCACATTTGAATGGTTTTTCTCCAGTATGTATTCTCATGTGCAGCTTTAAACAACTGTTCCGTGTAAACATTGTCTCACATATTTCACATTTAAATGGTGTTTCTCCTGTATGTGTTCTCGTGTGTACCTTTAAAGCACTGTCATATCTAAACATTTTCTCACATATGTCACATTTGAATGTTTTTTCTCCAGTATGCTTTCTCATGTGCACCTTTAAATGATCAATCTGAGTAAACATGTTCTCGCAAACTTCACATTTGAATGGCTTTTCTAGAGTATGTATTCTCATATGGATCTTTAAATTACCATTTTTAGTAAACAATTTCTCACAAACTTCACATTTGAATGTTTTTTCTCCAGTATGTATTCTCATATGCATCTTTAAAGATCTACTCTGCGTAAACATTTTCTGACAAAGTTCACATTGCATCGAGTTTTCTCCAGTATGCATTCTCGTGTGCACTTTTAAATCCCGATTCTGAGTAAACAAGTTCTCAGAAACTTTACATTAAAATAAGTTTATCTCCAGTATGTATTAAATTGTGCCTCTTTAGATGATTCTGCTCGTAAATATTTCGTGTAATTCACATTTGAATGGCTGTATCTCCAGTGGTCTGGAACGCTGAATAATGTATTATGACAGTACTAAATGTTCTTTTCGGCACATATTAAAACTTTTTCGCTAAAAATCTGTAAAGTTTCTGTTAATTTTCGTCTTTCTATTGCTATATAAAATATCTTTCTCAAAAGAAGCGCGAAAATAAACACCATGGGGGCACAACTCTATATTATCGAGGTGTTTGCCTAATGCACGTATGGTTGCATGCGTATATTATAATTAAAAAATTAAAATAAAAAAAAATAAAAAAAACATATTGCAATTTAAAGTGAACTGGTAGAATATTTCCACAATAATCAAAAGCATTAAATGATCAAAGAGAATACACAAATGAAATTGAAGTGAAAATTCATGATTAACATCATTACAAACTAAATGCAATTTTTAACTTCATATGAATGTTGAATACAATGTGGGCAAATATTTTAAATTCATAGAATTATTATTATTATTATTATTATTATTATTATTATTATTATTACTTTTTTCAAGACACTTTAGCTGTTGTATTCATATTTACGTACTAGAAGCATAATCATACGAAACATTTTGAAAATTTTAATCCATATTGGCAACCATGGATTTAAATTGCAGTCTTAACCCTGAAATGACATTTATGTCGCCATCAGTACATGACCTATAATCATCAGACATCAGACAATACATTAGATATATTTCCTAACCAATGTCAATGCATGTATGCACTGCTAAATGACATCACCGAAAAGCAAAGAGGCTTTGGATTTCCACCAGACTCACTCTTCGTAAAGAAATCTATAAAGCCGTTAAGAAGAACGTCACATAGGTGGCGCTCTACAGTTTTGTACTTTGCATATCAGTGTGACGTATCACTTAGATGCCATACAAAAACATGATCATTTATCACTTGAACCAAAAAAGAGAAAATTTGGCTAGAAAATCATGTAAAGCCTATGGTGAATGCCAAGGCAATATGGGCTAGGGGGAGTGGTGTATACTGTGATAGTCAGGTACATTTAATAATTGTTACATGCATTCATTTAAAGGATTTAAAGTGTATGGATGTTCATTGGGTACAAAATTATTGATTGAATTAGCAAACATTGAATTTTGTACAAGTTTTCTGTTGCTTTTTTGTTTGCGTTTGATGTAGCATATGTACTTGTACTGAAGACTTGATTTCCTCTCCCTATCTTTTACTCTTCTCTGATCTCGTTCTACTATGAGCTGAAATACTGGATCAGACTGAGTAGAACAATTCCATGAGACTTGGTCAGTGGGAGTGTAAAGTTTCCTGTACCATACTCAGAGCTATGAGGCGATGAATGACATAATGCATCAAAATTTCTGCTCCATACTGATATTTTAGGTGCATAGGTAAAATGATATTGTGCATGCTCTCGCACTTATTTGTGTTTAGAAAGTGTTAAATTTTACTTAGCTTGACATCTAAGACAAAATTTCTTAGTAAATATTCAAGCTTTTTAATATAAGAAAGATTTAAATGTTTCCCACATGGCAGAAATTTTGAGTAATAGGATGCTAAATGGGCAAGTCAGTCACTCCAACTTTGGCCTTGTAGCAAGAAAGTGCCAACATCGCATTTAAATTTCCTGTGCCTGTGCCTCACTTTCTATGTCCTTGGCACTTTTCTGGACAAGCAGCCTGTTCTGCTTCCTGCAGATTGCAGTTTGTACATTTAACTGTTAAAAAAGCACACAGTTTTTGAGTTTTGCTTTTATACATCGGTGGATTATATCGCTTGCAATTTCCAGCTCAGTCATACATTATGCACAATGTTCCCAATATCCTAGTTAGTTTTGGTATGTTCATAATTACATTTCCATTGATGTTGACAACACGCTGCAACATGTGACCCAACAATTAAGTTTTCTTCATTTCTTTCTTTCTCCAATTCAGGGCAAAGCTTGGATGCACTTTATTTGGGCCACAGGAAGATAGTGATTCTTCATATACATCAATTCTTGGGCGCTTTATTTGTGGAGATGTAGAACCAGATTGCAACCTGAATAGGTTGGTCACTCTTGGATACTCGTAATCCATAGTCCTATGGTTGACTGTGTTGTATGAACTCTTGTGGACAAATAGAAATTTTCTTAGCTCTTCCTTTAGCCATGTTTTCTTAAATAGTGGCTAATGTGGGTTGATGTAGTATTAGTGACATCATGGTTACCAGTTGTTCCTGGTTGTGATGGATCTTAGACAGTATGTAACATCATAATCAGGCTGGGGCTTGAAATTGTTGGGAAACGCACCTACCCCCTTTTTGGCATACAAGTCTGCATGTTTTGGTTTTATAATTAATTTTACCATGTAAAGCAGTCAACATATTTGATTTTCATTGTAATCAATTATGTATGTAATCATCAATCACATTCCTGGTCCATGGAATGGTCTCACCAGGAATTAATTCCCCTTGACTTTTCATTTCAATTCTTTGGCATACAAGCATTAGTGCAGATTCAAATTAGATTACTAGTGCATGGGAAAAAAGTAATTATTTACAAACCTAATATATATTTATGTCTACTGTTATGAATTTATAGCATCAAGGACTTTTTTTCTTAATCCAATGCTGGACAATTTTTGTACTATTACCTCAAACTTTATGGAATTTTCCTCACTTTTCTCACTTGATGTACATGTATACATGACCAAAGTATAGTTTGCAACTTTGGAAATGATCAAAATACATTATTTGATGTTTGGATTGAAAAATAAAACAAATACTTCATATGCATTTATTCTTGAATGTCTTTCTTTAATGTCAAAGTAATAGCATTTCCCAGTGACGTTACAATACAGTTTTGACGTCATGAAGCTACATTTAAGTTACTTCAGAGGGGTATAGTAAATTAACTATGTGTTTGTAATTTTGGAAGTAAATACCATGTATGTTATATCAATATGTTTGAAATTGACTGCAGAATATGACAAGTTTTTCAATAAGTTGAAAACACATCTTCAGTGTTTCTTTAAGGTGGCGCTCTACAGTTTCGTACTTTGCATAGGGTTAGAATTTTAAAGAAAAATAATTTTCTGGGATTTCTTCACTGGTTATACTGGCAATATAATAAAGACTTTGTATATCTTAGGTGCTGGGAGAAGAAATTTCAATTCCTTTTATTTTGATGTATAATTGATAGGTGTACTTTAGGTTCTAGAGTATACAGCTTGGGCTAACTTAAGATATGCTCATGTAAACAAACTGCTAGCTCCGCATGGTCATTTTCACTCCCTGGACTTCAGAGGTAAATTGTATAAAAATGGTCCGATAACTTTTTTGACTTTTCAGATATTTTGTAATTTGTTCATCGCACTTTCAGAAGCCGATATTGCCTACTTCAGCAAACTTTGTTTTCCCTAGTTTAATAACTGCTGAAGTTAGTGTACTTTTGATTAATTCTGGCTAATTTTTAAAGCACATGGGAGCATCCATTTTGTTATACCATGCGCTTAGATCATTTACAATTTCCACAAGTGCAGTATCCAAAGAAATATCAGCCACATTACATCAAAGTAGCATTGAGATATGCCAACATTATCTCCATTGTGCATGTTACAAATACAAACAACTTCACCTCACATACGTCACTATCTGAAAAGTACATATTAACTGGTGAGCGCCCCCTAAATGAGTATGTTTGAGACGTTCTCTTAGCGGCTTCTTAGATTTCTTTACGAAGAGTGAGTCTGGTGGAAATCCAAAACCTCTTTGCTTTTCGGCGATGTCATTTAGCAGTGCATACATGCATTGACATTGGTTACGAAATATATTAAATGTGTTGTCTGATGTCTGATGATTATAGGTCATGTACTGATGGCGACATATATGTTATTTCAAGGTTAAGACTGCAATTTAAATCCATGGTTACCAATATGGATTAAAATTTTCAAAATGTTTCGTATGATTATGCTTCTAGTACGTAATTATGAATACAACAGCTAAAGTGTCTTGGAAATAATAATAATAATAATAATAATAATAATAATAATAATAATAATAATAATATTTCTATCAATTTAAAATACTTGCCCAAATTGTATTCAACATTCATATGAAGTTAAATAATAATTGCATTTAGTTTGTTATGATGTTAATTTAATCACGAATTTCCACTTCAATTTCATTTGTGTATTCTATATGATCATTTAATGCTTTTGTTTATTGTGGAAATATTCTACCAGTTCACTTTAAATTGCAATATGTTTTTTTTTTGTTTTTTGTTGTTTTTTTTTATAATATACGCATGCAACCATACGTGCATTAGGCAAACACCTCGATAATATAGAGTTGTGCCCCCCTCCCCTGGTGTTTACGCGCTTCTTTTGAGAAAGATTTATATAAATATATATATATATATATATATATATATATATATATATATATATATATATATATATATATATATATATATATAGCAATAGAAAGACGAAAAATAACAGAAACTTTACAGATTTTAAGTAAGCAGTAATAGCAAAAAAGTTTTAATATGTGCCGAAAAGAACATTTAGTACTGTCATAATACATTATTCAGCGTTCCAGACCACTGGAAATACAACCATTCAAATGTGAATTAGACGAAAATCATCTAAAGAGGCACAATTTGATATATACTTATTTAAATGTAAAGTTTCTGAGAAGTTGTTTACTCAGAATCGGGATTTAAAAGTGCAAATGAGAATGCAAACTGGAGAAAACTCAATGCAATGTGAAGTTTGTCAGGAAATGTTTACGCAGAGTAGATCTTTAAAGATGCATATGAGAATACATACTGGAGAAAAAACATTCAAATGTGAAGTTTGCGAGAAAATGTTTACTCAGATTGATCTTTTAAAGGTGCACATGAGAAACCATACTAGAGAAAATCCATTCAAATGTGACGTATGTGAGAAAATGTTTAGGTGTTACAGTGCTTTGAAGGTACACATGAGAACACATACAGGAGAAACACCATTTAAATGTGAAATATGTGAGACAATGTTTACACGGAACAGTTGTTTAAAGCTGCATATGAGAATACATACTGGAGAAAAACCATTCAAATGTGAAGTATGTGAGAAAATGTTTACTCAGAATAGTTCTTTAAAGATACACATGAGAATACATACTGGAGAAAAAACAGTTATTTAAAGATACATATGAAAAAACATACTGGACAAACACCATTCAAATGTGAAGTTTGTGAGAAAACTTTTATACAAAATACTAATTTAAAGATACACATGAGAATACATACTGGAGAAAAACCATTCAGATGTGAAGTTTGTGAGAAAATGTTTACAGACAACAGTTATTTAAAGATACATATGAAAAAACATACAGGAGAAACACCATTCAAATGTGAACTTTGTGAGAAAATATTGACACAGCACAGTGGTTTAAAGAAGCACATGAGAATACATACTGGAGGAAAACTATTTAATTGTGAAGTTTGTGAGAAAATGTTTACAGATAACAGTGCTTTGAAGGTACACATGAGAAAACATACTGGAGAAACACCATTCAAATGTGAAGTGTGTCAGAAATTGTTTACAAATGAAAGTAGTTTAATGGTGCACATGAGAATACATACTGGAGAAAAACCATTCAAATGTGAAGTTTGTGATAAAAAGTTTACACAAAATGTTCATTTAGAGACGCACATGACAATACATACTGGAGAAAAACCATTCAAATGTGAAGTTTGTCAGAAAATGTTTACTCAGAATGGAAGTTTAGAGAGGCACATGAGAATACATGCTGTAGAAAAGCCATTTAAATGTGAAATATGTGAGACAATGTTTACACAGAACAGTGCTTTAAAGAATCACAGGAGAAAACATACTGGAGAAACACCATTCAAATGTGAAGTTTGTGAGAAAATGTTTACACAGAACAGTGCTTTAAAGATACACATGAGAAAACATACTGGAGAAACACCATTCAAATGTGAAGTATGTGGGAAAATGTTTACTCAGAATAGTAATTTAAAGGTGCACATGAGAAAACACTAGAGAAAAAACATTCAAATATGAATTATGTGAGAAAATGTTTACACATGACAGTGATTTAAAGGTGCACATGAGAGTACATAAGGGAGAAAAACTGTGAAGTTTATGAGCAATTGTTCACGTCGAATAGTGTTTTAATGGTGAAATTGACAATACTTACAGGAGAAGAAAAAAAACATTCAAATTTGAAGTTTTTGTGCAAATGTTTATGCACAATGGTGATTTTAAGGGGCATATGAGGTTACATACATCATTTTCTAAGCAGTTTCCATTAGCATGCCTAAAAATTAAAAACGTCCAGCGAATCCTTGCAAAAATTCCGACTAGTCTGCTTTAAATTTGAGGCCAACAAGTCTGAAATCTGGACACAAAATTGGGTTCCAACAGCAACAAATATTTGGGTGAAAAAACTGGTCCGAAAATTAGATTATACTCTCTGTATTTTTTAGAGCAACTAAAATGTCCAGTTTATTTGGTATCATTGTAGAGCTAAATTTGTATATCTTTCTATAATACCACCCACATTAGTGAATCGAACTATCATACATGACCTTGATGTTACAGAGCTTAGAAGTAGGCAGTAGGATACTACCTCCTTCCCCATAAATGTTGCGCCAGGGGTTAATGTGTTAAAGGTGCACATGAGAAAACATACCAGACAAAAAGCCTTCACAGGAATTGAATTTAACAAAAATACCCTGGTAGCCAGACGGACTAGTGTGCTGAGAAATTTACTAGCCCAGCCAAACATTTACTAGCCCTGTCCCCAAAACAATGTCACACACTCGTATTGAGATTAACAACAACTTTATTTCATAAATAGCATTATCATATAAAATGTAGAAGTACAGAGAAGTATAAATTCTACTTTAAATCATCAATCAATTCAATCAACTTTTGCTTTTTTTCCGGAGGCTGAACACCTTCTATAAAACGCCACATTTTGCCTTTCTTATAAGGCGGGAATTGTGCTTCGTTTTAAAATATGAGATGTTACAGTATAACTGACGCGAATTATTTGAAGTAAGAAAAGGAATGATACAGTGTAATTTATATAAATAAAAGTCCGAGCAAGAAACCCGTTTAAAACTACGTGCCTTTGCCCCCCCCCCCCCTTCTATCAAATGGCTTCTCCTTAATAAAGACTTGACTTCAGCGGCTGTTCTGCACAATCAAAGCAGTGGCTAAAGTAAATACTGTTATAAAATATTAACATCAAAAGACAATGTTAGTTTCAACTTGGAAAATGTGTGCTCCCATCAAACGAAGCCATCTGACTCACCGCGTTGTATTTAACTCAGGTGCTCGACGCGAGCTTGATGTGAATGAAAAAGAAAACTATAATCAATAGGAACAAAATCATACATAAGGACAAAAATACCAAAAATATCCCTTAGATATTTTTCTAAGGTATTTTTCTCACTCTGATTTGTTTGTTTAGATTTTTTTTCTCCCTTCACATGAAGTGGACATCAAACAACTGTGGTATTTAACAGCTCCAATTACGGTATCATCATTAATAACATGTTTGGTAATTGTCCCTAATTAATCGAACGTCAGTGTATTGTTAAAATTAATAATAAGCTTGAATATTTTCAATCTTAGATGCCCATGTGAGATTTTAATTCCCATCAAATGATGGATATCTCCACGTGTATTCAATTATTTGTTCAATCGTTGTTTATTTTTTTGTTTTTGGTGGGGGGATCATAAAAGCTATTCTTATTATCATAGAAAAAGTAGTTGCTTGGAAATTGATGTGTCAGTAATGTTATCATAATAAATTGATCTAATTCTTCTAATTATTTCGATGCAAACGTAAAATATGAGTTACCCGTTTGTGACTCGGAGCAAGCCAAAAAAAAATACTTTCAAAAAACAAACATGTAAACTAATTTCTTCTTTTGCGTGGTGTAACGTTTCGTAATTTGTTACTGTGGTCGATTAAATAAACGTGATACCATTTGATTCGCTATCAGATTAATACAGATCAATTTCCAAACTTCCGTTGTTAATGACGGGACCTAAATTGGTGCTGTTAAGTGAAACGCACATAATCAGATGGCTTCTTATAATAGAAACACATTTCCGAGGCAGAAATTGACTTCATCCTCGAAACATGCTAATATATTATGACTGTTTACAACGGTCACTGCGTTGATTCTAAAGAACATCCGCCGAAGTCACGTCTTTAATTAGGGTATTGAGTAAGCAAACGTTGACTGTTGATAACCAGAAACCTACTAGCCCGTCGGACTATTAACATTATGAAAGTTACTAGCCCGACGGGAAATCTACTAGCCTCGGGCTAGCGGATTACCGCTAATTTCGAGCCCTGCTTCATATGTAAGTTTGTGAGAAAATTTTTAAGCATAATAATGATTTAAAGATGCACATGAGAATACAAACTGTAGAGATACCAGTTAAATGTTAAGTTTTTGATATAATGTTTGTTTAGGCATAATAATATACTGAAAAATATGGCCATGCAAATGATGCATGTTTCAGATATTTGTAAACAAACAGTCAAACGTTAGACATTTCAGATTTAGTTCCAAAGATTTGCTTTAACTCATTCAACCTTGACCCCATCAATACGCGTGATCCGGTTTCTGGATTAAGTGACAAATGCTGCCAGAAGTTGAAGTTTGTTGACTGCATATAATGGCTGATCCCGTCCTTTGTCGCTTTGAATGTATTAGATACAATGTGTTTTGCAAGATTTAGATTCAGACGGAAGTTTCTGAGACTGAATCATCATCAGAAGACAATTCTGATAGCGATGATGATAGAGTTCTTGCAGATCTAGTAGACTGTAGCCATCAGATTAATTTTGTAAATAGTGTATAAATACATGTAAGTTGTGAAAGACTCAAATAAAAAACAATGCATCACTGGGGCTGAATGAGTTAAATAGTTTATGTGAATATTGTTTTTTGTTTATAAAGCACACATACATACATACATACATACATACATACATACATACATACATACATACATACATACATACATACATACATACATATTGGGAGTTTGGTTAGAGAAATATCAATGCATCAAATAGCTTTTGGGAAATGATCTTCACAATGTCAAACTAATTTCTTATTTAGACAGGCCAAACGCAATGGACTTTGAAAAGTTACAAGCTGAGAATGAAATTAGGTGTACAGGAATAGACATTTTATTGCTATTTAGACACAATGTTGAAATTGTTGTACAATAAATATCAAAAGTATTAGTTAATCATTGATTAAATGCAAACTTTGTGAGTTGGATATTTTATAAATGGATGTTTTTGAGTATAAAAAGTATAAATGAAATGGCATTTAAGCTGCTAATATATGAATCTATTTAAAACTGTATATTGTGTTGAACTTTTGTCCGTACGTTTTTGGATTCTAAGTGGGGATTTATACAAACATGACATGGTTATTATCGTCCATGATTGTTAATCATAAGATGATTCAAGCATTATTTTGATACCTATTTTTTTGCTGATGACTGTAGATTGTACTCTGAGATAATCATTTATAAACATTATGTTTGCTTTGATATCTTTTCAGGACAAAAGTATTCCTTTGAAAATCAGGATACCTAATTTTTGTCATGTTTACTAATCTTGGTGTAAAATACCCGACCTTGTGTAAAACTGTAA
This sequence comes from Unio pictorum, assembly GCA_030141615.1. Classification (NCBI taxonomy): domain Eukaryota; kingdom Metazoa; phylum Mollusca; class Bivalvia; order Unionida; family Unionidae; genus Unio; species Unio pictorum. Next base: position 3,710,008 of record JARLTB010000100.1, read on the forward strand.
ATGTTCTAGGAATGAACTGTTGAACCAAATGATCATCTCTTATTGTTCCTTAATTGTGTTTTATCTGTGGAAGAGTGTGTCATGCTTACTACTGCAAATGTGCTAGTCGTGCTTACTACTGCAAATGAAGATGCAGTCGGCCCTGAATACGATACAATCCCTTGTTTTATAAAACATACTCCATAGACTGCGAAGCAGGACGTTTTGGCGCCGGCCGGTTTTATGCCGGCCGTTTTGGCACCGGCCGGTTTGGCGCCGGCCACTTTGGCGCCGAGCAATTGTTATTCCTGTATTCCTGTTAAGAGGTAACCTTACTTTAGTGGAGCAGGTAAGAATAACCATTGATTACCTCAGCGATCAAAGAGATGTAGCGTGTAAGTGAAATATAAAGTGAAATATAAGTTAAATTATTCCAATGATCAGCCTCTGTGTTATTAAAATAACTAAAACTATGTAATGCTCATTCATCAGTAGAATGAATTGACTGTCATCTGCAACTGTGAAAACGGGCTTAACATGTTTTTCAACTCACATCGCTAAAGTCTTTTAAGCTTATAGGCACTGTAATTCTCCCCAAAAAATTAATATTCATCGTGCATGGACTATCTTTTTTCTTTTTGGGGCACCAGACATGTGCCTCCTCCCCCAATAAAAAAGTAAAAAGGTTTTATGTATGTGTGTGTTTCCCCCCCCCCCGATACGTTGTTTAGGTGGTTTTTTATTTTCAATTTATCTCCACATTTAATTTTTCCCCATCGGGGTTATATGTTTGAAAAGGGGTATTTTTCTTCTCTAGTGTATCTTTAAGTAGATCATTACTAGATGGGATTTGATCTACCCAAAACTAGTATTCTACTTTTGTTCTCTATATTTTTGACCATGGCTAGTGGTCGTCTAGTATCCTTGTGTTTGCTATTCGTTTTGGTGATATTTGTATGTTTCTATAGATAAGTCTATAATTTGTGTTATTGTAAGGATAGCCATTTTCATTCAAATTCTTGTCACAGTTGTCTTACTTTGTGATTTCTCTCTATGTGGGTAATCACACAATTCTCTTTGTTTGGATAGATTTTAAATTAATTTAGAGTTTTATGAAACTTGAAGTGTATTGAATTAAATATTTACCGTGCTTCAATTTACTTTCTAATAAAATTTAAATTTTCTAGGTCCGTCTGCCTTGAGTCGGGAAATGTACGAATTTATTTCGTTGTACAATTCCCGATTCAATTAGGGCAGTCCTTTGTTTATTTATATTAATTATTCAAAAAATGCCAAAAGTTGTTTAAGTTTATGTCTAGTGATGTATCTAGACATGAAAGAAAAAGGATGGATCTAGTATCCAGGCAAAGGAAGTGCAAAATTAAGTAACATTAGAAGTAGTGAGGTGATTTTTCCAAACGGCGGCAGGGACCCTGAACAGACCTGATTTTCAGACCAATTTAAGAGCTTTTTTGAGGGTAATTTAAAGTTTCAGGCCTCCAATGGTTAATTTAAGGGTTCTATGAATTGTTCCTCAGCAGGCCTCCCAATGGTTTTAAGGGTTCCGGGGCTGGCCTCATGGTTACTCAGCCATATATGCAGTCTAGCCCGACACGGTATCGTGTCCGAGGGTCCGATAAATTTAGCATTACAAACCCGTACGGGTTTGCCTTTCTAAACTTGTTAAAGTCCATGTCACCGTCGCACCAATATTGGTAAATATTTCGTAGTGTAAACATTCCAGTCCCGTAAAACACACATACTAAATTACAATTTTCTCTGATTATACTTGGAATTTGAACGTATTTTTGAGTTACGTAAATCACATCGGTGTTTTTCTGTCTACCCCTGGAAAAGAATCACTCCGGGATTTTTTGACGTTCCAACATTATATCGTCGTATACAACAAGATTGTTTATATCTCCATCTAGGTTATCTATGGATGGTGCATCGTCGATGTTGGTTATAAACTCAATAATATTCCCACCGGCAGTTTCACTGTAATCTTTCAATACTTGATAACAATCTTGATCATCTGCGGTTGGGGCTACTAAATATAGTTTATCCCACGCTAAATATTTCATAACCATCGTTAACAACAATTGAGTTTTACCACTGCATGACGATCCGATGATAATCATCCTAATCGAATTAGGTAACATCGGGTGATGTTTTACTGGTTGTTTTTTCCGCCGCGTTGGTATTAAATGATATTGTACGTGTGAAATTATCCGTGGTTGAGAACGCGCTCACGATGACCAATTCCCCGTGGGTGTTAGGTTACGCTATGACCATACACTGTTCACAGGGATTAAATATCTCGGACACTATTATGTGGATCGTTGACAACTTTATATCGTGGTCAAATTTAGTCTATCTTGCGATGTCACGAGTACAAAAGATAAGTCAATTAAGGTTTTAATTCTTTTCCAAGCTGTAGGAGCACTTTTAAATTATTACATTGTATCTGCAAAAACATGCCTCTAAAATTGCACGTAAATGCTTATCTAAAGAACTTAATTGGGAGATTAGTGTCATTTTTACTATATGAAGATTAAATCAATGTTATAGCAACTTTAATACAATGACTTTCCTTTGCACCTTATACATTATGTATATACCATTTCAATGCTAAATGATGATTGATAGATATCCAATACATTATGTATATACCATTTCAATGCTAAATGATGATTGATAGATATCCAATACATTATGTATATACCATTTCAATGCTAAATGATATTTGATAGATATCCAATACATTATGTACATACCATTTCAATGCTAAATGATGGTTAATAGATATCCAATATATTATGTATATACCATTTCAATGCTAAATGATGATTGATAGATATCCAATACATTATGTATATACCATTTCAATGCTAAATGATAGTTGATAGATATCCAATACATTGTGTATATACCATTTCAATGCTAAATGTTGTTTGAGAGATATCCAATACATTATGTATATACCATTTCAATGCTAAATGATGGTTGATAGATATCAAAACTTTAAAATTGGCACTCCAATTTAGTTTTTTTTTCTTGTGGGAACCAATGGGACGTAATTGGTTTAGCAGAGGTGCGAAGAGCTGTTCAAGGAATAGTGAAATGCGATGGCCACACATTATTGTACTCCGGAGAAGAGAAGAAACGTCAAGGAGGTGTCGGCTTGCTTCTATCGAAGATGGCATCCAGAAGCCTAGTCGATTGGAATCCGATATCGTCAAGGCTGATCAGCGCAAGGTTTATTGGTCAAGGACACAACATCACTATCATCCAAGCGTACGCACCGACTACAGACTATAGTGATGAGGTAGTCGATGAATTTTACAAGACGTTCCAACATGCAATCGACAGCGTACAAAAAAGGGACATCAAGATCGTAATGGGTGATTTCAATGCACAGGTTGGAACAGACAACATCACATGGAATGGAGTATTGGGACGCTACGGCTATGGATCAATGAACAAAAGAGGTGAACGAGTACTCCAATTCGGCAGGTTCAACAAACTGAAAATCATGAACACTTGGTTCGAACAGAAGCCTTCGAGGAAATGGACTTGGACATCACCCGGTGATCAAACGCGACAGATGATCGACTATATCATGATTGACCGAAGATGGAGGAGCTGCATCAACAACGCACGCTGTTACCCAAGTGCATTAGTGCCAAACGTGATGAATGATCACAATCTTGTGATGGCAAACTTCAGAATAACATTCAATGTTCAAGAAAGGACACATGCGAAGAAGGTGGACATTGAAAGGCTGCGTATTCCTGAAGTCAAAGAACGATATGAGATAGCGATCAAGAATAGCTTTGAAATACTCGGTAACATGATCGAAAAGGAAAGCCTAGATGAAGCACTAGAAATTGTTAATCATACGATAAAGGAGGCAGCTGAAGTAGAGATTGGTTTCAAGAGGTACAAGAAAGAACCATGGAACAGTGACGAGATACTCAACCTGGCTGACGAACGACGGGCAATAAAAGCGAAGATAAATAAGAATCAGAGAAATTCGAAGGTTAAAGATTGGAAACGTCAATACACACACTGGAAGATTGTCATAGACAATAAGGTTGAGGAATGCCGTGAAGAATGGTTTAACAAACAGTGCCGTGAAACGGAAGAAGCAAACCGCAAGAATGACATGCGATCTCTCTTTCAAAAGGTCAAAACGCTCAAGAAAGGTGTGAAACTGAAGGATAGGCGTGGAAACATTAGAGACAAGGATGGTAACCTACTCACCAAAGATTCAGAGATTCTTCAAAGATGGCACGATTATGGTAAGAGCCTCTTCAACGCAAAGATAGAAACAGACGAGAGCGTACTCGAACATCCTTGGGCAAACTGTACGAGGGATGACTTTGAACCGAATCTCCTTGAAAGTGAAGTGAGGAAGGCTATTGCAAGTATCAAGCCGCGTAAAGCTCCTGGAGAACTGATAAGGGAGGTGGACGAACGGCAATACGAATTATGCACAAGATCTGCAACAAGATTTGGGATGCTGGAGAATTCCCAACACATTGGACGAAGTCTATTGTCGTCACCATCGCGAAGAAAGGGACACTACCAAATGTGAGAATTACCGAACGATTAGCCTCATTTGCCACGCAAGTAAAATCATATTGGAAATAATCAGGAGCCGAATGAAGAATACAATTGAAGCGCAGATATCAGAAGAGCAAGCCGGTTTCAGACCAGGAAGAGGCACAATTGAACAAATTTTCTCACTGCGATTGATAGCAGAGAAGTACCTCGCGTTGCAGGACAAGGAATTGTACCTGATTGTCATAGACTTCAAGAAAGCCTTTGATCGTGTATGGCACCAAGGCTTATGGAGGGCGCTACACCATTATGGCATACATCCAAAGCTGATCAATCTCATTGAAAACTTGTACAAGAGAACGCAAAGCGCTATCAGAACTAGAAACGATGTGACGGAATGGTTTTGGCAATTGATTGGAGTGCGACAAGGCTGCATTTTATCTCCAGATCTATTTAACATCTACCTGGAACATATTATGAGAGAGGCACTCGATTACCTAGAAGACGTTGGGACACGCATAAGTGGCAGAACAATTAACAACCTACGTTTTTCCGACGACATTGGTCTTCTGGCCGAACTACTCGGACAAGCTCAACACCTTCTGGACAAAGTCGATGAGATCAGCGCCAGGTATGGACAAGAAATTAGTGAGACCAAGACAGAATGGATGCTAGTGAATATCAATGACGCTGGAATAGTAAAAAGGAGAATTGAGAAGGGACTATTGCTTAGAGGAAAGAAACTACAGCATACATTGGGGCTACTTTGATTGAAGATTGCAGAAGCGCAACGGACATTGAAATACGTACAGCCACAGCCTTGAAAGTGATGAGCGAGTTGTACAACATCTAGAAAAATAAGTATGTCAAGAGTGAGATGAAAATGAGGTTATACCGAGCTCTTATAGTCCAAATTGCCCTGTACGGGTGCGAAGCTTGGACACTAAGAAGCGCTGAGGAGAGGAAACTACTTGTGTTCGAGATGACGGCGCTTAGAAAGAAACTAGGAGTTCACATTATGGACAGGATGAGAAATGAAGACATCAGAAAGACTCTAAATCAGACAGAGACAATCGTGCAAAAAGTGCACGAGAGACAACACCAATGGCTAGGACAGGTGATAAAGATGGATACGAACAGGATAGCGAATATTGTACTGCACGGTAGAGTAGAAGGAACGGCGAAAGTAGGGCGTCCGAGAACGACATGGATCAAATCTGCACTGGCTAGATACGACGTGGGGAAGCGAGTTATAATGAGGACTGCAAATGAGAGAGAAGAATGGTGTTTGTTGTCTACACATGCAAATGCCCACGTCGATGATGTGCAATATAAACTGTGCAGAGATATGGCGGAGAAGAAGAAGAATTGTGGGAACCATCATTTCCATGATAGATATCCTGACATTAGAATTGAGACTCCATGTTACTTCTTTTGGTAACCCAACCTTTTCATGACTATTGAGTCCTTCAGTCCACCTAGGAAGCTAGAGTTAATTTGTTTTAGCGTACTTAAAGGCATGTCTATTAAGACTATGGCTGCTGCTCGTGTTCTTGCTTTGGATTTAATGCCAATTCTCTGCTCATGATAGGCCATTCTTAGAAGCCAGTATGACTGGTAACGAAAGACCCTGGTAAGAACCACCAGCCCATGGAAAACTACTTGCTGCTTCCTCACATAAACACACACACACACACATTAATAACATTAAAATAATGATTCCTTTCAAATTATATCTGAATTCTACTATGATTTTAGATACTTAACGTAATTCAAAAGTTAATAGTTTCTCTTTATCTCTCCCACAGATAAAAAACAATTAAGGAACAATAAGAGATGATCATTTGGTTCAACAGTTCATTCCTAGAACATTTACAGTTTTACACAAGGTCGGGTATTTTACACCAAGATTAGTAAACATGACAAAAATTAGGTATCCTGATTTTCAAAGGAATACTTTTGTCCTGAAAAGATATCAAAGCAAACATGATGTTTATAAATGATTATCTCAGAGTACAATCTACAGTCATCAGCAAAAAAATAGGTATCAAACATTGCTTGAATCATCTTATGATTAACAATCATGGACGATAATAATCATGTCATGTTTGTATAAATCACCCCTTAGAATCCAAAACTGTATGGATTAAAGTTCAACACAATATACAGTTTTAAATAGATTCATATATTAGCAGCTTAAATGCCATTTCATTTATACTTTTTATACTCAAAAACATCCATTTCTAAAATATCCAACTCACAAAGTTTGCATATAATTAATGATTAACTAATATTTTTGATATTTATTGTACAACAATTTCAACATTGTGTCTAAATAGCAATAAAATGTCCATTCCTGTACACCTAATTTCATCCTCAGCTTGTAACTTTTCCAAGTACATTGCGTTTGGCCTGTCTAAATAAGAAATTAGTTTGACATTGTGAAGATCATTTCCCAAAAGCTATTTGATGCATTGATATTTCTCTAACCAAACTCCCAATATGTATGTATGTATGTATGTATGTATGTATGTATGTGTGCTTTATAAACAAAAAACAATATTCACAATTACTATTTAACTCATTCAGCCCCAGTGATGCATTGTTTTTTATTTGTCTGAGTCTTCACAATTTACATGTATTTATACACTATTCACAAAATTAATATGATGGCTACAGTCTACTAGATCTGCAAGAACTCTATCATCATCGCTATCAGAATTGTCTTCTGATGATGATTCAGTCTCAGAAACTTCCGTCTGAATCTAAATCTTGCAAAACACATTGTATCTAATACATTCAAAGCGACAAAGGACGGGATCAGCCATTATATGCAGTCAACAAACTTCAACTTCTGGCAACATTTGTCACTGAATCCAGAAACCGGATCATGCGTATTGATGGGGTCAAGGTTGAATGAGTTAAAGCAAATCTTCGGAACTAAATCTGAAATGTCTAACCTTTGACTGTTTGTTTACAAATATCTGAAACATGCATGGCCATATTTTTCAGTATATTATTATGCCTAAACAAACATTATATCAAAAACTTAACATTTAACTGGTATCTCTACAGTTTGTATTCTCATGTGCATCTTTAAATCATTATCATGCTTAAAAATTTTCTCACAAACTTACATATGAAGCAGGGCTCGAAATTAGCGGTAGTCCGCTATCCCGAGGCTAGTAGATTTCCCGTCGGGCTAGTAACTTTCATAATGTTAATAGTCCGACGGGCTAGTAGGTTTCTGGTTATCAACAGTCAACGTTTGCTTACTCAATACCCTAATTAAAGACGTGACTTCGGCGGATGTTCTTTAGAATCAACGCAGTGACCGTTGTAAACAGTCATAATATATTAGCATGTTTCGAGGATGAAGTCAATTTCTGCCTCGGAAATGTGTTTCTATTATAAGAAGCCATCTGATTATGTGCGTTTCACTTAACAGCACCAATTTAGGTCCCGTCATTAACAACGGAAGTTTGGAAATTGATCCGTATTAATCTGATAGCGAATCAAATGGTATCACGTTTATTTAATCGACCACAGTAACAAATTACGAAACGTTACACCACGCAAAAGAAGAAATTAGTTTACATGTTTGTTTTTTTTAAAGTATTTTTTTTTGGCTTGCTCCGAGTCACAAACGGGTAACTCATATTTTACGTTTGCATCGAAATAATTAGAAGAATTAGATCAATTTATTATGATAACATTACTGACACATCATTTTCCAAGCAACTACTTTTTCTACGATAATAAGAATAGCTTTTATGATCCCCCCACCAAAAACAAAAAAAAAAAAAAAACAACGATTGAACAAATAATTGAATACACGTGGAGATATCCATCATTTGATGGGAATTAAAATCTCACATGGGCATCTAAGATTGAAAATATTCAAGCTTATTATTAATTTTAACAATACACTGACGTTCGATTAATTAGGGACAATTACCAAATATGTTATTAATGATGATACCGTAATTGGAGCTGTTAAATACCACAGGTGTTCGATGCGCACTTCATGTGAAGGGAGAAAAAAATATAAACAAACAAATCAGAGTGAGAAAAATACCTTAGAAAAATATCTAAGGGATATTTTTGGTATTTTTGTCGCTATGTATGGTTTTGTTCCTATTGATTATTGTTTTCTTTTTCATTCACATCAAGCTCGCGTCGAGCACCTGAGTTAAATACAACGCGGTGAGTCAGATGGCTTCGTTTGATGGGAGCACACATTTTCCAAGTTGAAACTAACATTATCTTTTGATGTTAATATTCTATAACAGTGTTTACTTTAGCCACTGCTTTGATTGTGCAGAACAGCCGCTGAAGTCAAGTCTTTATTAAGGAGAAGCCATTTGATAGAAGGGGGGGGGGGGGGGGCAAAGGCACGTAGTTTTAAACGGGTTTTTTGCTCGGACTTTTATTTATATAAAGTACACTGTATCATTTCTTTTCTTACTTCAAATAATTCGCGTCAGTTATACTGTAACATCTCATATTTTAAAACGAGGCACAATTCTTGCCTTATAAGACAGGCAAAATGTGGCGTTTTATAGAAGGTGTTCAGCCTCCGGAAATAAAGCAAAAGTTGAATGAATTGATTGATGATTTAAAGTAGAATTTATACTTCTGTACTTCTACATTTTATTTGATAATGCTATTTATGAAATAAAGTTGTTGTTAATCTCAATACGAGTGTGTGACATTGTTTTGGGGACAGGGCTAGTAAATGTTTGGCTGGGCTAGTAAATTTCTCAGCACACTAGTCCGTCTGGCTACCAGGGTATTTTTGTTAAATTCAATTCCTGTGAAGGCTTTTTGTCTGGTATGTTTTCTCATGTGCACCTTTAACACATTAACCCCTGGCGCAACATTTATGGGGAAGGAGGTAGTATCCTACTGCCTACTTCCAAGCTCTGTAACATCAAGGTCATGTATGATAGTTCGATTCACTAATGTGGGTGGTATTATAGAAAGATATAGAGATTTAGCTCTACAATGATACCAAATAAACTGGACATTTTAGTTGCTCTAAAAAATACAGAGAGTATAATCTAATTTTCAGACCAGATTTTTCACCCAAATATTTGTTGCGGTTGGACCCAATTTTGTGTCCAGATTTCAGACTTGTTGGCAAAAAATACAAAAAATACAGAGAGTATAATCTACGTCACTATAGTACATATTAACTGGTGAGCGCCCCCTAAATGACTATGTTTGTGACGTTCTTCTTAGCGGCTTCATAGATTTCTTTACGAAGAGTGAGTCTGGTGGAAATCCAAAGCCTCTCTGCTTTTCGGCGATGTCATTTAGCAGTGCATACATGCATTGACATTGGTTACGAAATATATTAAATGTATTGTCTGATGTCTGATGATTATAGGTCATGTACTGATGGCGACATATATGTCATTTCAGGGTTAAGACAGCACTTTAAATCCATAGTTGCCAATATGGATTAAAATTTTCAAAATGATTCCTATGATCATGCTTCTAGTATGTAAATATGAATTCAACAGCTAAAGTGTCTTGGAAATAATAATAATAATAATAATAATAATAATAATAATAATAATAATAATAATAATATTATTTCTATCAATTTAAAATATTTGCCCACATTTTATTCAACATTCTTATAAAGTTAAATAATAATTGCATTTAGTTTGTAATGATGTTAATCATGAATTTCCACTTGAATTTCATTTGTGTATTCTATTTGATTATTTAATGCTTTTGTTTATTGTGGAAATATTCTACCAGTTCACTTTAAATTGCAATATATTTTTTTATAATATACGCATGCAACCATACGTGCATTAGGCAAACACCTCGATAATATAGAGTTGTGCCCGCCCCCATGGTGTTTACGCGCTTCTTTTGAGAAAGATTTTTTTATATATATATATATAGCAATAGAAAGACGAAAAATAATAGAAACTTTACAGATTTTAAGTAAGCAGTAATAGCGAAAAAGTTTTAATATGTGCCGAAAAGAACATTTAGAACCGTCATAATTCATTATTCAGCGTTCCAGACCACTGGAGATACAACCATTCAAATGTGAATTAGACGAAATATTTACGCGCAGAATCATCTAAAGAGGCAAAATTTAATACTAACTGGAGAGAAACTTATTTTAATGTAAAGTTTCTGAGAAGTTGTTTACTCAGAATCGGGATTTAAAAGTGCACACGAGAATGCATACTGGAGATAACTCAATGCGATGTGAAGTTTGTCAGAAAATGTTTACGCAGAGTAGATCTTTAAAGATGCATATGAGAATACATACTGGAGAAAAAACATTCAAATGTGAAGTTTGTGAGAAATTGTTTACTACAAATGGTAATTTAAAGATGCATATGAGAATACATACTCTAGAAAAGCCATTCAAATGTGAAGTTTGCGAGAAAATGTTTACTCAGACTGATCATTTAAAAGTACACATGAGAAAGCATACTGGAGAAAAACCATTCAAATGTGACATATGTGAGAAAATGTTTAGATATGACAGTGCTTTAAAGGTGCACATGAGAACACATACAGGAGAAACACCATTTAAATGTGAAATATGTGAGACAATGTTTACACGGAACAGTTATTTAAAGCTGCACATGAGAATACATACGGGAGAAAAACCATTCAAATGTGAAGTATGTGAGAAAATGTTTACAGATAACAGTGCTTTAAATGTACACATGAGAAAACATACAGGAGTAACGCCATTCAAATGTGAAGTTTGTGAGAAAAAGTTTATGCAAAGTTTTAATTTAGAGAGGCACATGAAAATACATACTGGAGAAAAACCATTTAAATGTGAAGTATGTGATAAAATGTTTACTCAGAATAGTGCTTTAAAGGTACACATGAGAAGACATACGGGAGAAAAACCATTCAAATGTGAAATTTGCATGAAAATGTTTACTCAGAGTGGTCATTTAAAGCGACACATGAGAATACATACTGGATAAAAACCATTCAAATGTGAAGTATGTGAGAAACTGTTTTCATGTGACGGCGATATAAAGCTGCACATGAGAATACATAATGGAGAAAAACCATTCAAATGTGCAGTTTGTGAGAAAATGTTTACTATGAATGGTAATTTAAAGGTGCACATGATGAGAAAACATACAGGAGAAAAATCATTCAAATGTGAAGTTTGTGAGAAAATGTTTACACATAACAGTCATTTAAAGGTGCACATGAGAATACATAAAGGAGAAAAACTGTGAAGTTTATGAGCAATTGTTCACGTTAGAATCATGTTTTAAAGGTGCACTTGACAATACTTACTGGAGAGAAAAACATTCAAATTTGAAGTTTTTGTGCAAATGTTTATGTACAATGGTGATTTTAAGGGGCATATGAGGTTACATACATCGTTTTCCAATCAATTTCCATTAGCTTGCCTAAAAATTAAAAATGCCGAGTGAATCCTTGCAAAGATTCCGACTAGTCTGCTTTAAATTTGAGGCCAACAAGTCTGAAATCTGGACACAGAATCGGGTTCCAACCGCAACAAATATTTGGGTGAAAAATCTGGTCTGAAAATTAGATTATACCCTCTGTATGTTTTTAGTGCAACTAAAATGTCCAGTTTATTTGGTATCATTGTAAAGCTAAATCTGTATATCTTTCTATAATACCAACCACTTTAATGAATAAAACTATCAAAGCATCATACATGATCTTGATGTTACAGGACTTTGAATTAGGCAGTAGGCTACTACCTCCTTCCCCATAAATTTTGCGCAAGGGGTTAATGTGTTAAAGGTGCAAATGAGAAAACATACCAGACAAAAAGCGTTCATATGTAAGTTTGTGAGAAAATTTTTAAGCAGAATAATGATTTAAATGCACATGAGAATACAAACTGTAGAGATACCATTTAAATGTGAAATTTTTGATAGAATGTTTGTTTAGGCATAATAATATACTGAAAAATATGGCCATGCATGTTTCAGATGTTTGTAAACAAACAGTCAAAGGTTAGACAGTTCAGTTTTAGTTCCAATCATTTGCTTTAACTCATTCAACCTTGATCCCGTCAATACACGTGATCTGGTTTCTGCATTCAGTGACAAATGCTTCCAGAAGTCAAAGTTTATTGACTGCATATAATGGCCGATCCCGTCCTATGTCGCTTTGAATGTATTAGATACAATGTGCTCTGCAAGATTTAGATACAGACAGAAGTTTCTGAGATTGAATCATCAGAAGAAGACAATTCTGATAGCGATGATGATAGAGTTCTTGAAGATCTAGTAGACTGTAGCTATCATATTAATTTTTTAAATAGTGTATAAATACATGTAAGTTGTGAAAGACTCAGACAAATAAAAAACAATGCATCACTGGCGCTGAATGAGTTAAATAGTTATTGTGAATATTGATTTTTGTTTGTAAAGCACACACACACACACGCCGATATATGTATGTATATATATATATATATATATATATATATATATATATATATATATATATATATATATATATATATATATATATATATTGGGAGTTTGGTTAGAGAAATATCAATGCATCAAATAGCTTTTGGGAAATGGTCTTCATAATGTCAAACTAATTTCCTATTTAGACAGGCCAGACGCAATGGACTTTCAATAGTAGCAGCAGGGGCGAATCGGACAACTTTTTAGAGGCATCAATTTCTCAAACCAAGGTTTGTTACAAAATCAAAAAAAACCGTTAATTTGGCAAACTAAGACTTACTTAATATTTCATTGATGCTCATGGGCAAATAAAATCGCCACAATTGTTGTTCCTCACCCCTGCTGCTGCTATGGAAATTTATAATGAAAGTTGCTATGATTTCAACCGAATATTTTATCAAGTCTGCGCGGGCCCTTAGCCTGTTCCAAGACAAATCAATAAGGCTTTTGATGTGCCAGTAAAATCATAGCTACGGCAAAGCCTTTATCGATTTGCACTCCCACACACAGCTATTAATAATATGTATGTTAGTCGGCTGGGGATAAATATAAATGCAGTGAAACAAACTTGGATATATCCTAGTCATTTTGTAGCTTCAGATCTCGTCTACATTATTTAATTATTGCTTGTAACAAACTAATGTTGACCCATGATATAAACGTTATGACCACGGTTTATGGATTATGACTGAAAAATTGTTAAAGCTACGTTAAAAATCCTAATCAAACAAATAAACAAACATAGATTTGTTTGTTTGTCTTCTTCCGTCAGACTGTCTCTCTATTCACTATAATAAGACTTGTTGTTTAATTGTCCATTTAGAACAAATAGAGAAGGAAGACAGTTTAACCATACAACAGTTCGAAGGGTGAAAACCCTAAACTTTCCTGCGGTACTTCGCGGTACGCGAACAGAACAGCGTGCAAATAATGGTCCCAGTCTTGCAGACGTTCTGCGCACATCTTTCGTAGCATGTTTTTCAGGGTACCATTAAACGTCTCTACCAGTCCATTGCACATCGGATGGTATGGGGTAGTGTTTAGCTGTTTGATGGATAACAGACTACTTATTTCACCCATGAGGTCAGAGGTGAATTGGGCACCACAATCCGTGAGGATTTCTTCTGGCACCCCTACCCTACTGAAGATATCTACTAATGCTTCAGCTACCCTTTCCGTTTCAATGGTAATGCTACTGCTTCGGGGTATCTGGTCGCGTAGTCAACAAGAGTAAGAATGTACCGATTCTTTCTTTCGGTAACTGGGTGTAATGTTCCTACAATATCTACTGCCACTCTTTTAAATGGTGTATCTATTAATGGCATCTGTCCTAAGGGCACCCTTGTGACCCTTCCCTTACATACGGTTTTCTGACATACGTCGCTCGACCTACAGAACCGTGTGACATCGCCATTAACACCGGGCCAGTAGAATTCAGCGACTACTCTGCTAGTGGTCTTAGCCTTACCTAGGTGTCCCGCCATGCTCGACCCATGCGCCACCCTAAGTACTTGAGATCTGTATCTCTGGGGTACGACCACTTGCCAATACTTCTTACCCTCCCAAGCGCTAAACTCTCTATGAATTAATTCGTTCTTCCGTACGAATCTTGAGCTACCCCCACCCTTGCAGTGTTTAATCGCGCCGGACGCGATTTTCTCAATTGTTTTGATGGATTCATCACGTTCTTGCTCTCTTTTGAAATCATCACGCGAAATTCCGGAGATCGATTCAGGGACTATTAATTTATAAAACGCGGTTTTCTCTCGTCGTGTTTGCGCGCGCGTTTCGATTGCCTAGGTCAAAGGTATCTTAAAATCTGCCATGGTTGGAAGACGGGAACCTTCAACATTACCGATCGTCAGATCGTTAATAGGGTTTTCTATACAAAGGGCATCAACAGTTGCAGTGAGGAAAGGTGTTGTTACAGTGATCCTTGCTACGGGAATGCGACCGATCGTCTGATCATGTAGCATACATGGGGACTCCCACCCGAGCATTTGATTATCCTGCACGAGACTACGTTTGATCACTACGCCCGTGCAACCAGTGTCACGAAATACTGCGACCTTTTGACCGTTGACTAACCCTCTCGCGGTTGGTACACGCGCTTCGGGAAATAGACACGTGCCACGCGAATGAATACATGGTTCTACCTGTACGATATTATCAGATATACCTTTACTTTGTATAGCCACTGCTACCTTATGTACAAGTCCCTTTCTTTTAGGACAGTCTTTTTGAATATGACCCCATACATTACACAAGTAACATTGCACACGCTGAATACCTGGATTCCTAACTGAACTATTTGCCTCAGCTATTTTCACAAGCTCCCTAGGCATCGTTCTCGTAGACTGGTTTCCAGACTTAAAATTTTTTGAAACCACGTTCTGGGTTCCCCCATGAGCTTCGGCGATGAAATCGGCTTGCTTAGCCATATCTTTTACGTTTGTGAAGACTTTCTCTTTCAGAAATTGATCTAGTTCTCGCCCAACTGTGTTAAGTAATTGATCTCTGAGCAAGAAATCAGTCAACCCTTCAAACGTTTTCACCGCTTTGCCGCATTCAATCCACCGCTCAAAATAGTTTCGCAATTCTAACGATGAACTGACCAAAGGTTTCTCCCTTATCGGGCTTGCTATACCTGAATTTTTTACGAAAACCCTATTCAGTGAGCTCGTACCTTTTAAGAAGTGCTTCCTTTTGGACGTCGTATTTAAACACATCGTCTCTAGGAAGTCGTGAGTATACATCCAGCGAATTACCTTTTAATAGAGCACTAAGATGCAATGCCCAGTCATTTTGACTCCACTTCTGGTTTTCGGCATACCGCTAAAACCGATGAAGATAGCTATCCATGTTATCTTTTTCATCGTCAAAGGGAGGTAGTTTGGGGCCCCTTAATTTTGTAGAGGCAGAATCGTGTTCTCCTTTTCCAGCTGTTACTAATTCTACCTTACGCTCATGATCCCGTTGCTTTGCTATTCTTCTAACTCTAACATTTCTACTTTTGCTCGTTTTTCTAACTCTAACATTTCTACTTTTGCTCGTTTATCTAACTCTATTCGCCTGTCCTCCGCTTCCATTTCCCATCCTATCCTATCCTTTTCGGCCTGCTTCTCTAATTCTATCTTTTCCTTCTCAAATTCTATCTTTTCCCTCTCAAAGGCCCATTTCCTTTCTTCGGCTTCACCTTTTTCCCTTTCTAATTCCCTTTCTAATGCCCGTTTCCTTTCTTCGGCTTCCCTTTCTAATTCCCGTTTCCTTTCTTCGGCTTTCCCTTTTTCCCTTTCTAATTCCCTTGCCCTTACCCTTTCTTCCCTTTCCCGGGCTTGTTCTTCCTGAATAAATGTCCTTAAACTTTCACCTTCATATCCAAATTCTTTGCCTAAGGCAACCAAGTCCTTAAGGGATGACATGACAATTGTAATATAAATATAAATATATATATATAGATCAGGCTGACCTTATCTTCCTGATGAAGGTAACTAAACCAATGCTTTAACTACGTTTATACTGGACCCACGGACCTAGATAAACTAAACAAAAATAAACCCCTGCTTGAGGATTATCTTGTCAAGAAGGACTACACAAATGTTTCAAATAAAATGGAACCTTTACAAAAGTTGTATTATCGCACGTATAAACTGCGATAACAAATACAAACATCAAACTATACTATCGCACGTATGGATTGCGACAACAAGTACAAACATCTACATGTATTAACCAAGTTATTAACTGTTATTGAGATTCATGTAATCCCTTGAAATACTACTGTGATTCAAAGTAACTACGTGTAAATATAACAATGTATTCAATTGTAACAACAATTAAAACACACATGCGTCTCGACCCTGTACAACCGTACGATTCACCAACTGTTGAATCGCCGCACAGCTTCTCCGAATACCTAGGGTTGACCCAATACTTTTATCGGCCACTTGCCCTTCACGGATCCACTACAGTTATGCGTACAGACAGCATACAGCACCTACTAGAACCACCGGTCCCAAATACACCTCTTGACAGCTCCGACAATCGGACATTTAGACTTCTAGATTTCCGGATATTTACACGTCTCGACAGACGTAGACGGACAGACAATCTGGCAGACAGACATTCAGATACCTCAATTTGATCTCACAATCAAATGGCACAACTAAACAGCATAATCACGGCACAATCACGGCACAATCAATCACATTCAGCCCTTTTTGCTGGAGCAATCAATCACATTCAGCTACAATTCAGAGACGTTTAGCTACAATTCAGAGACGTTCAGCTACAATTCAGAGACGTTCAGCTACAATTCAGCTACAAAAAAGAAACCAAACTAATAATAGTTGTTTCTAAAACAATCTAAAATTTAGATTACGCTATTGCATTTAAAGTGTAATAGTGACTAGTAATTCCAAATATTCAACGGTTTAAATCTGCATTGTAATAAAGGCATCATTACATGAAATGATAAACTTGATAAAAATTCACAATAAAATGAAATATAAATTTAACACTCACCCCTTTGACTGGAGAAAGAATGACGAGCTATCTCTCCTTTGACAAGATACTTTTGACTCGTAATCGTTTTTAGAAATATTCTGCCTTATATGTCCCCAAATAGGTGAGCAGAATTC
This sequence comes from Unio pictorum, assembly GCA_030141615.1. Lineage (NCBI taxonomy): Eukaryota > Metazoa > Mollusca > Bivalvia > Unionida > Unionidae > Unio > Unio pictorum. Next base: position 3,727,658 of record JARLTB010000100.1, read on the forward strand.
ACGGCAAAATTCCCTTGCACCCCGTGATTATAATGTTCCTGACTTCAAGTGATTTGTAGTCAGGCACATGCAAATCGCTACACGTCGCTTACCTTGAAAAATGGTGAAATTAGTTTGTATTCAAGAAGAAATAAATTCAATTTTCGCCTAATTCTGTGACAATCATCGCTATTATATATTTTTGATAAATATATCAATATCAATTTTTCAAATTTTTCATATTATATATAAATGAATTCAATATCAATTTTTCATATCAGAAATATATATTATTATATATAATATGAATTCTGAAAATATCAATTTTTCAAATTAAAAATATATATTATATATAAATGAATTCAATATCAATTTTTCAAATTAGAGATATATATTATTATATATAAATGAATTCTGAAAATATCAATGAGATCATAACTGAGATTTCAAATTTGAAAAATCAAGGAATTCAATTATCAGAACGATTAAAATGTGATCAGATTCTTTCTGATTTTCAAGATATTGAACACGGCGCTATGAATAATAAATACGTATTACCAAAAAGGTATGCTTTTCTTTAAAAGAAAATCCAGAATGAAATTCGTGACTCCCTTGTATTATGTAACGACGTCAATAAGTTTGTCCCGTTATTCAGTGTTGTCGAAAAAATCGGAAAAGAATTGGGGCAGCAATATGAAATCAAACGCACAATTAATTTGAGGGTTAAAACAATAAGAGATATTATCCGCCAAACCGAAAACCCCACTTTGGTTACCTCAACAGAATAAGTTCTATACAATACAATGGACAGGTAGAACTCTTACTCACCTAACAAGTATGCGTGTGCTCTTCACCGTGAATGAATTTGTAAAATAGGAAGGAATACCATATCTTTAGCAAACTACCTAAAATAGTTATACCAGAATATTCTTTATGGTATAAGTGAACTATCTACACATGGACCAGGAATGTCCTCTATCTTGGTCTATAACATGCTTTACAAGAACAAAAAAGTTGTATTTTATCCATGATTTTTCATCTTTTGCGCATAAAATAGTCAATACTTTGGCTAAAATTAACGATATTAACTTTATATAACCTTTTTTTTTTTTGCCTGTATGCTAATATTGGAGCTAACTACACAGTCACAAAGCAATCAGTCTATATATGCTATAGATATAGTTACAAAAGCCCCATTCCAAAGCTAATGTGTGTTATTTTCTACATTTTCTATGTTAAAGTCTGTCAATATTAGACCAAAACATCTCAATATAAATTGTTTAACCAAATGACACTATGACAGTATAGAAGTGGTGGCTATGTATACTCGTTACTATGGATACACTGTGAAGCTGGTGTTATCTTTTAGGTATCACGGTACCAATTGTTTTTCCATAGACCTCAATGCTAATATTTGGAGAGATAAATATATTTTCTATCCTAATTTAGCGTGCATCTCACACACTGTTACAGAGAACAATGTTAGATTGTCAATTTGACGATGACAAAACCAGGTACTCCATTGCATTTAAGAGATATAACTCTGCTGGAACTAGACAGGGGTATGAGTTATCTAGTCACAACATACCTATTTTCAGTCATGCGTATTACATTTTCAAAAAATCATAAAAAATACACAATTTGATCTATTTAGGAATTAGCATAAATTCACATGTTGCCAAGAGGCTAAACTTTTTTTTAAGCCTAACAGAAAGTACAACTCTTACATAATCCACCAATCAAAGCTTGTGTTGTTGTTTATTTCGGATTGCAATGGACCCTACACCTTAAGCACCGCCCACCTGGACATGCGCAATTGGTACCGTTATACCATATACCGAAGTTCGCCCTTTTGAAAGGATTTTGGTAATTCCATTCCCAGAAAGATCAAAAGAGCAAACAAATTTACGGCATTGCAACTCAATATTGACTTTATCAAGATAAATTGATGTCATTCGATATAAAAAAAAATTTCCAATACATACAACTCTTTATTGACATGTGAACGTCTGGAATAGAGAGATATGGTGCTTGAAATCATTGACGTCATTATATGCATTCAAAAACATCACATGGAAACCGAGTGAATTTAAATTTAATTTAAAGTAGTTATTGCCGTCCTTTTGGTACATATTGTTGGACAGAGTCAAGCCAGATATATTGACGTTAACGTTATTACTATCTCTATATCCCCAGTTCTTAGCAGTAAAAAGTAAAAAGCAACTGATGCGATATTTGGGTACGGTTCGATATTTTCGAATATATGCTCAAATGGTTCTAGTTGTTTATTCTTGATTAATTTGATGATTAAAAAACCTAAGTATTACTAGTCTAGAAAAGAATTATAGGCTACACCTAACAGTACACAAGTTCTTTATATTCCAGATTTCAACGAATCATTTAAAATGTCTCTTAATACAAGTGTGATGTAGGAGTTTGTGGAGTATTAAGTGAAGAATAGAAAAGAAATGGATTAACATGTGTGCTATTTCACTAAATATTCAACCACTACATACATTATTCCACTATCCAGGAGTGCTTAGGTTTTATTTCGACTTTGCAACAAATTGAGATGTATAATTATTCAACACAATTATCTGATTGCTGTATTCAGTGATTATAATCCCCTTACTTTCGTTAATACATTAAAAAACAAAAAATGGGAGATTACTGTTTTGAAGTTTGAGGTTGATAGAATACTAAAATAGATCTACCAAAGAATTAATAATCTTATTACATATGAACTTTATTGTGCATATTAGTACCGCATTCCTTCAATATTTTTTATCTGAAATTCAGGCTTCATTTATTCATACCCGATTATGATATTTCATTCAATTATTAATTAGACTAAATACTATTGCTAACAGTGGAGGTTTTCTTTCTTCTTTTCTACAGCAAATATGTGCGGGGTTTTAATTCTTTTCCAAGTTGTAGGCGCACTTTTAAGTTATTATCTGCAATAACATGCCACCAAAATTGCATAGAAATGCTTATCTAAAGGACTTATCTGGGAGATTAGTGTCATCTTTACCGTAAATAGATTAAATCAATGTTATACTAACTTTAATACAATGACTTCCTTTGCATCTTATACATTATGTATACCATTTCAATGCTAAATGATGGTTGATAGATATCCAATACATTATGTATATACCATTTCAATACTAAATGATGGTTGATAGATATCCAATACATTATGTATATACCATTTCAATGCTAAATGGTGGTTGATAGATATCCAAACTTTAAAACTGGCACTCTAATTTAGTTTTTTTTTTCTTGTGGGAACCATCATTTCCAACTGATGATAGATATCCTGACTTTAAAATTGAGACTCCATGTTACTTCTTTTGGTAACCCAACGTTTTCATGACTATGGACTCCTTAAAGTCCACCTAGGAAGCTAGAGTTAATTTGTTTTAGCGTACTTGAAGGCATGTCTATTATGACTATGGCTGCTGTCCGTGTTCTTGCTTTAGATTTAATGCCAATTCTATGCTCATGATAGGCTATTTTTAGAAGCCAGTATAACTGGAGAAGAAAGGACCCCGATAAATACCACCAACCCATGGAAAACTACTTGCTGGTTTCTCACATAAACACAAACACATTGGTTTTAAACTAAATACTAGTATCAGAAATAAAATAGAAAACAAAGAAGCTAATTTATTATCTTTTATACAAAAGTCAAACCTTAACACGAAAGTACAGTATTTTGAACTAAATCCCAAATATTCCATCAAAGTATGAAAAGAAATACAGAGTGATCCAAATGAATTGAAGTATGTACTGTATTGATATGTCAATGACCTTGATGTATGTCAATCCTGAATCTGTCTGAACGAATTCACAATAATTTCAAATTGCATTTTAACCCAAAATGTTAATGAGTACTTTGTGGCTCAAATTAATAACATTAAAATAATGATTCCTTTCAAATTATATCTGAATTCTACTATGATTTTAGATACTTAACGTAATTCAAAAGTTAATAGTTTCTCTTTATCTCTCCCACAGATAAAAAACAATTAAGGAACAATAAGAGATGATCATTTGGTTCAACAGTTCATTCCTAGAAAATTTAAAGTTTTAAACAAGGTCAGGTCTTTAACACCAAGATTAGTAAACATGACAAAATTAGTTATCCTGATTTACAAAGGAACACTTTTGTCCTGAAAAGATATCAAAGCAAACATGATATTTATACATGATTATCTCAGAGTACAATCTACAGTCATCAGCAAACAAATAGGTATCAAATAATGCTTGAATCGTCATCTTATGACTAACAATCATGGACGATAATAACCATGTCATGTTTGTATAAATCCAAAAATGTAAGGACACAAGTTCAACACAATATACAGTTTTAAATTGATTCATATATTAGCAGCTTAAATGCCGTTTCATTTATACTTTTTCTACTCAAAACATCCATTTATAAAATATCAAACTCACAAAGTTTGCATATAATTAATGATTAACTAATACTTTTGATACTTATTGTACAACAATTTCAACACTGTGTCTAAATAGCAATAAAATGTCCATTCCTGTACACCTAATTTCATCCTCAGCTTGTAACTTTTCAAAGTCCATTACGTTTGGCCTGTCTAAATAAGTAATTAGTTTGACATTGTGAAGACCATTTTCCAAAAGCTAAGCTATTTGATGCATTGATATTTCTCTAATCAAACTCCCAATATATATATATATATATATATATATGTGTGTGTGTGTGTGTGTGTGTGTGCTTCATAAACAAAAATCAATATTCACAATTACTATTTAACTCATTCAGCCCCAGTGATGCATTGTTTTCTTATTTGTCTGAGTCTTTCCCAACTTACATGTATTTATACACTATTTACAAAATTAATATGATGGCTACAGTCTACTAGATCTGCAAGAACTCAATCATCATCGCTATCAGAACTGTCTTCTTCTGATGATTCAGTCTCAGAAAATTCTGTCTGAATCTAAAGCTTGCAGAGCACATTGTATCTAATACATTCACAGCGACAAAGGATGGGATCGGCTATTATATGCAGTCATCAAACTTTGACTTCTGGAAGCATTTGTCACTGAATGCAGAAACCGGATCACGCGTATTGATGGGATCAAGGTTGAATGAGTTAAAGCAAATCTTTGGAACTAAATCTGAAATGTCTAACCTTTGACTGTTTGTTTGAAAACATCTGAAACATGCATGGCCATATTTTTCAGTATATTATTATGCTTAAACAAACATTCTATCAAAAATTTCACATTTAAATGGTATCTCTACAGTTTGTATTCTCATGTGAATCTTTAAATCATTATTCTGCTTATAAATTTTCTCACAAACTTACATATGAACGCTTTTTGTCTGGCATATTTTCTCATGTGCACCTTTAACACATTAACCCCTGGTGCAACATTTATGGGGAAGGAGGTAGTAGCCTACTGCCTACTTCCAAGCTCTGTAACATCAAGGTCATGTATGATAGTTTGATTCACTAAAGTGGGTGGTATTATAGAAAGATATACAGATTTAGCTCTACAATGATACCATATAAACTGGACACTTTAGTTGCACTAAAAAATACAGAGGGTATAATCTAATTTTTGGACCAGTTTTTTCAGCTAAATTTTTTTTGTGTTTGGAATCCAATTTTGTGTCCAGATTTTTGACTTGTTGGCCTCAAATTTAAAGCAGACTAGTCGGAATCTTTGCAAGGATTCGCTGGACATTTTTAATTTTTACACATGCTAATGGTAATTGCTTAGAAAACGATGTATGTAACCTCATATGCCCCTTAAAATCACCATTGTACATAAACATTTGCACAAAAACTTCAAATTTTAATGTTTTTTTCTCCAGTAAGTATTGTCAAGTGCACCTTTAAAAACACTATTCTAATGTGAACTACTGCTCATAAACTTCACAAATTTTCTGCTTTATGTATTCTCATGTGCACCTTTAAATGACTGTCATGTGTAAACATTTTCTCACAAACTTCACATTTGAATGATTTTTCTCCTGTATGTTTTCTCATGTGCACTTTTAAATTACCAATTTGCAAAAAACATTTGCTCACAAACTTCAGTATGTTTTCTCATATGTACCTTTAAATTACTGTTCTGTGTAAACATTGTCTCACATACTTTACATTTAAATGGTGTTTCTCCTGTATGTGTTCTTATGTGTGTCTTTAAAGCACTGTTATCTCTAAACATTTACTCACAAACTTCACATTTAAAGAGTTTTCCTCCATTATGTATTCTCATGTGCACCTTTAAATCACTGTCATGTGTAAACAGTTTCCCACATACTTCACATTTGAATGGTTTTTCTCCAGTATGTCTTCTCATGTGCACATTTAAATTACTATTCTGAGAAAACATTTTCTCGCAAACTTCACATTTGAATGGTTTTTCTCCAGTATGTATTCTCATGTGCAGCTTTAAAAAACTGACATGTGGAAACAGTTTCTCACATACTTCACATTTGAATGTTTTTTCTCCAGTATGTTTTCTCATGTGCACATTTAAATTATATTTCTGAGTAAACATTTTCCCACATACTTCACATTTGAATGGTTTCTCTCCAGTATGTCTTCTCATGTGCATATTTAATTCACTGACATGTGTAAACATTTTCTCACATACTTCACATTTCAATGTTTTTTCTCCAGTATGTCTTCTCATGTGCACCTTTAAATGACTATTCGTAGAAAACATTTTCTTGCAAACTTCACATTCGAATGGTTTTTCTCCAGTATGTATTCTCATGTGCATCTTTAAATCACTGAGGTATGTAAACAGTTTCTCACATACTTCACATTTGAATGGTTTTTCTCCAGTATGTTTTCTTATGTGCGCCTTTAAAGTATATTTATGAGCAAACATTTTCTCACAAACTTCACATTTAAATGGTTTTTCTCCAGTATGTATTCTCATGTGCTTCTTTAAACTAGAATGGTAGTTAAACATTTTCTCACAAACTTCACATTGAAACAGTTTTTCTCCAGTATGTATTCTCCTGTGCATCTTTAAATAACTGTTCTGTGTAAACATTGTCTCACATATTTCACATTTAAATGATGTTTCTCCTGTATGTTTTCTCATGTGTACCTTTAAAGCACTGTTATCTGTAAACATTTTCTCACAAACTTCACATTTGAATGGTTTTTCTCCAGTATGTTTTCTCATGTGGACTTTTAAATGAATATTTTGAGTAAAGATTTTCTCGCAAACTTCACATTGGAATGTTTTTTCTCCAGTATGTATTCTCATGTGCACCTTTAGACTACAATGGTAGTTAAACATTTTCTCACAAACTTCACATTGAAACAGTTTTTCTCCAGTATGTTTTCTCAGATGTACCTTTAAATTCCTGTTGTTTGTAAACATTTTCTCACATACTTCACATTTGAATGGTTTTCCTCCAGCATGTATTCGCATGTGCTTCTTTAAATCACTGTTCTGTTTAAACATTGCCTCACATATTTCACATTTAAATGGTTTTTCTACAGTATGCATTCTCATATGCCTTTCTAAACTTCCATTCTGAATAAATATTTTCTGACAAACTTCACATTTGAATGATGTTTCTTCAGTATGTTTTCTCATGTGCACCTTTAAATCACTGTCATGTGTAAACAGTTTCTCACAAACTTCACATTTGAATGATTTTTCTCCAGTATGAATTCTTGTGTGCAACTTTAAGTATCTACTCTGCGTAAACATTTTCTGACAAACTTCACATTGCATTGAGTTTTCTCCAGTTTGCATTCTCGTTTGCACTTTTAAATCCCGATTCTGAGTAAACAAGTTCTCAGAAACTTTACATTAAAATCAGTTTATCTCCAGTATGTATTAAATTGTGCCTCTTGAGATGATTCTGAGCGTAAATATTTCGTCTAATTCACATTTAAATGGTTGTATCTCCAGTGCTCTGGAACGCTGAATAGTGTATTATGACGGTACTAAATCACAGGCACTTGATACTGAGTAAATTCATGTATACACACAAGGTACCTAACTCTCGCCCGTCACAATCTGACCCATCGATGATTCCAATTTAATTTTCTGAATCTATCTGTGCATTCAATCACTCATAATGTACACTACTGTAAAGTAGACACTCCAAATACTTCATCCATTATCGTTTATATAATCGTACTGATTCTGAAGGGCCGATTTTGCGAAAAGTTTATCCGTTGTTTCGTGGATTCCACTTAGTTTATTCGAATTAATTGGATCAACTTCCGGTCCACTTCAGAGTGAATGCCACTATTGGGCATTACATGTGCAAACAATGAATACCGAAAGTAAGAACCATCCATTATAAAATTAAAATTTAATTATTATTTTCTTTAACGCTCATTGGAAAATAAAATTAAGTACGTTATCTCAACTAATATGCTCATTTACTATATTGTACGCGTATCGTAACGGTCATGACCCTTAAATATTTACATAAAAAAAGAAACATTCCAAATTAGATAAATCACGACCGGAGGGAAAATCGAAATATAAAGTATAAGAAATAAAGCAGTGTAATATTGTCGAAAATGGCAGAAATTACAATTACTTCATGGTATGTTCTGGTTAGACATTTGTATTTAAGTTTATATCCCCGTCTCACATGCTACAGTCACTTGATTCTAGGTAAATTCATCTATACACTCACCATATAACATAATGGTGAGTGTATACATTACTCTACCCATAATCAAGTGCCTGTGAATAAGATCAGACCCGCACCTAGGGGGGTGGCAACCATGGCACTTGTCAGGGGCCCGAGCTAGATAGGCACATATACGCACATATTTGAAACACGAAAGGGGCCCGAACTCTGTCAGCTGCCTTGGGCCCAGAATTTCCTAGGTGCGTTCCTGATAAGATCTTCACATTTTCTCATGAAATTTTGATTTTTATTTTTTTTTACAGATTTTAAAAATATTTCATTACTTTTGGACGACCTTTTTGTATTCTTTTTTGTTACAGAGTATAACTATCATGATTAAGATAAAATCAGGTATTTTCTATGCATGTCAATATGACTTTAATATATTTTCTATTTAACGTTCAAAATTGCACAAGTGTACGTTGTAACAGAATTGTTACGGAGAGGATGGTGGATTAAATGAACAACACAAACACAATATGCGAAAGAAAATATAAATTTATGAAATAAATTATTAATGAAAAATAATGATGTATCAACACAATAACTCATGCGTTCAACCCACAATTACACTCACAACCATTCACAATACATGAATAAATTAAATATTAATACACAGATACAAAGGAATCTCTTGGACTATACACAGATTCAAGGAACCTTTACAAAAGTTATATTACCGCAAGTATAAATTATGATAACAAATACAAAACATAAAACTATACTATCGCACGTATGGATTGCGACAAGTAGCACGAACATATACATGTATTTAATCAAGCTGCTAACTTTTATTGAGATTTATGCAATCCCTTGAAATACTATTGTGATTTGAAGTAACTATGTAAATATAACAATGTATTCAATTGTACTACAATTGCAACACACACATGTGTCTCGACCCTGTATAACCGTACGATTCACCAACTATTGAATCGCCTCCCAGCTTCTCCGAAAACCTAGGGTTGACCCAATACTTTTATCGGTCACTTGCCCTTCACGGATCCACCACAGTTATACGTACAGACAGCATACAGCATCTAATAGAACCAACGTTCCCAAATACCTAGATGCCACCCCGGATGTTTACACCTCTAGACAGCTCCGACACTCGGACTTCTAGATTTCCGGATATTTACACGTCACGACAGATGTAGACGGACAGACAATCCGACAGACAGTCAGATACCTCAATTCGATCGCACAATTAAACAGCACAATCACGGCACAATCACATTCAGCTACAATTCAGAGACGTTCAGAGACGTTCAGCTACAATTTAGTGATGTTCCGCAACAAATCAGTTACGATATCAAAGACGTTATCAGCTACAATAAAGAAACCAGACTAATAATAGTTGTCTCAAAAAATAATCTAAACCTTAGATTACGCTATTGCATTTAAAGTCTAATAGTGACTAGTAATTCCAATTATTCCACGTTTAAAATCTGCGTTGTAATAAAGGCATCATTATATGAAATGATAAACTGAATAAAATTCGCAATAAAACGAAATATAAATTTAACACTCACCCCTTTGGCTGGAGATAGTATGACGAGCTATCTTTCCTGTGATAACATACTTTTGGTCCCGTAATATTTATCAGAAATATTCTGCCTTATATATCCTCAAATAGGTGAGCAGAATTCACCGTGCACCCCGTGAATCTAATGTTTCCTGACTTCAAGTAATTCGTAGTAAGGCACATGCAAATCGTTACACGCCGCTTACCTTGGGAAAAACCACTTATTCACCCCAGGTAACGCATGTACGACGAAACAAAGAAAATGGTGAAATTAGTTTGTAATTCAAGAAGAAAATAAATTCAATTTTCGCCTAATTCTGTGACATACGTGTTTGGAAATGTATTATTTTCGAATGAATACATAGTGTCCTTAATTTAGCAAAATATACAAGAGTAGACAAATTATCATTGGCATGCATATTTCTAGGTATACGGTGTCGTTATAATTTCAGAACATAATAACCTTCTTATGTTTTTCATTATTAATTACTTCATCAAATCACTATGCAGACAAAGATAACCTACATTATATATTTTCATACCATAAAGAGAGAGGATGAATGAGTTTATGAAATCATGTAAAATAATTGATAGCTTTGAGTAAAATATGAAATATTAAACTGAAAACTGCAAGAAACATGTGTGTGTGTGTGTGTATGTGTGTACTTATATAACCAGTCCTTCCATTACTTCATAGTATATTCCCATAAATACATTTTATCTTCCTGAGTAGCAGACCAGACTTTTTAAAGGATTACTCCATTATATTTAAGGCTGTCAGAGAATCTCCTGATTGACTGGAACAGAAACACAAGCCTTGATGAAATTATTTCTAGGTTGACAGAGGATATTCGAGTTTCCAAGGATGTGTGCAATCCAGCAATGTTGATTAACATAATAATGAAAATATTTCCAAATGTGAAGAAGTCTGTTGTTAGAGTTAACATCATAAAGATAAGGAGCATACATGGTATAACTTTAGATTCGTCAAATGGTAAAAGTCAGCTTATTCCATTTGAAGCAGTGGATACCTTGAAGCCATCAGAATGTTTTCTGCTTGATAAATCTGAAAGTGTTTGCAAGTTTAGTTGTATGTCAAAGGAGACTTTTAATGGTAACCCAATGATGATAGAAATCAGCATGAGTAATGATGGTATTGTACAATTCTCTGTAGCTGGAAAAATGATAGACCTTTCTCAGTTCTACATCAGTTCAAAACTGGTATTCAATGCAAGCTCAATAAATGCTTTGTGTCATTGTCACAAAATCATTTCTGTATGTCATGGATACCATGACAAGAATAAAGAACAGCCATTTACATTTTTCAATGATAAATATATGAAAGAGGTATGCATAGTGCAGAAGGATACTGAACCAAAAGTTGTAATCAGGCATATTAATTGCTATAAAGTAGTTCCTATAGGCAGTGTTTCTCATAAATGTAAGAGGTGCATTGTGTGTAAAAGCACAAGTAATCAAAGAATGAAACAGAAGCAATTAGAAAAAAAAAGAAAATGGCAATCCTTTGTCTGGATGCAATCTTTGTGAAGATATAATATCGGTTTTGAGAAACATTGCACCAAATCTGGCTGAAAACAACTTACACTTTTGTGTTCACAAATAATGGCCTCTAATCTACAAAATAGTAAAGGTATGAGATGGCCAAGGGAAGTAATCAGTATAGCAATAACTTTGTATAACAGAAATCCCTCAGCTTACAGAGATGTGTCTAAAAATGGCTGGTTACATCTCCCATCTGAGCAGCTACTATCCCTATATAAAAATGCAGTATGTCAGGGCCCTGGAATAATACCACAAATGATGGAATGGATGTTGAATGAGGCACAAATACAAAATTTGACACAAGAGGGCTATTTTGGAGGTTTAATCTTGGATGAAATGTCAATTCAAGAAGACATACAAATTGTTCATTATAAATCTGGTAGCTCATTGGTTGGTCTAACTGATTCTGGTCCAAAGATAAAGATGATGCATGCAGCCAGCACGGGTAAAGTTGAAAGTAAAATGGCCAATCACGTGTTGCAATACATCTTTCATGGTATAACAGGTTTCAGATAGCCATTTGCCAATTATCCAAATACAGAGGCATCACCAAGTGACCTGTTTATTACACCCTTGGAAATGTGTTGATACCCTTTATGAATATGGTTTTAAGGCAGTATACTGCTGCATAGATGGGTCAAGCAAATAACCGTGAATTTTTAAAAATGCACTTTTTGCATAAAAATCCCATGGAGACACAGATGGTTGCCAAACACTAAAGAAGTCCAATGAGAGAAATTATCTTCATGATGGACCCATGCCGTTTACTCAAGAAGATTAGCAACAGTATACTCAGTAGTGGTTTTGGGGATTTTCATAAGGGACTTCTCACTGCTGATGGCTTCTTTATAATTTGGAAGATGTGGATAGATGCCTATAAGTGGAACCACAGCACAAATCCTTTCCCAGTTGATCAGAAGCTTTCTGATGAGCACATGTTTCCAAATGATGCTCAACAGATGAGGAACAAACTGGCTTTTGAAGCTCTAAACCAGGACATGCTGAAATTGATGAATATGTATCAAGAAAGTCTGCATGAGGCAGCACAGAAGGAACTAACAGCTGCACTTAATCTTCTGCAGCATACCAGTTTTTAGTTTCTTTCTTAAATGACAGTAGACCTATAAAAAATTTAACGGATGAAAGGTTAAGAAAACTCACTTTCAGCATATGACTGGTTCAAGTCCTGGGAGAAACAAGTTGCCAAGTCAGAAAGTGTCAGTAAGAGACACAAGAATTTAATGACAATGGAAACAAGAGAGGATCTTGATTTCATGTATCATGGTTTCATGTCATTAACAAAGTTGTGTGTTTCAAAAATCGGTCAAAGCATTGTTCTTTCCAAAATTAACAGTGACATTGTTGAAAATGTGTTCTACCAACAGAGGTCGTTAGAACTTTGATTACATATTTCTGTTCTGGAAATTTAAATAAAATTATAAAATGATACAATCTGAAATAAAGATGAACATTTTATCTTGAGAAATTACTTTCATCAGAAACTGGTAGAATGGACTACTTCCGTCAGGTAGGCTTACGACCGTGGCTAATGTGACCGTACTTGTGGGAAAAAAAAGGTTAATTCGCCGGTTCTATTCAGGACATGGTCATTTAGGAGCTATGCGTTGGTAAGTAACTGTGTTTTGAATGCATATGTGTAGTGTTTCAGTCTTCTTGCGATTCTGAGGCGATAGAAGTCTCGTGAGAAAATGTCGAATCGAGCGAAGGGTTGTGGTCACGCTTGCATTCCTTGCAATATATATATATATATATATATATATATATATATATATATATATATATATATATATATATTATTGATAAGGGTATTTCATTTTGTCAGACATTTCGTCGTACTTTATTGATAAAACGTTAGACTCCTGTGCTCGAGACGAACGTATGCCAACAACCATCATTGTACTATAAGGATGTATTCACTATATTGCCAGGCTCAATATTAGGTTTAGGACCACGATTGTCCGAGTGGCCTAAAGCACTCTCAGTTACGGATCACTGCCATCTCACCTCTTTCTGCGTGGGTTTGAATCAAAGATTCGGCTAATGTAGTTATGTGAGAAAGCCTGACAGTAGCTTCGCGTTTGTTGGTGGTTCTTTCCTTAGGTTTTCCCGGGTTCTTACTTCACCAATAGTACTGGCCGCCATGTATATAATATCGTGTACCAAAACAACGGCCTTAAACCCAACAAAAACTAGCAAACGAAATTAGGTTTGTTTTTCCCAACAGTTATAATGTTTTCACTGTAACATCTAAATAGAATATCACCGGTATACATTCACGTGTGTGTGCCTCTTCAAATTATTGCCGACGTACAAATATTCGTATAATCTTCACATATAAACGATTTATCTTCAGAATGCACCCATTTGTACATCTTTATTGTACCTTTCTGACTAAAAAGCCCATCATAACTTTCACATTTGAAAAGTTTATCTTTGGAAAGAAATCATCGCTATAATCTTCAAACTATTACGCTGGTGAAAACTGTTATCACACGTTTCTCATTTGGATAATTCTCAGCGATACATGCGGGGAAAGGTTTCAACGTGACATCATATTAGATTCGCAATCGCTTTCCTTATAACATTCCTCTTTTGTAGGAATATCGGGCCTTAGGTACGCCAAGTAAGTGGAGTGAATTGTCTTAGACACTCTAAAACATTTGTTAGTAATCATTTCTTCAAAGCTTTCACCTAAAGGTTATAAGACAGGTCTTGCATCGCAAGTTGTTCACCAAATTTCCTTCCAAACAATGCCACAACCGAGCATGACAGACTTATGCACAGACCAGGGCACTAATGATGTATCTTATGCTTTAAAAGAAGAAATGAATACAGATGAGTTGGTTTTTGGTGATTGCCACGATGATAATGAACATACATGTATGTTGATGTAATTAGATAAGATATGATACGATACAAAAAATGTTTCTGGTTGTTATGATTTTAAACAATTCAGCATAAACTCTAATGACCGTCTCACTGACAATGAGTCTTTTACTGGCATAACATTAAAAACAAAACAATAGAATCATACAAAACAACATCGTGAAAGATATACAAAACCATAATGCACAGAAAACAATCTGGCAAAACACCCAGTGCATTGCTAGATTAATGCGCCCAAAAATTATTCTAAACACGCTTTGATTCAGTACATGGACAAATTAAGATCGAATTGAAAGATACAATGATATTCTCTCAAACTGATCTGGTAAATCATTGATGAGAATATTCTCTTCATATCATGAAGATTATGGGCCAAATGTTGCGGTTTTAATTCTTGGGATAAAACTGAATTAATAATGTCTTTAATGCAAGTAAAATCATACAAACATTTGGAAGCGTGTTTATTCAGATATTTTGAAGTCCATATTCATAACTTTAAGTCTCAGCACCTTCAGATGTTTGAGTTTTGGCGGAAGTGTTCGACACTTTTGCATTATTTTCGATTTAGTAATTGTTATGATTTCTTGACTTGCAGGAAAATTAAATAACATAATTTTCAACCATTTTTTAGGCTGTCACGTTGTATGGATTAACTAGATTTGTATATGTTATGTATATGTTATACACTGTGGCTTATAATTTCGAGACGTAAATATACATGAAGGTCGATTCGGCGAGCAATGAGATGTCAAGCCTGTTAATTGACATGGTCATACAACTAGTGAAACGCACTTTATTTTTGTCGAAGCCAAAAACGCAACATTGTCATAAAATAGTTCACAGGCTAGTGGTGAAATCCTGTGGTCGGATGAAAAGAACATCAAGTGCAGGTTGTAAATCCACCCTTGACAGACAGTTGGGAGAGAGTAGTGTATGAACATTATATGAATCAACGTCCACTCGGAATTGAGCAAAGAATGGCCAACATTAGAATCGCAAGCTTAAATATATTATTTTGAGAAATAATTCCATATTCACAATTTGTACTCATTCATCATAATTCTGGCTAACTCAATATATGTATAGTGTCCAATCGAACACATATTCACAATTTGTAGTCATTCATCATTATTTTGGCTAACTCAATATAACTCAGTTGAACTCCATATTCACAATTTATAGTCATTCATCATAATTCTGGCTAACTCAATACAACTTAGTTGAACTCCATATTCACAATTAGTAGTCATTCATCATAATTCTGGCTAACTCAATATAACTCAATTGAACTCCATATTCACAATTTGTACTTATTCATCATAATTCTGGCTAACTCAATATATGTAGAGTGTCCTATGGAACTAGTTCACAATTTGTAGTCATTCGTTATAATTCAAATCCTTCTAGAGTGTCCTATTTAACGCATTATACACAATTTGTAGTCATTCATCATAATTCTTGCTAACTCAATATAACTCAATTGAACTCCATATTCACAATTTGTAGTCATTCATCATAATTCTGGCTTACTCAATACAACTCAGTTGAACTCCATATTCACAATTTATAGTCATTCGTCATAATTCTGGCTAACTCAATACAACTCAATTGAACTCCATATTCACAATTAGTAGTCATTCATTATAATTCTGGCTAACTCAATATAGCTCAGTTGAATTCCATATTCACAATTTGTACTTATTCATCATAATTCTGGCTAACTCAATATATGTAGAGTGTCCTATGGAACTAGTTCACAATTTGTAGTCATTCGTTATAATTCCAATCCTTCTAGAGTGTCCTATTTAACGCATTATACACAATTTGTAGTCATTCATCATAATTCTTGCTAACTCAATATAACTCAATTGAACTCCATATTCACAATTTGTAGTCATTCATCATAATTCTGGCTTACTCAATAAAACTCAATTGAACTCCATATTCACAATTTGTAGTCATTCATCATAATTCTGGCTTACTCAATACAACTCAGTTGAACTCTATATTCACAATTTGCAGTCATTCATCATAATTCTGGCTAACTCAATATAACTCAATTGAACTCCATATTCACAATTTGTAGTCATTCATTATAATTCTGGCTAACTCAATAAAACTCAATTGAACTCCGTATTCACAATTTGTAGTCATTCATCATAATTCTGGCTTACTCAATATATGTAGAGTGTCCTACTTAACTCATTATGCAAAATTTTTGGTCATTCATCATAATTCTGGCTAACTCAATTTAACTCAATTGAATTCCATATTCACAATTTGTAGTCATTCATCATAATTCTGGCTAACTCAATATAACTCAATTGAACTCCATATTCACAATTTGAAGTCATTCATCATAATTCTAGATGTAGATTGCCACTGCAAACTTCATGTACTTCATGTTCTCAATAAATTGACATTTATGATACCATTGCTTTCACGAGTACTGTATACATTGTCCTCATAAACTTTGATGTTCACAATATGACTTTTTTCATCATAATAATGACAAACTGAATACATGTAGATTATGTATTTTTTCATCAAAATACTGACAAACTGAATACATGTAGATTATGTATTTTTTCATCGTAATACTGACAAACTGAATACATGTAGATTGTCATTTTAAACCTCATCTTCACAATATATATTTTTTCATCATAATACTGACAAACTGAAATCATGTAGATTATGTATTTTTTCATCATAATACTTACAAACTGAATACATGTAGATTGTCATTTTAAACCTCATGTTCACAATATATATTTTTTCACATAATACTGACAAACGAAATACATGTAGATTGTCATTTTAAACCTCATGTTCACAATATATATTTTTTCACATAATACTGACAAACGAAATACATGTAGATTGTCATTTTAAACCTCATGTTCACAATATATATTTTTTCATCATAATACTGACAAACTGAATACATGTAGATTATGTATTTTTTATCGTAATACTGACAAACGAAATACATGTAGATTGTCATTTTAAACCTCATGTTCACAATATGTATTGTTTCATCATAATACTCACAAACTGAATACATGTAAATCTCAAAAGAAGCTCGTAAATGAAAATAAACAGCATATAATTGCTGACCAAGATTGTCCTACCATGGGGGCACAACTCTATATTATCGAGGTGTTTGATTAATGCACGGATGGTGGCATGCGTATATTATAAAAAATATATTGCAATTTAAATTGAACTGGTAGAATATTTCCACAATAAACAAAAGCATTAAATGATCAAATAGAATACACAAATGAAATTGAAGTGGAAATTCATGATTAACATCATTTCAAACTAAATGCAATTATTATTTAACTTCATATGAATGTTGAATACAATGTGGGCAAATATTTTAAATTTATAGAATTATTATTATTATTATTATTATTATTATTATTATTATTATTATTATTATTATTATTATTATTATTATATTATTACTTTTTTCAAGACAATTTTGCAGGTTGTATTCTTTTTACGTACTAGAAGCATAATCATACGAAACATTTTGAAAATTTTAATACATTTTGGCAACCATGGATTTAAATTGCAGTCTTAACCCTGAAATGACATATATGTCGCCATCAGTACATGACCTATAATCATCTGACATCAGACAATACATTAAATATATTTCGTAACCAATGTCAATGCATGTATGTACTGCTAAATGACATCGCCGAGAAACAGAGAGGCTTTGAATTTCCACCAGACTCACTCTTCGTAAAGAAATCTATGAAGCCTCTAAGAAGAACGTCACAAACATAGTCATTTAGCAAAATTATCCCACTACAGTATTAAGAACACGGACAGTTCCAGTTGCAAAGAGCTCGTCGAGATAACTAACAAACTAATGTCAAGGAACAAATGCACACCACTTCCAACTACATTCTCTCCAGTAAATCTTCCGGACCTATTTACAAATTTCTTCGGTCACAAAGTACAAACAATTAGTAGTATATGGGAGTACTCTAGCGTCAACGGGAAATTCAGTCAACAATGTCGTGGGAACATCTAGCGTCAAGGGGAATTTAACATGGGGAAATGTAGCATGAAGTGAATGCGGATCTGAACATAGCGACAAGGATTGGGTCACTTTAGCGACTATGGCAACTTAACGTTTAAAATGGGCATATCAAAATTGGTGTAAATAGGAATTTAACATGGGAATGTCACCTGGAGTTCTAAGCGAATTGAACATTGGGACTTCATTGTGTTATAGGGTCAAAACTATTTATAGGATAAAATGTACAATGGGGGAAAACAGGCTGATAGGGACAAAGATAGACATACCGAAAGAAACAAATACAGATGCAAACAGACCGAAGAGAAAACAGAGACCTTCTCAAGAAAGACCTACAAATAATAAAAGTCAACGATATCGGTTCCAAATATTTTTTAAAGTATATACAAGGCCTCTCTGGTCTGTGCTCTAGTCTAGGCACCATATATTTCAAACATTCAAATCTGGACATGGAACAAATCTATTCACATGTTATCTGTTTGTTTGATCTAGAAAGAAAGAAAAAATTAAAATTAAAGTTTATGCCTTCAAAATGACCTTACTTTGCATACAACGCATAAGCATTTCATATAAGAATGACACTTTTCATACAACAATTATTATCCATTTTTAAGAAAAAACCTAAACCAAAACAAGTAACAAACAATCAAATAGAGGAGATAGTTAATGATTCTCTCTATATCCGTCACACACATTGTTTAAAATCTGGTCAGCTACCAATTGTGTCCCAGCGTAGATTCTTCCCATTACGTACCCCATTTCATTCGTAACAATACAATGGATTCATGTGTAATTTTATTATTTTTTATGTGTTCTTTTTATTCTAATTTTTGTACTGCAGGAAATGAAAATTGTTTTTAAAGCTATAAAACATGTAATAAAAACCCACAAGAGATTAATTTTGGAGACTCGCACCAGCTGACTTTTCAAGTTGGTACCAACAATGTCAAACTGCCACCCAAAATAGCCACTGTTATTAATAATAGAAAATCCTTTAAAAATAAAATCTGAAAAAGATACTACTAAAAATATGGCTTGAAAAAATTTTGCCAACATTCACTGAAGACATCCTGACATTAACTGTCAATGCAAATCTAATGTTTATTTTATTTTTTCAGCTTGTTATACTTAGATTTCACTTAACAAAGTTACGAATTAATGAAAGATAGTTTAACCTAAATCTACCTAGATTTTAATGTGCTTTTACTGATTAATCAAATGCTAAGAGAAATTAAAGCATGCCATAATAATGTGTTTTTACTGATTAATCAAATGCTAAGCGAGATTAAAGCATGCCGTAATATGTGTTTTTACTGATTAATCAAACGCTAAGAGATATTAAAGCATGCCATAAAAATGTGTTTTTACTGATTATTCAAATGCTAAGAGAGATTAAAAGCATGCCATAATAATGTGTTTTTACTGATTAATCAAATTCTAAGAGTAATTTAAATCATGCCATAATAATGTGTTTTTACTGATTAATCAAATGCTAAGAGAGATTAAAGCATGCCATAATAATGTGTTTTTATACTGATTAATCAAATGCTAAGAGAGATTAAAGCAATCCATAATATGTGTTTTTATTGATTAATCAAATGCTAAGAGAGATTAAAGCATGCCATAATAATGTGTTTTTACTGATTAATCAAATGCTAAGAGAGATTAAAGTATGCCATAATAATGTGTTTTTACTGACGAATCAAATGCTAAGATAGATTAAAGCATGCCATAATAATGTGTTTTTACTGATTAATCAAATGCTAAGAGAGATTAAAGCATTCCATAATATGTGTTTTTACTGATTAATCAAATGCAAAGAGAGATTAAAGCATGCCATAATAATGTGTTTTTACTGATTAATCAAATGCTAAGAGAGATTAAAGTATGCCATAATATTGTGTTTTTAATGATTAATCAAATGCTAAGAAATTAAAAGCATTCCATAATTATGTGTTTTTAATGATTAATCAAATGCTAAGAGAGATTAAAGCATGCCATAATAATGTGATTTAACTGATTAATCAAATGCTAAGAGAGATTAAAGCATGCCATAATAATGTGATTTAACTGATTAATCAAATGCTGAGAGATTAAAGCATGCCATAATAATGTGTTTTAACTGATTAATCAAATGCTAAGATTGATTAAAGCATGCCATAATAATGTGTTTTACTGATTAATCAAATGCTAAGAGAGATTAAAGCATGCCGTAATATGTGTTATTACTGATTAATCAAACGCTAAGAGATATTAAAGCATGCCATAAAAATGTGTTTTTACTGATTATTCAAATGCTGAGAGAGATTAAAAGCATGCCATAATAATGTGTTTTTACTGATTAATCAAATTCTAAGAGTAATTTAAATCATGCCATAATAATGTGTTTTTACTGATTAATCAAATGCTAAGAGAGATTAAAGCATGCCATAATAATGTGTTTTTATGCTGATTAATCAAATGCTAAGAGAGATTAAAGCAATCCATAGTATGTGTTTTTACTGATTAATCAAATACTAAGAGAGATTAAAGCATTCCATAATAATGTGTTTTACTGATTAATCAAACGCTAAGAGAGATTAAAGCATTCCATAATATGTGTTTTTACTGATTAATCAAATGCTAAGAGCGATTAAAGCATGCCATAATGTTTTTACTGATTAATCAAATGCTAAGAGCGATTAAAGCATGCCATAATGTTTTTACTGATTAATCAAATGCTAAGAGAGATTAAAGCATGCCATAATAATGTGTTTTTACTGATGAATCAAATGCTAAGATAGATTAAAGCATGTCATAATAATGTGTTTTTACTGATTAATCAAATGCTAAGAGAGATTAAAGCATGCCATAATAATGTGTTTTAACTGATTAATCAAATGCTGAGAGATTAAAGCATGCCATAATAATGTGTTTTTACTGATGAATCAAATGCTAAGATAGATTAAAGCATGCCATAATATGTGTTTTTACTGATTAATCAAATGCTAAGAGAGATTAAAGCATGCCATAATAATGTGATTTAACTGATTAATCAAATGCTGAGAGATTAAAGCATGCCATAATAATGTGTTTTTAATGATGAATCAAATGCTAAGATTGATTAAAGCATGCCATAATAATGTGATTTACTGATTAATCATATACTAAGAGAGATTAAAGCATGCCGTAATATGTGTTTTTACTGATTAATCAAACGCTAAGAGATATTAAAGCATGCCATAAAATTGTGTTTTTACTGATTATTCAAATGCTAAGAGAGATTAAAAGCATGCCATAATAATGTGTTTTTACTGATTAATCAAATTCTAAGAGTAATTTAAATCATGCCATAATAATGTGTTTTTACTGATTAATCAAATGCTAAGAGAGATTAAAGCATGCCATAATAATGTGTTTTTATACTGATTAATCAAATGCTAAGAGAGATTAAAGCAATCCATAGTATGTGTTTTTACTGATTAATGAAATACTAAGAGAGATTAAAGCATTCCATAATAATGTGTTTTACTGATTAATCAAACGCTAAAAGAGATTAAAGCATTCCATAATATGTGTTTTTACTGATTAATCAAATGCTAAGAGCGATTAAAGCATGCCATAATGTTTTTACTGATTAATCAAATGCTAAGAGAGATTAAAGCATTCCATAATAATGTGTTTTTACTGATTAATCAAATGCTTGGAGAGATTAACGCATGCCATAATAATGTGTTTTTACTGATAAATCAAATGCTAAGAGAGATTAAAGTATGCCATAATATGTGTTTTTACTGATGAATCAAATGCTAAGATAGATTAAAGCATGCCGTAATATGTGTTTTTACTGATTAATCAAACGCTAAGAGAGATTAAAGCATGCCATAATAATGTGTTTTTACTGATGAATCAATTGCTAAGATAGATTAAAGCATGCCATTATAATGTGTTTTTACTGATTAATCAAATGCTAAGAGAGATTAAAGCATGCCATAATAATGTGTTTTACTGATTAATCAAATGCAAAGAGAGATTAAAACATGCCATAATAATGTGTTTTTATTGATTTATCAAATGCTAAGAGAGATTAAAGCATGCCATAATAATGTTATTTTACTGATTAATCAAATGCTAAAAGAGATTAAAGCATGCCATAATAATGTGTTTTTAATGATTAATCAAAGGCTAAGAGAGATTAAAGAATGCCATAATAATGTGTTTATACTGATTAATCAAATGCTAAGAGTAATTTAAAGCATGCCATAATAATGTGTTTTTACTGATTAATCAAATGCTAAGAGAGATTAAAGCATGCCATAATAATGTGTTTTAACTGATTAATCAAATGCTAAGAGATATTAAAGCATGCCATAATAATGTGTTTTTACTGATTAATTAAACGCTAAGAGAGATTAAAGCCTGCCATAATAATGTGTTTTTACTGATTAATCAAATGCTAAGCGAGATTAAAGCATGCCATAATCTGTTTTTAATGATTAATCAAATGCTAAGAGATATTAAAGCATGTCATAATAATGTGTTTTTACTGATTAATCAAATGCTAAGAGAGATTAAAGCATGCCATAATAATGTGTTTTTACTGATGAATCAAATGCTAAGATAGATTAAAGCATGTCATAATAATGTGCTTTTTCTGATTAATCAAATGCTAAGAGAGATTAAAGCATGCCATACTAATGTGTTTTAACTTATTAATCAAATGCTGAGAGATTAAAGCATGCCACAATAATGTGTTTTTACTGATGAATCAAATACTAAGATAGATTAAAGCATGCCATCGTATGTGTTTTTACTGATTAATCAAATGCTGCGAGAGATTAAAGCATTCCATAATAATGTGTTTTTACGGAGTAATCAAATGCTAAGAGAGATTAAAGAATGCCATAATAATGTGTTTTTACTGATTAATCAAATGCTAAGAGAGATTAAGGCATGCCACAATAATGTGTTTTTACTGATTAATCAAATGCTAATAGAGATTAAAGCATGCCATAATATTGTGTTTTTACTGATTAATCAAATGCTAAGAGAGATTAAAGCATGCCATAATAATGTGTTTTTACTGATGAATCAAATGCTAAGAGAGATTAAAGCATGCCATAATAATGTGTTTTTACTGATGAATCAAATGCTAAGAGATATTAAAGCATGCCAAAATGTTTTTACTGATTAATCAAATGCTAAGAGAGATTAAAGCATGCCATAATAATGTGTTTTTACTGATTAATCAAATGCTAAGATAGATTAAAGCATGCCATAAAGTTTTTTTCTGATTAATCAAATGCTAAGAGAGATTAAAGCATGCCATAATAATGTGTTTTTACTGATTAATCAAATGCTAAGAGAGATTAAAGCATTCCATAATAATGTGTTTTTACTGATTAATCAAATGCTAAGAGAGATTAAAGCATGCCATAATAATGTGTTTTTACTGATTAATCAAATGCTAAGAGAGATTAAGCATTCCATAATAATGTTTTTATTGATAAAACAAATGCTAAGAGAGATTAAAGCATGCCATAATAATGTGTTTTTACTGATTATTCAAATGCTAAGAGAGATTAAAGCATGCCATAATAATGTGTTTTTACTGATTATTTAAATGCTAAGAGAGATTAAAGCATGCCATAATATGTGTTTTTACTGATTAATCAAATGCTAAGAGAGATTAAAGCATGCCATAATAATGTGTTTTTACTGATTATTCAAATGCTAAGAGAGATTAAAAGCATGCCATAATAATGTGTTTTTACTGATGAATCAAATGCTAAGATAGATTAAAGCATGCCATATTGTCTTGACTATTGCATTATTAAACCTGATAATCTTTTTAGGTTTAGCAGGTCTCTGCGGTCGTGTTTTCTTGTTATAACCACATCACATCTGGCCCTAATGAATTACTTTTCCTGCCTTTCATTGGCAAAATACAAGTTATCAATGAAACCTTTTTGAATTTATTCTCAATTTGTTTTGAAAATTTGCTTGTTGTTTTGTCTAAAGGCTAACTTTACTTTGTCATTTTCTGACAATTACCTGTCTTTTTGTTTTGCCTATTCTCATAATGCAGTTAAAGATGACAGTTTGGCAGGCAGATAGGTTTTATTTATTGTACTGAAACAAGATTGGGGAATTATCCTTGTATTATAGAGATTGTGATTATGTCTATGTAATGGACGGTTTTATAAAGATTAGGGACTTATGCTTGTATGGGACACTATTATAAAGATTAGGGATTTATGCTTGTTTGGGACACTATTATAAAGATTAGGGATTTATGCTTGTATGGGACACTATTATAAAGATTAGGGATTTATGCTTGTCCGGACACTTCTATATCAGACAGTAATCTCATCCATGTATGGAACATTTTTATAAAAGAAATTGAAGATTTTATAATTGCATGGGGCATTTTTCTACAAGAGATTGGGGATGTTATCCTTGCATGGGACATTTTCTAAATGAGGTTGGTTGTTTCTTTCTTGTTTGGGACATGTTTATAAAACAGGAGATTTTAGACTTTGAATGGTACACTTCCTTAAATAGATCTAGTATTTTATCCTTGTATGGGAGCAGCAGGGGGCGAATCGGACAACTTTTTCCGACAAAATCACTTTTAGCCCTCAAAACGGAAAATAGAGCCTTCCTGCGAATCTCATATTTTAACCAAAAAAAAGAAAGTCTTCATTTGGTAAACGGAGACTTATTGATTTCTTGCTCAAAACATGAGTTTGCGCGGTGATACTCTATTCGCGTTTTCGTTGCTTAACCGTAAAACGTCGCAGCGGTGTTGTCATCGCCCCCCTGCTGCTATGGGTTTTTACGATTAATCCAAATATTTGATCGAGTCCGATACGAAATCGTGCCCGAGGATCATATAAATTTATTGTTTAAATCCATGCGGGGTTGACTGAGTGTTACTAAAGAAATTTCGAAATTGATTGAAGTCCATATCGAAACACCATGTCTGCCAAATATTTTGTAGCGTATGTGTATCAACGCCGTTGAATACAGCAAGAATATTACAGTTATCTCTGATCACTTTTGGAATCTGAGTGTATCGTTGAGTGACATATATCACGTCAGTGTTTTTGTGCCTGCCTCGAGAAAATATTCTAGCTGGATTTTTTTGATTGTCTAACATCACATCGTCGTATACGACTAAATTGTTAATGCTCCCATCAAGGTCATCCACGGATGGTGCCTCGTCAATATCGGTTATAAATTCAATAATGCCCTCGCCGGCAATCTCTGAAGCGTTTTCATTAAAATCTGTTAGCACTTCATAGCATCGTTGATCACCTACGCTAGGAGCAGCTAAATACAACTTATCCCACTTCATCCATCTCACTATTAAATTGAGCAACAATTGCGTCTTGCCGGATCCAGATGGCCCGTTATAATTGCGCGGATAGAGTTTGGTAGCGCTGCATGATGCTTAACTGGTTTTATTGTTTTAGTCGCTGAAAAATCAATTATATTCATATCTCTATACATAAATTATGGATCTATATTATGTGAAGTGTAAAACGCGTACTAACACAAATGATGTGACGACGATTACAACTAAAAATAACAGATCTACACTAACTGGTAGATGTGCAACATGTGGTATAAAAAAGTTTAGATTTGTTTCTATGAAATCCGGAGATGTATTTAAAAAGAACGAGGAGGTGATATCGCAGCTAAGTTAACAAAACTCCCTGGAACCCCATGGGCAAAGTACCCCGGAGAAAAGCACCTTCCAGAATATAGCTATTGTGGCCCCGGAACACGATTAGATATCAGACTCGATGATCAAAATCAACCCCGACCAGGCGAGTATCCGATAAACGCCATTGATAAGGCGTGTCATGCTCATGATGTTGCATATTATAAAAGCAGCAATCTGCAACATAGACATCTCGCGGATGTGAAATTAATTCATGCGTTAAATGCTATTCCTGATAAATCTTTCAAAGAAAAATTGACTTCGTAGTTGGTAGAATCGGCTATGAAAGGCAAATTGATGATGGGCGCTGGTAATTAATAATATGGAATCTATTTATTATTCTCTGAAAGAATACTGGAGGGGTAACGCTGCAATCAATAAACTCGCCAACGCCGCAAAAGTGAAAAAGGCCACTGCGGATAATTGGTTATCCAAACAGGCTATATGGCAAATTTATCTACCGCGTCCTAAACAAATCAATTTCTCGCATTTTGATGTTACCGGACCCAATGAATTTCATCAAGCTGATTTATTGTTTTTACCACATGACAACGGTTACAAATACGCGCTAACCGTAGTTGACGTTGCGAGTCGATACAAACAAGCAGAACCGCTAAAAACAAAATCATCACCTGAAGTTGCTTCTGCATTTGAAAAGATTTATCGACGAGGCCCTCTACGCTGGCCAAATCTATTACAAGTTGATCCTGGCAAGGAATTTCAAGGCGCTGTTTTATCAGCGATGAAACATCACAATGTCACCATCAGACGGGGGCATACTGCACTACATCGCGATCAGGCAATTGTAGAACGATTTAATCGGACTCTTGCTGAGCGGTTATTTGGATATCAATACGCAAAGGAATTCATCCAAGAAAAGCGATCCCGTGAATGGGTCAAAAGGTTACCAGGGGTAGTTGCAGCGCTAAAAAACGAGATTACCAGAGCAATCAATATGAAACCTAACAACGCAATAAAAAAGTATATACCACAGCCACAGCGAGATAGCGTTTCTCAGCCAATTCTCAGCAATGTCACCGTGAGATATTTATATGAACCAGGAGAACTCGAAGGTGGTAAAAAAAAGGGCTACTGATCCTATTTGGAGTGTCACTACGCATAGCATATCTACTATAACACGATCAACTGGTAGACCTCCAATCTATAAATTGGATTCAACTGCCCCTCAGCGGGGTTTTGCACGCGAACAATTACAAGTGATTCCTGATGATACTCAATTGCCACCGCATGGTCTTAACTAGCGCCGTTGCGTCTGTTGCACTCAAGACAAGTCAACATCACATTGTTTCTGACATGACGGAGACTGTTATTTTTTCTGTCTACGGTAAATTGGCGAGGATCTTTATCCGAATACTGCCAACGCATTATACAATTGCAACGCGCGCAGTGATTATTCTGTTGTTGCTTCACCGTAATTATTAATTCATCATCAATATCAAATTCTCGTTGTTTTTTCTTTGTCTTGTTGTTTGTAACCGGAGAGTTTTTTATTAATGATGCTAACATCAATATCATCCATTGTGGTGTCGTCATAGTTTTTTATCAATGTTTTTAACCTCAACGATGCTAGCATCATCCATTGTGGTGTTATCATCGCCTGACTCTGTCAAGACAATTCTTCGAAGTTGATTTATTCGCCGTACTCTAGACACTGCAAGATAAACTAAATTTGACCACTCGATGCGATTATCGACTATCCAAACAATTGTATTCGCGATGGTTAATCCCTGCGAGGAATGTATTGTTGTTACGTAACCCAGTGTCCATGGCGATTTATTAGCACGCATTGCGTCTTCGACAACACTGATATCAACCAGCACAATATCATTTAACACTAGTGTTTGTCTTTTGTTTTGTCCTGGAATTTCGACTTCGATGTTTTGCCGCCGTGTGTCAACGGGTCTATAACACAATGGAACTTTTATCAGGGGATATTTTTTTTATGAAGCTCAAATAATTGCTGCTGAAGTTTGTATCTAACTATCTTTCTACTCGCCACTACAAAATCATTTGGCCTCCATACTTCCCAAAATTCCTCCATGGGAGTTTCAGAAATTACTTCCTGAATTATTTCACATTGTATTTTATCGGTTTGTAATCTGATTAATTTTTTGACCTCACATAATTGTTTATCGAGCGACCTGTAATCGCTATCAATTTCTTCATAATAATCCACGTACTCTCTTAACCAATCATGTGGACCCGCGCCGACAAATGGTGGTGGTTGGCCATGATCTCCACACATTATTACCGCTGTATTCTTTTGCAGCAACCAATCAAGAAACATTTTTAATACATCTACCGAAACCGTGCATATCTCATCCCAAATAATAACCCCAGGGATGAATTTCTCGCCCATTCGTTCAGGGGTCCATTTGTCGCCGTTGTATCGAAAAAAAACTATGATAAGTGCAAGCGTCGACGTTTCGTTGTTTTATCTCTCGCGCTAGTCTATGGGTCGGTGTCAGCACAATCATATTTGTGAAATCCGTGGATTTTTCCATCGATATAATTCAATCGCCCGAGTCGTTTTTCCTGACCCGCCACAGCCGTTTAAATAAACTGCTTTATATCTACAAATTGGATCTGATATCGGTCGTGCATTAGAACGCTCTGATAAATTACCACCGCGTAAGTAATTACTTTTAATTTCAACGTCTGCTGATTCAGAATAATCACGCAGCATTTCTTTTTTAATTCTCCATGATCCCCAACTTTCATCCGAATTAGTGAATTCAGCAACTGCGCAACTGTACTTGCTGTCAATGTAAAATGAATCAACGGCAACTCTAACCGCAGTGTCAGGAAATCTATTTATCATTGAAAATAAATTAATACAAGCATAACCCAGCATCAACGACCTCAAATGTGTATACGGGGATCTCTAACCGTCGCTATAAGTAACAACTGTACCCAATTTTGTTCCATCGGACAAGAAAGCGTCTTTACGATCCACATATATGTTTTTAGATACTGCATCCGCGATTACAAAGTCATATTCGGTGTTATCCATAATCAGCCGTGAACAATATCGTCTATAGTCGCATTTTTTCCTCCCTGAGTGAATTTTCCGATTATTCTTCTGCCGAGATCTTTTGCTTCGATGTTTCGTTGATTAAATACCCGTTTCGACCACTCAATGATATATTCTTCGTCGGCATCAATATGTTTTCTGGATTCCTCAATTATACTATCAAGACGTTCCGGTGTTGGTAACCAGACATTGGTTTGTTTCCGATATGATATAATTGCTTCACTGACCGTCAGCGAAATTAACATTTTTGTATCAATCATGAACCGTAATAACGCTATTGGCAGCCACTTCTTTTCAGACATGTGTCTACCAATCCAAACATAACAACAGCGATGAAGTCCTGCTGCGAACTCAAATGATACTACACGAGCGAATCCAGTTAAATCAAAATCAGGCAGCGGCCCATTAATTGCAACACGAGTCATTTCATGTACGGGGTGTCCAAATCGTTTAAAATACTCAGTACACTCTCCATAACCAAGAAAACTCGCTGGATAACAAGCAACCATATCAACTGAAATGATATTATCATGGTCGTATTTTTGATTCCATAAACCGCCATGATTAAATTCTAAACAACTAGCCTCAATGTCTGGCAAGAATTCTACGCGTGTTGGTTTCCATGCGTTTTTTATTCTTGCAAAATGAGCTGCAACCGACGGGATTGTAAAACAGTTTGTCAATAATTGTTCATCGTTGATAATTTCATCGTTGATGATTTCATCATTGTTGTTGCCTTCGCCACACGCCGTTAAAAATCCGCTAGCTGTTTTTTTCATTTTGTTGTGAAATGCTTCAGTGCGGTATAATTCACCGTTTGGTCTTACAAAATAGTCAAAGGTATCTGTGTCGATTTCAGTGCTGCAAAGTAACCACACCAACACGGGTCGTTTTTACTTAAATGCGCAATAGCATCGAATAGTTTCTCTTCAACGAGAAAACCATCCCTGGAGAATTCTTCTCGTAAGAATTCGTCAGGTATATACTTTATTGTTCTGTTTCGTGGAAATATTGTGACCGCGGACGTCCATGCGTGTTCGTTATGATCAATAATTTTGATTGGATCTCCCTTTGATTTATATTTTGATTCATATAAAACTTCTCCGGTTATCGTTGTAACGGTTATTGGAAATCTCAGCGACGTTTCTAATTTTGCTATATCGCTAATAGTTGCTCCGCGGTCTTTCACCGTTAACTCCCATTGAGCTATTTTGCTACGCCGTAGATCGGTAAGTTTGTTCCCTCGGGATGCATTTGTAAAATGTTCTGTTATTCGTGCTGCTACACAATTGAGTGGCAAAGCCACTGACGACAAAGTCGCCGGCGACGACTGTTTCATTGGTTTAAGTTTTCCTATATCGGGTTTTTCATTTAACGGATATATCCCATACACAACTGCTGTTTCAGGATATGCTCGTTCATAGTATGGTTTGTCAATTCCAGTTAACAGACCCGGCTTAGAATAACGGCTAACAAAAACTGTTTTGTCTTTGAGAATCGGTTCAAATTTGTCTCGTATAATCCAACCGCCTGATTCTACACGGATAATGAATTTCACTCTAAAAAAATACTTTTTGTTGCCAAGTTGTGATAACATCATGGCTGCGTTTCTGTCGTTCATGGTGGCATCAACAACACCATCAATTCGAAATGTTGACCAGCTATGAGATGCACCGTCGTGCTTGAATTCATTAATACAATCGCGTATTTTATTTATCAGGGCTCTATCCGTTATTGCCCGTTTTGGCACATCTTTGAGGGTTCTATCGAGATTAAATTTAACGTTTTTGTAATGCTTAATTGCTGATAATCTCTCGAATTCATCATTCATATAATTAAAACAAGTATTTAAATAGAACAATATAGTATAATGAATCATTGCAAGTGGCTTATAATTGGATCAACAACCCCGTGTAACAAAACATGCAGAAGCGAATTCTGTGGGTATCATTTACAAAGCGTGAAAAACGGTTCTTTTTGCCCCCTTGCGTACCTCCGATGTGGGTCTGGGGTAAGGGGAAAATCGCAGTTGTGTCTTGCTTGTGGGGGTAAACGATACAGGGAACTTAAACGCTACTATGACAAACGAATAAAAAATGCAGTCATTGATCCTACAGATGACTCCGTCAGCGACAAAATCATAAAACCTTTCAAGATTATATCAAGAGGTTTATAATTAAAGCAGATATAAATTAGACAAGTAGTATTATTATACAAATGAGCCAAGATTTCAGACCTCGCCCAGTGCTTGTTAATTATGAAGCATCCCGTGATGATGTTGTTAAAAATTGCAGACTAAAGAAGCCGGTTGGACGGGTAAATAATATGGGATAATTGACGTTTACAGCCGGGAAGAAGAAATATCTCTGTCACAGAGCCAACTATGAAGCATTTTACGGATTAGTCGAAAACGGCCTTGTTATTGATCACATAAATGGCGTGAAGACTGATAACGGTCTTGAGAATCTTCAAGCCGTCTCACAAAGTCAGAATGCAAAAAGGGGTAGGACAGGGACCTGTAAGTCAGTTGGAAAGAGATCCATCAAATCATTTGATACATCAACTAACGAGGAGAAAATATTTCAGTCAATAAATGAAGCCAGTAGATATTTCGATATTTGTATGCCTTCAGTACAAAGAGTGGCAGAAGGAATTCAAAAATCGGCTCTGTCAAAAAAAAAACACACACAGGATACAATTTTCATATACATCTGAAACGATTCAAGGGAGATAAATCCTTTATGGATAAGTCCGCCGCCACTCATAACACTCTACTCACTAAGTTCCCTTGCATTATGACCGTCAAAGGTATTTGTGTCGTCTGCTATTCTCACAAGAGGTATAATTGACATAGGCGCGTAAACGTGACTGTAATGGAGTATAATACACTTGAAAGTGTATAATAGCTGATGTAGATGGTCTATAAGGGTTTAAAAATAAATACAACTGTTAAATGATGCAGTTTTAGCCAAGCGACAATAAAATGTTTTAAAAGTGTTAAAAACTCTTCCTAAACTCACAATCGGTACAACGTTCTTTATAATCCAACGCGCTACCTATGTTCGCTGAGCCGGAATGAGCATGAAACACTAATGTTCCCCATTCATTGAAGTAAGTGGGCGTGGTTAAAATTACTATGTGAGAGTTGCAGTTATAAATTCCTCTTTGTATATACAGTGGCCTAATCGATAACGCATTTGTCTAGAGGATTAGAACAGGGAGAATACACGCTGTTATCTAACAACTGTATTCTTTTGTGTAGTGTTTTATTTAAATTATTTTGTTCATTTAAATGTTGTGAAACAGCATTAATAAGTAATTCAAGGAAATAAAATAACACACCAGTGAATCAACGCTGCTGTATTAGTCACCTTATATACGTTATGACTCGTAATAAGCTTGGAGCTTTCGAAAGCCAAATCCGACCGATCAAAACTAACCAACGCCATTGACCCGGGCGTGTGGTTGTGTTTTGTCAATCATGCAACCGGGTTAATTTTATTGGGTTGCTTTTGATTGGTTGGATTGGCCGCAGAAAATCCGCCCCGTCGTTTCATGTTTGTGCTGTCTTTGTGCCGTCCCACCATCCACATCACAAGATCGATCATCGTTTCATTGAATACACCATCCTTAATTAAGTTAATTAAGTATATGTTATGCCTAAAATCTGCCACAACACTCGAGTCCAGATATATACGGCATTGTACCGTCCATTAATTAAGTTAATTAAGTATATGTTATGCCTAATATCTGCCGCAACACTCGAGTGGAGATATATACGGCATTGTACCGTCCATTAATTAAGTTAATTAAGTATATGCTATGCCTAAAATCTGCCGCAACACTCGAGTAGAGATATATACGGCATTGTACTGTCCATTAATTAAGTTAATTAAGTATATGTTGTGATGTCCCCCAAGCATATCTTCTGGGCGGTCTAAGATGATGTTTGTCACCTTAGACCTCCCTTTCGGAATTGTATGCTTTGGGGTTCCCTTGGGCTTGCACACGCCCACCATCCACATCACAAATTCCATCATCGTTTCATTAGTACATGTTGTGATGTCCCCCAAGCATATCTTATGGGCGGTCTAAGCTGATGTTTGTCACCTTAGGCCTCCCTTTCGGAGATGTATGCTTTGGTGTTCCCTTGGGCTTGCATGGCACGCCCACCATCACATCACAAATTCCATCATCAGTTCATTGAATATACCATCCTTAATTAACTTAATTAAGTATATGTATGCCTAAAATCTGCCGCAACACTCGAATAGAGATATATACGGCATTTTACTGTCCACTAATTAACTTAATTAAGTATATGTATGCCTAAAATCTGCCACAACACTCGAGTGGAGATATATACGCATTGTACTGTCCATAAAATAAAACGGGTCAAAAACGACCCCCAATATTTTTAAAAATTAGAGGTAAAATGTATTATATAAATAATGGATATCAAAGATGTAAATTCTATAATTGTTGAAATTTCAAATTTGAAAAATCGAGGGATAGTATTATCTGAAGATCTCGACTGCGACAGGATTGCCTCGGAATATGAATTGAGTATCAGTCTAGTAAGTTGTTTGTACGGTAACGACATTAATGTATTTATAACGCTATTTAGCACCGTTGAAGCAATACGTCAAAAGCTCGGCCAAGAGTATCAAAAACGAACTGAAATTAGTTATATGGTTCGTGATCTTAGAAAAATGTTAAACGAGGAAAAACCCGCATCCTAACCACGTGAGCGTTACTATAAAAAAAGGCTTTCAGTAAAATTTTTTAGCGTTTTTTGTAACACTCACATAGGATTTTCTCCTGAAAGAATACTCAGCAGTTTGGGCTTGCTCATGCAGTTATGTGCGTACTGGATGATCTGGTTGTGGTAGCAAGTAATCACCGCGACACCTCCATTTTCACGTAGTTGTTGTTGTTGTTGTTGCCGCGTCGTTAACAAAAATCGTTCATCGCCGTTCTCAGATATTACAATTCTGAAACCCCCAGCGATGTTATTTCTGAAACACTCGCGGATAGCGTCGTACAGTTTAACCCTGTAAAAAGCAAAGCAAAGACACTTGGGCATCAAAAATATATTTAGCGAAACGCGGTGGGGATAGAATCTCGGCGTTGCAGCACCCTGGTTATGATGAATTTCTAGCTGCGGTTAAAGGCGGTCCACAACCACCACGTTATACGGAGGATCCAATCCCGGAACAAATAGACATAAAAGCAGAAGCCGGTTCTAAGAAAACAAGCGGAAAAGGATATTCGATTGGAAATCCAAAGGATTTCAACGCATCCGTGACATGTCCTGGTAATATTCTCAGTGATATATCACGATTAGAAGTACTTATCGGGGGAAAACGAGCCGTAAACAACTCCGTCGAGATAATTAATGAAGCAGCTGATATCTGTAGACGATTATTTGCCGGCGGTATCATGGGCATTGATGTATATCGAGAACTCATTGCTGAATTAGTTGAAAATCACAGAGACGCCCATGGTTATTACTCCGATTGATCACTAATTGAAAAACTACTAGTTTTATAACAAGATGATCATACACTACAACCATGATAAACCCGTAAGCGTTTACGTGGTAAACTCACGATTGCCTGTTTATAGAGCATATTATGGAGATGGTTTCGGCAGTACCATTGCGGGGCTATTTACAAGAATGGCCCCAAAAGTGGCGCCGTTAGCTAAACAATTATCAATGAAGGCCATTGATGTTATTCGTGATAAGGGAATCAGCGCTGTTGGAAATCTTGCCGGAAAGGCATTTTCTGCCGCGAAAGATAAAATAGCATCATTGGTGCGAAAGAAACCAACAGCGACGAAGTCGGTGGTGAAATCACCAGTGCTGCCATCAACTACAGTGATGCCTGCAAAAATCAGCAAAGCAATAAATAGCGCAGTGGAAGAAAAACTAGCGTCGTCGGCTGCTTCGGTGACTCCGTCGCCATTGACGGCTTCACCGGTAACAGATAGTGCTATCATGAACGCGATAGCAGGAAGTGGTTTGAAACGAAAACAAAAACGACGATGATTACAAAGAGTTTCACAATTGAAAACACTTGTGTGAATAGTATAATGTTTAAACGACCAGCTGATCCGGCCTTCTATATAGAAGCCCCAGTACCCAAGGACAATTCCGTCCGCGATTATCAATACTATTCCTATCATGCAATACAACCCGACCCACGATCGCGAATTGAACTTCAAGTTCAAGATACCAGTAAATACTTTTTGCCATGTGAAGCATTTATTGAAATCGAGGGAAAACTCGTAACAAATGTTGCAGCTGATACCCCATATGCAGATAACGCAAATGTCCGAGTTGGTTTTGTTAATAATGGCATAATGGCGTTATTTGAAAGTGCAAGATATCTCATTGATGGAAAAGAAATTGAATCAATAGACCGCGAGGTTGATGTTGCAACAACAATAATCGGGCTAGCAAGATATTCTGATGATTAT
The DNA here is from genome assembly GCA_030141615.1 of Unio pictorum. NCBI lineage: Eukaryota > Metazoa > Mollusca > Bivalvia > Unionida > Unionidae > Unio > Unio pictorum. The sequence continues at coordinate 3,763,615 of JARLTB010000100.1, forward strand.
ACAAGATCGGCTGGTCCATCTATGATGTTTGCAAAAGATACTACTGATAACGCTGACCACCTTCAGTACATTAAAGTGTTAACAACACAAGATACTGCAGAAGCAAATCAACAAGAAGCAACTAATCCAGAACGTCGAGCTAGACCCGGAGCTACGTTTGATATTCTCGGAGGCGTTAATGGTAATTTCAATTTAGGATTTGCAACACGAAAACGAGCATTGCAAGGACAGCAGCGATATTTTTCATGTGCGATTCCACTCCATCACATATTTGGATTCTGCAGAAATGTCAGAAAAGTCATCTATGGAGCCAAACACACAATCGCGTTAGTGCGAAAAGGCAATGACAATGATGCAATTTGGCGTACTGGTGCCGATGAAGGTAAAGTTGTTTTGAGTAAAATAGTATTGTGGATGCCAGTAATGACCCCATCAATTACCAAGGAAGAGCGGCTACCTTCATTTATGGACACAGGTGGCAAATCATTGATAAGCTTGCTAACAACAACAACTGATGCCAAAGAGGATAATGTTGCTGATACATTTACATGGCACCTGGCATCAAAACAAGGCGTTTCAGCTCCACGTCATATATTTATTGCGCTGCAGAATAGGAATCGATTAGGTTCCCAAGAACGCAGTCATATGATATTTGATCGGCTAGGAGTCAAAGAGGTTTCACTGAGAATAAACGGACAACAAGAACCATCTGAGGATATACAGCTTGATTACGACACTAACCACATAGCACGTGTGTATCATCGGATGCTGTCATTTATGGGCCGTGATCAAAATGTTGATACTGGTTTACAAATATCACAACTTGATTTTAAAAAACTATATCCGATTTATTACTTTTCGCTGGAGCATCTTGATTTAACAAGGCAATCTGTCGTTGACATACGTTTTCGAGCTCGTATAGCCTCTGGTGGTGTTGATTATAGAGCGGTTGCTGTCATTCTCAGCGACAAATCAATGTTGTTAGAAGGCGCTGGCGGACGAATGAGAATCGTTGATGCACCAGTGGAAAATATGTAAACGATTCACAATTAGATCAATTGAAAGCATAAATAGTTTTACAATAAAATGACATATAGTGTTGTTAGTGTCAAGCTGACTGATGGTCAGGTCAAGAAATTGCAATCAAAATCCGCTAAAGAATGTGGAACAACAATAACGTTAAAACCAGCGCAGATGTCCGGCGGTACACATAAAATATCACTGACACATCGTCAAATAAAACATTTCAATGATGCGCTAAAGAAACAGCGAGGGGTTCAAATTGTATTTTCGAAAGCTGCAGTCGCCAACATGCTAAAATCATGTGAAATATTTCCATTGTTAGCCGCAATACCAGCATTGATTGCAGCGGCCGCCCCAGCGGTGGCGAAAGCTGCGGCGTTGGGAGCCGTTGGTACCGCGGCAGGGATGGCGTTGAAAAAGGCAACTGGGAAAGGATATAAAAAAGGGAAAGGGTCTAAGACTACCAGGAACCCCGTATTCATGGTACAGCGGGAGATCCGTTCACGGATCCGGTCTGAGAATACCAGGAACGGTTTCATCTCCCTATGTCCAATTTTGATTTAATTGATGCTGATAAAAAACTAGCGATAAAAAAGTTCAGATGCGTTTTTATGAGAGATCAATTACCGAAACAACCTAAACGCGTTGAAACCGTTATCATCAATCTTGATAACAGTAACGGATCGGGAACTCACTGGGTTGCATACGCGATTGATCCACGTGGAATTGTTTATTTCGATTCATATGGGTTGGCCCCACCGAGCGAGTTTATGCGGTATATAAATTCTTCGATGAAACTCAAAGAGTTTCCGATTTTTTATTCCACGCTGCCAACACAATAATTAAATGATCCACCGATATGCGGCCGTGAAGTATTAAATGTCCTCGCGGAGATTTCATCGTCACAGAAACCACCTCATCTGGTTGTAAATAAATACACGAGTGGGAAATTACAAGGCAATTTTAGAGAATCAATAAATTGAAAACACGAGCTGCGCTAACAATAATGATTGATATTTGGGGACGATCCCTTTCAATGTCGAAACCCACCTCGGAAACATCTACGGGTTCTATCAAGGATGTAAAAAAAATAATTGAAGATGAAATCGCTGAGACGTTAAATTTAGCAAGTGTTGACCCGAACGAAATAGTTGTATTTCAAGATCGCCAGGGTAAATTGAAAAGCAGTAATATATCCGCGGGTGACATTTTGATACGGCAGCGCGACGCCGCTGAAAACTCTATTGCGCTGTATTCCAACGGTGGACAACTTAAACCAGGCGCACTTGTATCTACGATCACCGACAGGATTGCCGCCCACGGCCGCGATCTGGATGAGTATATACTTTTCGCAAAAATGTCGTACATAAATTCTTTGGAACTCCGCTTGTGGTTGGCATGACTCTCGCTGAAATTAAAAACTTTCTATCTTTATTCTTTTTTAACAAGGAGGCGGGGAGGATGATGAATGAAAATGAAATCAAGGCAAATTATCTCGATATTTACACGGATATTTCTAAACTAATAGAAAATTTTGAAAAGGTACAAAAATCCACTAACGACGTCTTGGTAAGTTTTTTGGAACCCCGCTTGTGGCAGGCATTACTCTCGCTGAAATTAGCGAGTTTATTGGCAAGCATACTCACAATGCCTACATTGCTAATAGTTTCTTTGGTGTCCCGGTTACATCTACGATGACTCTCAAAGATATTAATATGTTTATGGTGAGACAAACAACACTTAATACCATCGTGGATAAATTTTTGGGGAGAACACCTGTGTCTGAAACCACATCTCTGACAGGCCCAACCCTCGCTGAAGTTAAAAAAGCTATTGACGAACAAAAACTCACCAGCGAAATTGTTAATAAGTTCTTTGAGGGCAGTAAACCCTAAGATATCACGACAAAATTTTTTCCCATCGACCTGTATCTTAAAGACCATGCACAGCTTAACACCAGAAACCTTCTGGCTTCATTCTTTTCTGACGGGGGGTGAGGGGGACAATAGATCCTACCAGAATTAGGGCAAATTATCTCGATATTTACAATGATGTTTTTAGACTAAAAGCAGACTTTGAAAGGATACAAAAACCCACCGACACCCCCTTTGTTAAGTTTTTTGGAATCCCACTTATGGCAGATATGACTCTCGTTGAAATTATCGCGGCTATCAATGAAAGTAAAACAACAGTTAATGCCGTCAAAGATGATTTTACAAAAATGATCGAACGACTCGATAAGGTAAAAAATCCCCACCGCGTAAAAACCGTTGGTAACATCGTATACTCAGTTGCCAGTGGGACCTTTGATTGGATCCAAGGAAAGGAAAATAGTTTACATTTTCACAGCAAATATGGTAGTATACCGGGTTGTTATCGATTTACAATAATACATCGCCATAAATTTGATTTGGGAGTCGGCCCGGCAATATATATAAGCGGTGTTAACACAGTAACATATATAAACGATATGATACCAGCAGCACCCGACCGAATAAGATACCTTATTAGGATTGATATAACTACATCCGACGTGTAGTGATTCGCTACCCTGGACGCTAGAATTTGTATCCGGTATTCCCCCCACCGACCATAAATCCGAGTACACAATCGAATAATTGAAAACACTAGCGGGTTTAAAATAGTAATGACATCGATGAAATCAATTGAACCGATAATAGTCCCAGAGGTATCACAATCGCATCGATATCGATATGATACCGTGAAAGAGTTTTCCGCGAACTTGAAATCACTTTCTGAGCGCTATCGTAAAAAATGAAAAAATACCGACGCAGCGTAGCAATCATCGACATCACCGTGTACTCGGTGTCCGGTGTGATGGCCAGCGCCGGGGTTATTTTGTCGACGGTGACCATGATGGCTCCGATTGCAGTTTCAATTGCTATCTCCACTGCAACAACAATCGCGGCAGTCGCCACCGCGACAACTAAAAAGTTATCGTAGTGTTCTCAGAAAAAACTCAGTGATTATACAGCTTGGTACCGGGTGATATTTGACGCGTACTCGAACTTATCCGAGTTGATCTCGCTGTCGATAGATAATTCGTTCATATCCGATGTTGAATTTTCCACGATGACCCAGTTGTATAACTCCGCGATGTTGAAATTGGAAATTGAAGACAGCGTTAACAATAATGTCACTCGAACTTCTTCAACGAATCGCGGAGAATACCACTTCGATACGAACAAGCATGATATCAATAACATCAACAAACCCACAATTTATTGTGAACTTCCCTTCTCCGATCCCAGTGCGCGAGATCGCGCTGGCAAAATTACGAGTATATCATAACTGGCCTAATATCAGATCGGTTGCATTTGGCGGTCAGCAACCTAATAACTTGTTAAGGTTTTTGTGGAATAAACCCGATGGTACTCCAGCGTGGGAAACTGTTTCGTTACCAACCGGATCGTACCAAATTGAGCAAATAGATGTTGAAATTCAGCGTAGAATAAAATCAATCACTGGAAAAGAATCAAAAATAGCTATTAAACTTCATGAACCGACGCTCTCGTCGTCTATCGAAATAAGCACAGAGGGATACACTGTAGATATCTATAACAGCTCGTTAAGAACACTGTTAGGATGGCCTGAAAAAAAAATCCGCCACCGACTTAACCACGGACGTACAATCATATCATGAAATCAATCCCATATATCGAGATAATTTATCTGATATAAAAAAGGAAAAATCGCCGATAGATTTATATTTACCAACAAAAACACGTTGCAATGGGATTTTATCATTAAAAGAACAGCGGATTCATCTGTTACTATTTCATTTACGCTAAATGACGTCACTGGTTATTTTAATGAAATTAATCAATTACATAAAACACAAATAGAACAACTACGGCAAGTAAATTCACAAAAACACGTTGAAATACTAAATCAGCTTGTATCTGACATGGAATATATATATGAACTAATTATTCAAACAATAACCAATGACAACAGCGACAATAAACAACGATTCCTAACCGGTTACAATATCACAGAAGCCGATCTGCTTAATTTCAAGTTTCCCGGATACAACGCCGAGGAACTAAAAAAAATTGTTAGAAACAACATCAAGGTATTACAAACACTAGATTCAACTGTCCTCCTCAAATATAATAATGATCCAGATGGTGGCGGTAGGCATATTGCCCCGCACAATGTGAATATTTCAACGGTGATTGCGCTCAATTTAACATGTGATGCAATTGAAGGAAGCTATCAAATAAATCTCGAGCAATCAAATCAAGCTCAGCAAGGATATATTCTTTATTCGTTTGCACCAACCGTTATTTACTTAAATCCGCTACGAATTCCACATACCACGTTGTTGAAACCCTAACCAAATTTTTATCAGTAGATGTTATCGTGAACTTTTCAGTTGTATCCTTGTCGATGATTTGATCAGGATTTAACCCATCTGATAGTTTGATATCCCGACTTTTCAATTTTAGAATTTCATCAATAATACTATTCATATTTTCAGAATTCATATTCTATAACAATTACATATTTCTAAATGAAAAATATGACGCATCAGACATAACTGAATTGAATTTTTTGTCCGCTCTTTTTTGAAATCGCAGATCGACAAATCCCCTCTGCAACTCTTTGTACAGAAGGTGGACAAATATTGAAATGCCTACCGGCGCTAGCTATCAATTGAAATATTTTTTCTTCATTAGTTGTTGTATTCAAAGATTTTACTGGTCTCGCTTTTTTCGAGTATTTCCCAGTCTTCCCCCGTTTGGAACTCTCACTTGGGGTAACAGCTTGCAGATTTGATAAAGAATTGTTCTTCGGATTAGAATCGATATGATCAATAACAAAATCACCCTCGATCAATCCATAAAAGCATTCAAATACGAAACGATGATTGTGATAAGTTTTCTTTTCTTTCCTCCCCCATACAGTAAACCTCAAATACCCTTGATTACTCACAACACCAACTGATTTCTTCAGTCTACGGTTTCTTACGATACCATCACTGGATGCTTCATAATTTTTAATCAAGGGATGTGGTCTGAATTCTTGGTTCATTTATATACATAATACTATTGTTTGTCTAATTCATTGTTTGGTTTAATAATGAATCTTTCAATGTAGTCATGAGGAGTTCTTATGATTTTATCGCTGATTTTGTCAGTGTCAGAGACTTTGTCAGGGTCAGATTTTTTGATTGAAAATCCATTCTTGATTCTTTTATCATAATAACGCTTCAACTCCCTGTATCTTTTGCCACCACAATTTAGACATAATTGCGATTTTCCCCTAACCCCAACCCCACATCGTATACAAGGTAACGGACCAAGGCTTCCACGACGAAAGCTCTGCATATGATACCCACAGAATTCATTTCTGCATGATTTGTTACACGGTGTCACTGATCCAATCATGAGCCATTTGCAGTGATTCATTATACATAAATCTTTCATTTAAATGCTTGTTTTAATTATAGTATGGAGGAGTTCAAGAGATTATCGAAAATTAAGCCTTGGAAAAATGTTAAATTCATTGATTATACCATGAAAGAATTCCAGAGATTATCGAAAATTAAGCCTTGGAAAAATGTTAAAGTCATTGATTATACCATGAAAGAATTCCAAAGATTATCGAAAATTAAGCCCTGGAAAAATACTAAATTCAATCTCGATAAGGAGTTCAAGAGATTATCGAAAATTAAGCCCTGGAAAAATGCTAAATTCAATCTCGATAGAGTCTCTGATACACCAAAACGTCTAATCGGTGATAGAACTATACTGGGTAAAATCAGGGAGTGTTTTAATGAATTCTACCGAGACGGTGCAGTACACTGTTGGTCGACATTTCCAATTATTGATGAAGATGTCAATGTACCCAACATCGATGCTACCATAAACGATGAAAGAGCAGCTGAGATAATTTCACACCTTGGCCCGCCAAGGGGCTGGAAATCCAAGGGTGTAAAATCCAAAGGATTTTCATTGCAAAGCAATTCCCAACAGAAGTATTTTTTCAGAATAAAATTCATTATCGAAGTCGAAGGTAAATGGATTATCAGGGATAAATTTGAACCAATCCTCAAGGATAAAAAAGCTGTCATTGTGAGTAGAGATTCCAAACCGGGAATTCTAACTGGAATTGACAAACCATACTACGAGAGATCTTATCCTGTAACAGCAATCGTTTATGGAATATATCCGTTAAATGATAAACCCGATATCGCAAAACTAGCTCCTATGAAATATTCTAGTTCACTGAATTGTGTAGCAACACGGGTAATGGAACACTTCACAAATGCATCCCGAGGAAATAAACTAACTGATCTGCGACGTAGGAAAATAACCGAATGGGAACTGACAGTGAAACAGCACGGTGCAAAGATTTCTGATATAGCTAAATTAGAAACATCATTAAGATTCCCAATAACCGTTATGACGATAACCGGAGAAGTTTTATACGAACCGAAATATAACAAAAATGGAGCGCCAATACAAATTATTGATCATAACATACACGCGTGGACACCTGCAGTAACAATATTTCAACGAGAACGAACCGTGAGATATATCCACCCAGAATTCGTCGGGGATGTTTTTTATAATGAGAAATTATTCGATGCTATTCATGTGTTGTGTAAAGATGATCCTGTGTCAGTGTGGTTACTTAGAAGTGATGAAGATCCCGAAATAGGATTTGATCAATTTGTAAGACCAAATGGTGAATTATATCGCGTTGAAGAATTAGATAACAGAATGAGAAAAATTGCTAGTGATTTTTCACCGGAGAGTTCCCATGAAAAACTATTAACGGATAGTTTTACTATTCCATCAGTGGTAGCTCACTTCGCAAAAGAAAAAAACTCATGGCGTCCAACACGAAGTGATTTTCTCGAAGATGTTAAATTGAGTTGCGTCAAATTTGGTCATAGAGGACTGTGGAATACGAAATACTCACGTGATGGTATGATTTCAATTGATATAACTGCGTGTTATCCTGGAAGTTTTCTCGGGTATGGAGAATGTGCTGAGTACTTTAAACGATTTGGACACCCCACGCATGAAATGACTCGTGTTGCGATTAATGGTCCATTGCCTGATTTTGATTTAACTGGATTCGCTCGTGTGATATCATTCGAATTCGCTACAGGGTTACATCCGTGTTACTGTAGTTATCTTTGGCTTGGTAGACATATATATGAAAAGGCCTGGATGCCAATAGTGTTACTACGATATATGATTGATTGTGGTATGCTAATATCGTTGATTGTTTCCGAAGCTATTATATGCTATCGAGCTCAGAAAGAAGTTTGGCTACCACAACCCGATCTAGATCGTATAATTAGCGAACAGCGAAAACAGTTTCCAGATTTCAATGAAGAACAAATCATGAATTGGTCTAAGAAGTTATTTGAAATTAAAAAAGAACAAGCAAAAGATTTTGGACGAAGAATAATCGGTAAATTTACCCAGGGTGGAAGATACGACAATGCAAAATATTCTTCGCGGTTGATCATAGACATCGCTGAATACGATTTTATTGTAACGGATTTAACGAAACAGGGAAAACTTGTAAATCGTAAAGACGCTTTCCTATCCGATGGAAGACGATTAGGTACAATTGTTACCTACTGTGATGGATATATTAAACGATATACGCATTTGAGAAGTTCTATGCTAGCTTATGCTTCTATCAATTTATTTTCGATGATAAATAGATTTCCTAATACCGCAGTTAGAGTAGCTACTGATTCGATGTATATACACAATAAATACAAATCAGCTGTAGCTAAATTCACATCCCCGGAGGAAGCTTGGGGGTGTTGGCGATCTAATGCACCACCGGTATCTGATCCAGTATGTAGTTATAAGACAGTTTATTTAAACGGTTGTGGTGGGTCAGGAAAGACAACTCGTGCAATTGAATTATTTCGTCGGTCAACCATGATTGTGCTAACACCAACTCACAGACTCGCCAGAGAGATGATACAGCGAGGGGTAAATGCCCGTACCTATCACAGTTTTTTTCGATGGAAGGGTGACAAATGGACTCCTGAGCGTATGGGTGATAAATTCATTCCTGAAATCATAATCTGGGATGAAATATGCACAGTGTCATTAGATGTATTACAAACATTTCTCGAGTGGTTGTTAAACAAAACACAAAAGTCGTCATGTGCGGTGATCACGGCCAACCACCACCATTTGTCGGTGCATCTCCACATGAATGGCTAAAGGGTTTTGTAGACTACTATGAAGAAATTACCACTGATTATAGATCACTTGATGAACAATTACGAGAATTCAAAGCGCTAATTAGATTACAACCGGATAGAATCCAATGCGAAATAGCGCGTGAAATAATTTCAGAAACTCCAATGAATGAGTTTTGGGAAGCGTGGAGACCAAATGATTTGATAATTGCAAGTAGAAAAATAGTCAGCGACACACTTCAGATGAAATTATTTGAAACGCATAAAGAAAAATTTACAACACTTCCAGTACCGTTATGTTATAGGCCTTCGGATACACGAAAACAACATTGAAGTTGATATTCCAGGACAGCGTGAAAAACAAATTCTCGTGTTAAATGATATTGTGCTGGTTGATATCAGCGTCGTCGAAAATGCATTGCGTGCTAATAAATCCCCGTGGACGCTAGGATACGCAGCAACAATACATTCTTCACAGGGAGTGACTATATCGGATACAATTGTTTGGATGGTAGATAATCGCATCGAATGGTCAAATTTAGTCTATCTTGCAGTATCCAGAGTACGAAAAATAAATCAGCTTCGAAGAATTGTCTTGACAGAGTCAGGCGATGATAACACCACAATGGATGATGCTAGCATCGTTGAGGTTAAAATTATTGATAAAAAACTCTCCGGTTGCAAACAACAAGACAAAAAAAACGAGAATTTGACATTGATGCTGAATTAATAATTACGCTGAAACAACAACAGAATAATCACTGCGCGAGTTGCAATTGTATAATGCGTTGGCAGTATTCGGATAAAGATTCTCGCCAATTTACCGTAGACAGAAAAAATAACAGTCTCGGTCATGTCAGAAACAATGTGATGTTGACTTGTCTTGTGTGCAACAGACGCAACGGCGCTAGTTAAGGCCGTGCGGTGGTAATTGAGTATCGTCAGGAATCACTTGCAGTTGTTCACGAGTATATCCTCGTTGAGGGGCAGTTGAATCCAATTTATAGATTGGAGGTCTACCAGTTGATCGTGTTATAATAGATATCTTGTGTGCAGTAACACTCCAAATAGGATCAGTAGCCATTTTTCTGCCACCTTCAAGCTCTCCTGGTTCGTATAAATATCTCACGGTGACATTACTACCAAGAATTGGTTGGGAAACGCTATAATCTTTTTGTGAAATTCTTCGAATTTCCATTTTAGGTACAGACTTCTTTTTAATCGCGTTGATAGGTTTCATGTTGATTGTTCTAGTAATCTCATTATTCAGTGCGGTAATCACAGCTGGTAACCTTTTGACCCATTCACGGGATCGCTTTTCTTGAATGAATTCTTTTGCGTATTGATATCCAAATAACCGCTCAGCAAGAGTCCGATTAAATCGTTCTACAATTGCCTGATCGCGATGTAACGCAGTATATCCTCGTCTGATGGTGACATTATGATGTTTCATTGTTGATAAGACTACACCCTGAAATTCTTTGCCAGGATCAACTTGTAATAGATTCGTCCAACGCAGAGGACCCTTTAGATAAAACCTTTCATATGCAGAAGCTACTTCAGGTGATGATTTTGTTTTTAACGGCTCTGCTTGTTTGTATCGACTCGCAACATCAACTACGGTTAGCGCGTATTTGTAACCGTTGTCATGAGGTAAAAATAATATATCAGCCTGATGAACTTCATTAGGGACAGTCACATCAAAATGCGAGTAATTAATTTGTTTAGGCGGTGGTAGATAAATTTGCCATATCGCCTGTTTGGATAACCAATTAGCCGCAGTGTTTTTTTTCTTTCACTTTTGCAGCGCTAGCGAGTTTATTGATTGCAGCGCTACCGCTCCAGTATCCTCTCGGAGAATAATAAATAGATTCCATGTTGTTATCAATTACCAGCACCTAACATCAATTTGCTTTTCATTGCCGATTTTATCAAAAATGAAGCTAATTTTTCTTTGAAGGATTTATCAGGAATAGCATTTAATGCATGAATTAATTTCACATCTGCAAGATGTTTGTGTTGCAAATTGCTGCTTTTATGAGCAAAATCATGAAGGTGACAGGCCTTAACAATAGCGTTTATTGGTTCTTCACCACGTCGAGGTTGGTTTTGATCATCAAGTCTGATATCAAGTCTTGTTCCCGGTCCACAATAACTATACCCTGGAAGGTGTTTTTCTCCTGAATACTTTGCCCATGGGGTTCCAGGGAGTTTAGTTAGCTTGGCTGCGATATCACCTCCTCGTTTTTTTTTTTAAATCATCATTTCCTGCAGATCTCATAGACACAAATCTAAATTTCTGTGTACCACATTGCACGCATTTACCAGAAAGCGCTGATCGGTTATTTTTAGTTGTAATCGTCGTCAAGTCATCTGTGCCAGTACGCGTTTTACACTTCACACAATATAGATCCATAATTTATGTATAGAAATATGGATATAATTGATTTTTCAGCGACTAAAGCAAGAGAACCGGTTAAGCATCATGCAGCGCTACCAAACTCTATCCGGATGATTATAATCGGGCCATCTGGATCCGGCAAGACTCAATTGTTACTCAATTTAATAATGAGATGGATGAAGTGGGATAAGTTGTATTTAATTGCCCCTAGCGTAGATGATCAACGATGTTATGAAGTGTTAAAGGATTTTAATGAAAACGCTTCAGAGATTGCCGGTGAGGGTATTATTGAATTTATAACCGATATTGACGAGGCACCATCAGTAGAAGATCTTGATGGAAGTATTAACAATTTAGTCGTATACGATGATGTAATGTTAGATAAACAAAAAAATCCTGCTAGAATATTTTCCCGAGGCAGGCATAAAAACACCGACGTGATATATGTCACTCAACGCTACACTCAGATTCCAAAAGTGATAAGAGATAACTGTAATATTCTTGCTGTATTCAACGGAGTTGATATTCATACTCTTAGAAATATTTGGCAGACATGGTGTTCTGATATGGACTTCAATCAATTTAGAAATTTCTTTAGTAATGCTCAGTCAACCCCGTACGGATTTGTAACAATAAATTTACATGATCCTCGGACACGATATCGTATCGGACTGGATCAAATATTTGGTTAAAATCATTTATTATTTTTGCTAACTGGTAGCAGCAGAGAGGGGGAACGACAACAAGTTGCGACCAAAATCGATTGAAAAATCGCAAAGTCTCCGTTTGCTAAATGGAGACTTTTTTTGGGGTTAAAATATGAGATTTCGTTGGAAGGCTCGTTTTGAGATTTCAATCGATTTTTTGTCTGAAAAAGTTGTAGGGTTCACCCTCTCTGCTGCTGACGTTTACGGTTAAGCAACGAAAAAGCGAATAGAATATCACCGCGCAAACTCATGTTTTGAGCAAGAAATCAATAAGTCTCCGTTTACCAAATGGAGACTTTCTTTTTTTTGGGTTAAAACATGAGATTCGCAGGAAGGCTCTATTTTCCGTTTTGAGGGCTTAAAGTGATTTTGTCGGAAAAAGTTGTCCGATTCGCCCCCCCCCCCCCCCTGCTGCTATGGGACACATATAAAAGAGATAAGGAATTTTTCCCTTGTATTGAACAGTTTGTAACAGAGATAAGGGACATTATCTTTACATGTTGTAAATGAGATCAGGGACTTTATCCTTGTGTGAGACACTTTTATAATTGAGATCAGGGACTTTATCCTTGTGTGAGACACTTTTATAATTGAGATCAGGGACTTTATCCTTATGTGAGACACTTTTAAAAATGAGATCCATGACACTATCCTTGTATGGAACACTTTTATAAATGAGATTAGGAACTTTATCCTTGTATGGGACACTTTTATAAATGATATCAGGGATTTTATCCTTGTATGGGACACTTATGTTCTGTAGGTAATTTGATGAATAGACTGACACATTTATAAAGCCTGTGACTGTGAAATAGTATTCTTTTAATTTATTTTTTAATTATATTCAAGGTTGGTGGGTATAAAGTGGATTGGGGATTTTACTTTTGTCTTCTGCTGGTACTTTTTTAAACATAAACTGTCTTTTCTCAAGTTTTGTGATTTATTTTATTTTTTAAAATATGTTGTCTCAGACTTAATGTTTTTTAGATGGTGAATTGTAATGTTGACATTGAGTTGGCATGATGCCAGTGTTTATGTGATTTGGTCACATGAACTTGCAGTGTAATCATATTGCATCCATTCTCAAACAGTCCATAACATATTAGTAGGTGAAAAAAAAATGTTTACTCTGACATTAAATTTGAGAAATGGATTTTGTTATGATGTGAAATGAGACTTTGGAAAATAAAACAACAGTTTTATTATTATATGTTTTGTCAAAGCCATACAGACAAGTGTCAAGCTGATGATTGTATATTCCTGTCATTGCCTAACAAATAAGTGTCAAGCTGATGATTGTATATCTTGTCATTGCCTAACAGACAAGTGTCAAGCTGATGATTGTATATCTTGTCATTGCCAAACAGAAAACTGTCAAGCTGATGATTGTATATCCTGTCATTGCCTAACAGAAAAGTGTGAAGCTGATGATTGTATATCCTGTCAAAGCCATACAGACAAGTGTCAAGCTGATGATTGTATATCCTGTCATTGCTTAACAGACATGTGTCAAGCTGATGATTGTATATCCGGTCATTGCCTAACAGACAAGTGTCAAGCTGATGATTGTATATCTTGTCATTGCCTAACAGACAAGTGTCAAGCTGATGATTGTATATCCTGTCATTGCCTAACAGAAAAGTGTCAAGCTGATGATTGTATATCCTGTCAAAGCCATACAGACAACAAGCTGATTGTATATCCTGTCAAAGCAATATAAACAAGTGTCAAGCTGATGACTGTATATCCTGTCAAAGCCTAACAGACAAGTGTCAAGTTGGTGATTGTATATTAGCAATCAAGTTAGCTGAAGATAATAATGCATGTACCAAACAAATTACATGGGGTGGGTGGGTAATAAAAGATGGCAAAAAATATGTGCTTTTCATTATATGAAGACAAACTATATAAATATACTTGTATATTGACAACCTACATTTGTGTAGTACAATCCATAATTTGTTAAGTAATGTACTTGTATATAAAAAGCCCCATGAAATCGAGTATAGATCACCTTATAAAATTCATGTATGTAATGTACTTGTATATATATAAAAAGCCCCATGAAATCGAGTATAGATCACCTTATAAAATTCATGTATGTAATGTACTTGTATATAAAAAGCCCCATGAAATCGAGTATAGATCACCTTATAAAATTCATGTATGTAATGTACTTGTATATATATAAAAAGCCCCATGAAATCGAGTATAGATCACCTTATAAAATTCATGTATGTAATGTACTTGTACATATATAAAAAGCCCCATGAAATCGAGTATAGATCACCTTATAAAATTCATGTATGTAATGTACTTGTATATAAAAAGCCCCATGAAATCGAGTATAGATCACCTTATAAAATTCATGTATGTAATGTACTTGTATATAAAAAGCCCCATGAAATCGAGTATAGATCACCTTATAAAATTTATGTTTGTAAAATATCCAGTTAGAAAACATCTAAAATATCAGTAGTCTGTGTTGGATCTATATTTGTCTTCAGTCACTTTGGAAAATGCAGTTATCCATTATATTCAATTACATTTAATTAAGTTTGTGGATGACTAACATAGCTGAAAAGTTCTTAGTTTTTATTGAAGATTGTAGTTGGCTTTCTCTGATGAATGCATGTGCATATGTCATGTGACATTAAACTTACAGGACAGCTTTGTGGTACCAACAAACAAATGCACGTTTCTTGTTGTGCCAGCAATGTATTTTTTTTAGAAGATTGAGACTCAGGGGTCTTGCTACCAGGCAAAGTGGGTAACTATGCTGCTTTCTTCTGTTAGGAAAACAAGAAGGACTTCACCCTGTGATTTTTAAGAGAAAAATTGAATGACCGTCCTTTTTGAGATGCTTCCTTGTCTTGGCCAGTTTAGTTCCAGTGTTATGTCAAGGCAAAATGTAGGCTTTAAGCCAAGTTGGTATTGATATCAACTGCACCGATAAACAAACTTGTGCACAATCACAGGCATCTGTTTTGATAGCTGATTGACCTTACATTTTCCTGAGTATGTTAGCAACTATTAATGCCGGATTTTCACAAGTTATCCTTTTATGATAAAATATACAAAAAACATACAAACATGTGTTAAAGGACATTAAATGTATGTAAATAGCAATTTGTTTTTTAAGAATAGAATGATTAACGTGTATTTTAGCTGCTGTGTGTGCATTATTTTATTTCTAAAAATCAATTTGGAACTGTAAGTAAACCTCTCAGGGGAAATAATTGCAGACATCACTGTATCTTGGAAGTACTTAAATAAATTTATCTCTTTTTCGAAAACCATTGGGCACAGGAAAATATCAAAAGCAGAGTTGAAGAATTAGCTCTAAATGATATTATGTTGGTCAGAAACATACGAGACAATGATATATTGTGGAATTCTTGAGACACTGTAAAATTGAGGTTTTAGTCAAAGTTCCCCTATTTTTGTGAAAATACAAAGAAAAAAAGCCCATTAAAGCAAATACTATTTACAATTTAACAATGCCTAGCATTACACCACATACATAGACAAATAATAAAACCTTATATTTGCAATCCTATTAATAGACTGTTGTAAGAAAGCTATAAATGGTTACATTAAGAAAACCCCACTATCTAAAAATAGATACACTTGCATGTTGGCTGTGTCAATTCCATTGAAAAGGGTTTAGTTCATTAATATACTGAGTTTTTAAATTCTTTAGTGTGTCTGTGAATAGTTATAGTCTAGTTTCAACAAAGAAATTAGGATGAACAGTAGGATCTGAAAGAAGTGTGTATTTGCTATCAAGTACATGATACAGTGATTGTTTCAAACAAGTTTATGATTCTTTTAAACTGCCATTTCTTAGTGAACTTTTAGAAAGTAAAAAGACAAATTTTCTTGATTAAACGTATTTGAATATGCCTTTGTACTAATTTGCAATCACAATATTGTATTCTAGTTACTCAATTAAAATTCAATACAATAGCTTCTGTTATTCTCTTTTCAAGCCATATTACCAATATACACTGAATATGAATATGATATTATATATATATATATATATATATATATATATATATATATATACATATAGATACGTGAAACCTTAAAACGAAAGTACATATGATATTATATATATATATATAGATATGTGAAACCTTAAAACGAAAGTACATATGATATTATATATATATATAGATACGTGAAACCATAAAACGAAAGTACATATGATATTATATATATATATATATATATATATATATATAGATACGTGAAACCTTAAAACGAAAGTACATATGATATTATATATATATATATATATATATATATATATATATATATATATATATATATAGATACGTGAAACCTTAAAACGAATGTACATATGATATTATATATATATATAGATACGTGAAACCTTAAAACGAAAGTACATATGATATTATATATATATAGATACGTGAAACCTTAAAACGAAAGTACATATGATATTATATATATATATATATATATATATATATATATATATATACGTGAAACCTTAAAACGAAAGTACATATGATATTATATATATATATATAGATACGTGAAACCTTAAAACGAAAGTACATATGATATTATATATATATATATATATAGATACATGAAACCTTAAAACGAAAGTACATATGATATTATATATATATAGATACTTGAAACCTTAAAATGAAAGTACATATGATATTATATATATATAGATACGTGTAACCTTAAAACGAAAGTACAGTATTTTGAACTAAATCCCAAATATTCCATCAAAGTATGAAAAGAAGTACAGAGTGATCCAAATGAATTCAAGTATGTAATGTATTGATATGTCAATGACCTTGATGTATGTCAATCCTGAATCTGTCCGAACGAATTCACAATAATTTCAAAATTGTGATTTAACCCAAAATGTTAATGAGTACTTTGTGACTCAAGTTAATAACATTAAAATAATGATTCCTTTCAAATTATATCTGAATTCTACTATGATTTTAGATATTTAACATAATTCAAAAGTTAATAGTTTCTCTTTATCTCTCCCATATATAAAAAGCAATTAAGAAACAATAAGAGATGATTATTTGGTTCAACAGTTCATTCCTAGAACATTTAAAGTTTTAAACAAGGTCAGGTCTTTTACACCAAGATTAGTAAACATGACAAAAATTAGGTATCCCAATTTTCAAGGGAACACTTTTGTCCTGAAAAGATATCAAAGCAAACATGATGTTATAAATGATTATCTCAAAGTACAATCTACAGTCATCGGCAAAAATATAGGTATCAAATAATGCTTGAATCATCTTATGATTAACAATCATGGACGATAATAACCATGTCATGTTTGTATAAATCCCCACTTAGAATCCAAAAATGTATGGACAAAAGTTCAACACAATATAAAGTTTTAAATAGATTCATATATTAGCAGCTTAAATGCCATTTCATTTATACTTTTTATACTCAAAACATCCATTTATAAAATATCCAACTCAAAAAGTTTGCATATAACTAATGATTAACTAATACTGTTGATATTTATTGTACAACAATTTCAACATTGTGTCTAAATGGCAATAAAATGTTCATTCCTGTACACCTAATTTCATCCTCAGCTTGTAACTTTTCAAAGTCCATTGCATTTGGAGTGTCTAAATAAGAAATTAGTTTGACATTGTGAAGACCATTTCCCAAAAGCTATTTGATGCATTGATATTTATCTAACCAAACTCCCAATGTATGTATGTATGTATGTATGTATGTATGTATGTATGTATGTATGTATGTATGTATGTATGTATGTATGTATGTGTGTGTTTGTGTGCTTTATGAACAAAAATCAACATTCACAATTACTATTTAACTCATTCAGCCCCAGTGATGCATTATTATTTTGTTATTTGTCCGAGTCTTACACAACTTACATGTATTTATACACTATTTACAAAATTAATATGATGGCTACAGTCTACTAGATCTGCAAGAACTCTATCATCATCGCTATCAAAATTGTCTTCTTCTGATGATTCAGTCTCAGAAACTTCTGTCTGAATCTAAATCTTGCAGAGCACATTGTATCTAATTCATTCAAAGCGATACAAGACGGGATCGGCTATTATATGCAGTCAACAAACTTCGACTTCTGGAAGCGTTTGTCACTGATTGCAGAAACCGGATCACGTGCATTGACGGGATCAAGGTTGAATGAGTTAAAACAAATCTTTGGAACTAAATCTGAAATGTCTAACCTTTGACTGTTTATTTACAAACATCTGAAACATGCATGGCCATATTTTTCAGCATATTATTATGCCTAAACAAACATTATATCAAAAACTTCACATTTAAATTGTATCTCTACAGTTTGTATTCTCATGTGCATATTTAAATCTTTATTATGCTTAAAAAGTTTCTCACAAACTTACATATGAACGCTTTTTATCTGGTATGTTTTCTCATGTGCACCTTTAACACATTAACCCCTGGCGCAATATTTATGGGGAAGGAGGTAGTAGCCTACTGCCTACTTCCAAGCTCTGTAACATCAAGGTCATGTATGATAGTCTGATTCACTAAAGTGGGTGGTATTATAGAAAGATATTCAGATTTAGCTCTACAATGATACCAAATAAACTGGACATTTTAGTTGCACAAAAAATACAGAGGGTATAATCTAATTTTCGGACCAGTTTTTTTTATCCAAATTTTTTTGTGTTCGGAATCCAATTTTGTGTCCAGATTTTAGACTTGTTGGCCTCAAATTTAAAGCAGACTAGTCGGAATCTTTGCAAGAATTCGCTGGGCATTTTTAATTTTAAGGCATGCTAATGGAAATTGTTTGGAAAACGATGTATATAACCTCATATGCCCCTTAAAATCACCATTGTGCATAAACATTTGCACAAAAACTTCAAATTTCAATGTTTTTTCTTCAGTAAGCATTGTCAAGTGCACCTTTAAAACACTATTCGACATGGACAATTGTTCATAAACTTCACAGTTTTTCTCCTTTATGTATTCTCATGTGCACCTTTAAATCACTGTCATGTGTAAACATTTTCTCACATACTTCACATTTGAATGGTTTTTCTCCAGTATGTTTTCTCATGTGCACCTTTAAATTACTATTCTGAGTAAACATTTTCCCACATACTTCACATTTAAATGGTGTTTCTCCAGTATGTTTTCTCATGTGTACCTTTAAAGCACTGTTATCTGTAAACATTTTCTCACAAGCTTCACAATTAAATAGTTTTCCTCCAGTATGTATTCTCATGTGCACCTTTAAATCACTGTCATGTGTAAACAATTTCCCACATACTTCACATTTGAATTTTTTTCCTCCAGTATGTCTTCTCATGTGCAACTTTAAATGACTATTCTGAGAAAAATTTTTATTGCAAACTTCACATTTGAATGGTTTTTCTCCAGTATGTATTCTCATGTGCAGCTTTAAACCACTGCCATGTGTAAAAAGTTTCTCACATACTTCACATTTGAATGGTTTTTCTCCAGTATGTTTTCTCATGTGCACCTTTAAATTACCATTCTGAGTAAACATTGTCCCACATACTTTACATCTGAATGGTTTTTCTCCAGTATGTATTCTCATGTGATTCTCTAAATGAACATTTTCTGTAAACTTTTTCTCGCAAACTTCACATTTGAATGGTGTTTCTCCAGTATGTATTCTCATGTGTAGCTTTAAACTACAATGGTACTTGTACATTTTTTCACAAACTTCACATTTAAATGGTTTTTCCACAGTATGCATTCTCATGTGATTCGCTAAACTACCAATCTGAGTAAACTTTTTCTCACAAACTTCACATTTGAATGGTTTGTCTCCAGTATGTATTCTAATGTGCACCATTAAACTCCTGTCATTTGTAAACATTTTCTCACAAATTTCACATTTAAATAGTTTTCCTCCAGTATGTATTCTCATGTGCCTCTTTAAAACACACTTCTGTGTAAACATTGTCTCACATATTTCACATTTAAATGGTCTTTCACCTGTATGTTTTCTCATGTGTACCTTTAAAGCACCATTATTTGTAAACATTTTCTCACAAACTTCACATGTAAATGGTTTTTCCCCAGTATGCATTAACATGTGTTTTGCTAAACTACCAATCTGAGTAAAGTTTTTCTCACAAACTTCACATTTGAATGGTTTGTCTCCAGTATGTTTTCTCATGTGCACCACTAAACTACTGTCACATGTAAACAGTTTCTCACAAACTTCACATTTGAATGGTTTTTCTCCAGTATGGTTTCTCATGTGCAATTTGAAATGACTATTTTGAATAAACATTTTCTCGCAAAGTTCACATTTGAATGGTTTTTCTCCAGAATGTATTCTCATGTGCCTCTGTAAATTACAACTCAGAGTAAACATTTTCTCACATACTTCACATTTGAATGGTTTTTCTCCAGTATGTTTTCTCATGTGTTCCTTTAAAGTACTATTGTTAGTAAACATTTTCTCACAAACTTCACATTTCAATGGTTTTTGTCCAGAATGTATTCTCATGTGCCTCTGTAAATTACTATTCAAAGTAAACATTTTCTCACAAACTTCACATTTGAATGGTGTTTCTCCAGTATGTATTCTCATGTGCATCTTTAAATTAGAATGGTAGTTAAACATTTTCTCACAAACTTCACATTGAAACAGTTTTTCTCCAGTTTGCATTCTCGTGTGCACTTTTAAATCCCGATTCTGAGTAAACAAGTTCTCAGAAACTTTACATTAAAATAAGTTTCTCTCCAGTATGTATTAAATTTTGCCTCTTTAGATGATTCTGAGCGTAAATATTTCGTCTAATTCACATTTAAATGGTTGTATCTCCAGTTCTCTGGAACGCTGAATAATTTATTATGACGGTTCTAAATGTTCTTTTCGGCTCATATTAAAACTTTTTCGCTATTACTGCTTACTTAAAATCTGTCAAGTTTATATTAATTTTCGTCTTTCTATTGTTATATATATATAAAAAAAAAATCTTTCTCAAAAGAAGCGCGTAAATGAAAATAAACAGCATATAATTGCTGACCAATATTGTCCAACCATGGGGGCACAACTCTATATTATCGAGGTGTTTGCCTAATGCACGTATGGTTGCATGCGTATATTATTTTTTTAAAAAAAACATATTGCATCCGTGAACTTGTAGAATATTTCCACAATAAACAAAAGCATTAAATGATCAAATAGAATAGACAAATGAAATTGAAGTGGAAATTCATGATTAACATCATTATAAACTAAATGCAATTATTATTTAACTTTATAAGAATGTTGAATACAATGTGGGCAAATATTTTAAATTCATAGAATTATTATTATTATTATTATTATTATTATTATTATTATTATTATTATTATTATTATTACTTTTTTCAAGACACTTTAGCTGTTGTATTCATATTTACGTACTAGAAGCATAATCATACGAAACATTTTGAAAATTTGAATCCATATTGGCAACCATGGATTTAAATTGCAGTCTTAACCCTGAAATGACATATATGTCGCCATCAGTACATGACCTATAATCATCAGACATCAGATAATACATTTAATCTATTTCGTAACTAATGTCAATGCATGTATGCACTGCTAAATGACATCGCCGAAAAGCAGAGAGGCTTTGGATTTCCACCAGACTCACTCTTCGTAAAGAAATCTATGAAGCCGTTAAGAAGAACGTCACATAGGTGGCGCTCTACAGTTTTGTACTTTGCATATCAGTGTGACGTATCACTTAGATGCCATACAAAAACAGCAAAATTATCCCACTACAGTACTAAGAACACCGATAGTTCCAGCTGCAAAGAGCTCGTCGAGATAACTAACAAACCAATGTCAAGGAAGAAATGTACCCCACTTCCAACTACCTTCTCTCCAGGAAATCTTCCGGACCTATTTGCAAATTTCTTCCGTCACAAAGTACAAACAATTAGTAGTATATGGGAATACTCTAGCGTCAACGGGAAATTCAGTCAAAAAGGTCGTGGGAACATCTAGCGTCAAGGGGAATTTAACATGGGGAAATGTAACATGGAGTGAATGGGGAATTGAACATAGCGACAAGGATTGGGTCACTTTAGCGACTATGGCAACTTAACGTTTAAAATGGGCATATCAAAATTGGTGTAAATAAGAATATAACATGGGAATGTCACCTGGGGTTCTAAGCGAATTGAACATTGGGACTTCATTGTGTTATAGGGTCAAAAATATTTATAGGGTAAAATGTACAATGGGGGAAAAGGGGCCGATAGGGACAAAGATAGATATACAGAAAGAGACAAATACACATGCAAACACAGAAGAGAAAACAGAGATCTGCTCAAGAAAGACTCATAGATAATAAAAGTCAACGATATGGGTTCAAAATATTTATTCAAGTATATACAAGGCATCTCTGGCCTGTGCTCTAGTCTAGGCACTATCCATTTCAAACATTCAAATCTGGACATGTAACAAATCTATTCACATGTTATCTATTTGTCTGATCTAGAAAAAAAATTAAAGTTTATGCCTTCAAAAAGGACTTTACTTTGCATACAACGCATAAGCATTTCATATAAGAATGACACTTTTCATACAACAATTATTATCCATTTTTAAGAAAAAAAACTAAACCAAAACAAGTAACAAACAATCAAATAGAGGAGATAGTTAATGATTCTCTCTATATCCGTCACACTTATTGTTTAAAATCTGGTCAGTTACCACTTGTGTCCCAGCGTAGATTATTCCCATTACGTACCCCATTTCATTTGTAAATCGGCTGTTATGTCCATTGCGCAAGGTAAACCTATCGATAAGCAGATCAATGGCGGTTATTGTCTTCTTTCCGTGGAGGTGCAACGTACGCCATATGAATTGTCACTATTCCATCGGGGATGTCACATTTTTCTCTCATCGTCTGCACGTCTTCAATATACCTCACTAGTTTGGATGAAGTTTGGATGAAGTTAATTCTGCAGTTGTACTCAAACCGACACATACAGAAGATATCAGACTGTCGTGATACATATATAGGCTCAAACGACTTCAATCTTTGACTTGAGACTGACTTTTCAGTTCCTCTAATAGTGAGTCAAATAAGTCCGTACTGAAACATGCCGATTCCTCATCTAGAATGTCAAACGTAAAGTCTTTGAATAAGTTGTATTAGATTTTATCAAGGTCGCAGTCATTTGGATGCTAAAATAATCCTTTATTTCTGCTGCAATGTTTTCCTTCTTCGACGCGCTATGTTTTGACGGTATGGTGGTGAAAGAGGTTAATGATTGTGTTCTTTCGCTTTTGGAAAACTGCGTAGAGTAATCCATCTTTCTTGGCGTTTCTATTCGCAATGAGGTGACGTTCTTCTAGGAAGTTGTCCCTGTTGTATACTGGGTGATATCAGCGTGTCTATAAGCTAAAGTCTTTTAGTCTGGAAGTCTCACTGGTTGCACATAGTTTTCCATGGCGTTAGTAAATAAACAACCAAGATGTGGTGCTGATTTGGTGTTGGGATCGTTCGGCACAGCATCGCACTCGAGTTTCTTATTGGACTTGAGTCTTACACTCTATACTTGTTGTGTGAAAGGATTCATCTTTCTCGCTTGACAATGTTAGTCACAATGAACTATCGGTCTTAGACGGTGTCCCTTCTTATATGCTGACCAACATCGAAGTGACTGTACGGTAAAGTGAAGTGATTGGGAAGCCGCACTCTCTTCTGGTACACGATTTGATAGACTTTTTTATACAAAGACCTAATGACGATTTGTTGTGATGTTAAAACGTACGATCTTGTGCGGTTCGTTGGGTCATCACTTTCAAGGTTTCATCCTGTCCAGACTTCAAGGCATATTTTAGCACGCCAAAGTTCACCACTCGACTGGTGCGATAATTGAGAGTCAATCCTCACACTTTACATTTTGTGTTCTTTTCTCCTTGACGGTTTCGGTATTCTTAGCCGTAATGTTTAGGACCGTCACTTGAAACAAATCTTGTCTGTCCAGGCTCCTAAACGGTCTCCTTCGATGTCAGGATGACGTTGATCGAGGCGATCGATGTAGATACAACTGTCCGTGTCAAAATAGAGGACGCGATCTCCACACAGTTCTAAAACTTCGTACAATTTTAAGCGAGCATGGACTGTCACAAAAGCCGCAATGACGACATTTCCAAATGTGTCGGCTTCTACAAAGTCTAGTTCTTCTTCGTAATTGACTAAGATCAGGTCCTCACGAAGGACGACCACGTGTTTCATGTATTTTGTTTTGTCGTGAATCATCTGGAAGTAGCGGGAAGGTTCGGACAAATACTCCCTCTTGAGTCAATACAGTCGTTGTGAAATTTTAACCCGCAAGCAATTTAACATCACTTTTTCATACGATCGCCTTCCTTCGTTTTTCTCCACGTGATCTAAAGTGATGCATTCCTGCACCCAGTATCTTTCTTTGAATTTTTTTTTTGGTCTTCTGGAGTGTGGCACCAGGAAAGATAGCCGCTCGCTTCTTGTTTCAGTTTCAAAAAGGTATCCACGTAGTCTGCGGAAATACTTTTCTGTGTCTCGTCAATCCTTTTGTATTTGTGTGTCTTGGGAAAGTGGTAAATTTCGTACACTTCTAACAGTCGGTATCCCAGGTCCAGAGGTTTAAACAATTCCACGCTAACCCACGCTCCTGTCAAGGTACGATTTTCCTTGGTTTGCTTACAAGGTTGATCTTGATTGCACGTTTCGGCACAAGTACGACACAAAGGAAACATCAGTTTCTCACTGGAAATGGTGAGGTACAACGGGATGGTACAAATCCGTGGGAGGCAAGACTTTGCACTTGATCAATCCTTCGTACAGTCGAATGTTGTCCAAATCCAGCTCTAATCCTTCACGAGTGGCTTAACTAAGCCCGGCTGAAGCTGCTTCTACGGACTGGAGACGGAATGACAGGACATTTTCTAGCGCCAAAAACAAAACAAGACGCTTTTGACTGATGCAACTCGTTAACTTCAAGTGGTTGCCCATCTCGTAAATGGTAAATATCGAATTCAAACATTCTCTACCTTGCGACTGTACTTTCTCATGGGAAAGGCTAAAATAGTAAATCCTAACGGAACATCCGGAGACGGAGTGATTAACACGACTTGATATTATATTTAGTGTCATCTCGGCATCTCCTGCGACGCCACTGTGATGTACCAAATTTTCCTTTCCCTTGGATACATCAGCTGCGTGGAAGAGGAATCAACTGCATGAGACAACTGATTCTCCATCTCAATATTTTCCATGCTTGAGTCATGGATATAACGCTCCAGTATCGCTTCACTGAATCAACACAACATGGGACGCAAACTTTGACATGTTTTAAGTCATTGCTCGATTGGGTCAGTCACCAGTGGTTGCATCCGAAGGTGGAGGAGACCAACATGTCTCATTGCACAGCTGCCGCCCGCCTCAAGCTGGTGAGCACCCAGACAATAAGGTGCGGTCTCGCCAAATGTCGTCTGCCTTACTGGGTGAGTAGGACATAAGGTACGCGAGTACCTGACAAAGCGGACTGCAACTATTGCACCAAGAAAAAACAAACTAAAAAAAGCACTGAAACCTCCAATCCTCAAGCTAGGTACCTCTAATATCCGGACCATGCTGACTGAACACTTAGATGATCAGGACGCAATCATCAATGTTCGAAAGACTTTTGTCATCAATGAAGAAATAATAAGACTCCAGGTAGACATCGACGCACGCTCCTAACATCAGCGATCTATTCGTTCTTCTAGCACGGAAAGAGCACTGAAGTAGTCAGAGAGTTTTGTGTTGGATTCGCAATCATGAACACTTGGATGAAGACAATAGAATCCTGCCAATAATGTAACATAAGACTGATATCACTTTGCCTCCACACCACCACCGATACATTCCACAGCTCCGACTGCGACACTAACCACTATTTGGCGGGCTGCAAAATGAAACTTCAGCCACAACTACAAAGACAATGCGAACTCTTCATAGCCATCATCTGGGACATCTCTAATGGGCGCACTTAAATCATATCTCGAGACTAACGTATGCCAACAACCATCATTGTACTACAAGGATGTATTCACTATATTGCCAGGCTTAAAATTAGGTTTGGGGCCACGAGTGTCCGAGTGGCCTAAAGCACTCTCAGTTACGGATCACTGCCATCTCGCCTCTTTCTGCGCGTGCTCGAGTCAAAGATTCGGCTAATGTAGTTATGTGAGAAGGCTTGACAGTAGCTTCGCGTGAGTCTGTGGTTCTTTCCGGAGGATTTCCCGGGTTCATACTTCACCAATAGTACTGGCCGCCATTTATAGAATATCGTGTGCTGAACAATTGCCTTAAACCCAACACAAACTAGCAAACGAAATTAGGTTTCTTTTTCCCAACGGTAATAATATTTTCACTGTAACATCTAAATAGAATATCACCGGTATACATTCACGTGTGTGTGCCTTTTCAAATTATTGCCGACATACAAATATTCGTATAATCTTGACATATGAATGATTTATCTTCAGAATGTACCCATTTGTACATCCTTATTGTACCTTTTTATCTAAAAGGATCATCGTAACTTTCACATTTGAAAGGTTTATCTCTGGTAAGAAATCATAGCTATAATCTTCAAACTACTACGCTGATGAAAAATGTTATCACACGCTTCTCATTTGGTTGGATTATCTCCAGTATTATCATTTGCGTCTTCAACGCATCACCCTGTTTAAATAAAGAATCAGGAACTTCACAATGTAATATATCACATGCGCATCATTATGAACTTCTTCAAAGTACTGCTTACCTAAGCATTTTATCACAAATTTCTCATTTTAGTCGGTAACACTAGTGTATATCGTAACGTGCTTACTAAATACTTAACTCTTGATACAAAGTTTATTACAAACGTTTGTGTGTTTATCTCCAGGATGAATCTGCCTCTGCCTCATGAGAACACAACCCTGACTTAGCATTATACCACACGTTACAGATTTAAATGGATTATCTGCGGCAGGATAATTCGCAACGATACATACAGTGAAAGGTTTGAACGTGACATAATATTTGATACGCAATTCGCATTCCTGATAACATTCCTCTTTTGTAGGAATATCGGGCCTTAGGTACGCCTCGTCAGTGGAGTGAAATGCCTTAAAAGATCTAAAACATTTGTAAGTAATCATTTCTTCAAAACTTTCACCTAAAGGTTATAAAACATGTCTTCCACTTAGTTAACTCGCAAGTTGTTCACCAAATTCCCTTCCAAACAATGCCAAGACCGAGAATGACAGACATATGCACAGACCAGGGCACTACTTATGGACAAATTAAAATCGAATTGAAAGATACAACGATATTCTCTCAAACTGATCTGGTAAATCATTCATGACAATGTTCTCTTCATATCATGAGGATTGTGGGCCAAATGTTGCGGTGTTAATTCTTGGGATAAAACTGAATTAATAATGTCTTTAATGCAAGTAAAATCATACAATCATTTGGAAGCGTGTTTATTCAGATATTTTGAAGTCCATATTCATAACTTTAAGTCTGAGCACCCTTCAGGTGTTTGATTATTAGCGTAAGTTGGTGTTCGACACTTTTGCATTATTTCAGATTTAGTAATTGTTATGATTTCTCGACTTGGAAGAAAATTAAATAACATAATTTTGAACCATTATTTAGGCTGTCAAGTTGTAAGGATTAACTAGATTTTGTATATGTTATGTATATCTTATACCCTGTGGCTTATAATTTCGAGACGTAAAGATACATGAATGTCGATACGGCGAGCAATGAGATGTCAAGCCTGTTAATTGACATGGCCATACAACTAGTGAAACGCGCTTTATTTTTGCCAAAGCCAGGAACGCAATATTGTCATAAAATAGTTCACAGGCTAGTGGTGAAATCCTGTGGTCGGATCAAAAGAACATCAAGTGCAGGTTGTAAATCCACCCTTGGGAGACAGTTGGGAGGGGGTAGTGTATGAACATTATATGAATCAACGTCCACTGGGAACTGAGCAAAGAATGTCCAACATTAGAATCGCAAGCTTAAATATATTATCTTGAGAACTAAATGTCCGTAGTCGCTAAAACCAGCTTACAAGATTTATAAGAGAAGATAAGCTTCTTCGACGTCATTAGAAATTCGCGAGAAACTTTTGTATTCTGTAGGAGCTGCAGTACATGTCAATGACTATTTGCTCGATAGTTGTAAAATATTACTGCAAAGTAATCGTTCTTGAATTACTGCATTATTTATGCTTTAGTACGTTGAATGGCGTTGTGTAGGGTTTGATTCATTCGTAGTGTTTGATATACACGCCTGTTTTGAGATATGAGGAATGTTTATGTATATAATTAATATTGTAAGACGCTATTTGGTTAGTTCGAAGTATCCTCGTGTATTTACTCATGTGATATAGATTTGAAAATGTTGAATTGATTTATACTTTGTATAGTGGTTGCAGTAAGCAACATTAGTTAATAGGGATTTGCATATTTGTGTATACTAGGAGTATTATGTGTTAGGATATATCAGCGCATGGATATGTATATATCTGTGTACAATCTGTACAAGTGCAATATACAGAATAGCGTCTGATTATGTGATATTGTTCTGTATAATAAGATTGAGAATTTATATATACCGTATACACATATCAGAGAGAACCGTTATTTTCATGGACATGAACGCGTGACCAATGAAAGTAATGGCTTGTATGATGATATTGTTGTTTAGTGTGAGTTAGATAACTAGGAGAATATGTTATGCTAATGTCCTTAATAGCACAAGTTTACATGCATATAAAAATAATATACATAAATTAATAGTCAGAATCACTGTTCAACAAAATCTTCCAAACCGAAACGGAAATTTGTATTCTTTGATCGTGTTTTTCCAGCAAGTATTAACAAGTGCCGTTTTAAAGTATTGTTGTGTGTAAATCGCTATTCACAAACTTCACATTTGGATTGAACCACGTTGGTTGAACATTTTGTGACATATTTTACATTGAAATTGTTTATTTTCTGTATGTATACTATTGTGGCTCTACAAAGCACCTTTCCCTTTACATACCTTAGGACAAAATTCACATTTGAATGGTTTGTCAGAACTTTGTATCATATCATGTATTCCTTAAAATAGACATAATTTCAGGCCATTTCAAAACATTATCTCCTTGAACATTTTACTACCAACTTCACATTTGACTGGTTCATTTCACTTATGTACTATACTGTGCCTCTTCAAATTATTATATGCGTAAATATTTCGTCACAGTCATATGGCAATGACTTATCTCCAGTAGCCTGGAAGGCTGCATTATCGCGGTATTTAAAGTTTTTATTAGTACATATTTAAAATATTATTTTTATTGCTGTTCGCTGAGAATTTTAACAGATTCAATGGCTTTCCCTCTTCCTATTACTATATAAAAGAAAAGAGTAAATGTTACTAAACAGCATATAGTAAGGGAGCTAAGGATAGTAACACTGTTAAATAATTTCTAAATGCGTATGCGTACACTGTAGAATACCGCAGGAGATGTTGTTCTTGTTTTGCGAGGTTTTTTAAAAAATAAAAGGTTAAGGGGGCGCGCACCAGTTAATATGTACTTTTCAGATAGTGACGTATGTGAGGTGAAGTTGTTTGCATTTGTAACATGCACAATGGAGATAATGTTGGCATATCTCAATGCTACTTTGATGTAATGTGGCTGATATTTCTTTGGATACTGCACTTGTGGAAATTGTAAATGATCTAAGCGCATGGTATAACAAAATGGATGCTCCCATGTGCTTGAAAAATTAGCCAGAATTAATCAAAAGTACAATAACTTTAGCAGTTATTAAAGTAGGGAAAACGAATTTTGAATAGCAGCTTCTGAAAGTGCAATGAACAAATTACAAAATATCTGAAAAGTAAAAAAAGTTATCGTACCATTTTTCTACAATTTACCTCTGAAGTCCAGGGAGTGAAAATGACCATGAGAAGCTAGCAGTTCATTTACAAGAGCAGATCTTATATTAGCCCAAGCTGTATACTCTAGAACCTAAAGTACACCCATCAATCATACATCAAAACAAAGGGAATGGAAAGTTCTTCTCCCAACACCTAAGATATACAAAGTCTTTATTATATTGCCAGTATCACCAGTGAAGAAATCCCAGAAAATTATTTTTCTTTAAAATTCTAAACCTATGCAAAGTACGAAACTGTAGAGCGCCACCTTAAAGAACCACTGAAGATGTGTTTTCAACTTATTGAAAAACTTGTCATATTCTGCAGTCAATTTCAAACATATTGATATATCATACATGGTATTTACTTCCAAAATTACAAACACATAGTTAATTTACTATACCCCTCTGAAGTAACTTAAATGTAGCTTCATGACGTCAAAACTGTATTTTAACGTCACTGGGAAATGCTATTATTTTGACATTAAAGAAAGACATTCATGAATAAATGCATATGAAGTATTTGTTTTATTTTTCAATCCAAACATCAAATAATGTATTTAGATCATTTCCAAAGTTGCAAACTATACTTGGGTCATGTATACATGTAAATCAAGTGAGAAAAGTGAGGAAAATTCCATAAAGTTTGAGGTAATAGTGCAAAAATTGTCCAGCATTGGATTAAGAAAAAAGTCCTTGATGCTATAGATTCATAACAGTAGACATAAATATATATTTTGTTTGTAAATAATTACTTTTTTCCCGGCACTAGTAATCTAATTTGAATCTGCACTAATGCTTGTATGTCAAAGAATTGAAATGAAAAGTCAAGGGGAATTAACTCCTGGTGAGACCATTCCATGGACCAGGAATGTGATTGATGATTACATACATAATTGATTACAATGAAAATCAAATATGTTGACTGCTTTATATGGTAACATTAATTATAAAACCAAAACATGCAGACTTGTATGCCAAAAAAGGGGGTAGGTGTGTTTCCCAACAATTTCAAGCCCCAGCCTGATTATGATGTTACATACTGTCTAAGATCCATCACAACCAGGAACAACTGGTAACCATGATGTCACTAATACTACATCAACCCACATTAGCCACTATCTAAGAAAACATGGCTAAAGGAAGAGCTAAGAAAATAGCTATTTGTCCACAAGAGTTCATACAATACAGTCAACCATAGGACTATGGATTACGAATATCCAAGAGTAACCAACCTATTCAGGTTGCAATCTGGTTCTACATCTCCACAAATAAAGCGCCAAAGAATTGATGTATATGAAGAATCACTATCTTCCTGGGGCCCAAATAAAGTGCACCCAAGCTTTGCCCTGAATTGGAGAAAGAAAGAAATGAAGAAAACTTAATTGTTGGGTCACATATGTTGCAGCGTGTGTTGTCAACATCAATGGAAATGTAATTATGAACATACCAAAACTGACTAGGATATTGGGAACATTGTGCATAATGTATGACTGAGCTGGAAATTGCAAGCGATATAATCCACCGATGTATAAAAGCAAAACTCAAGGACTGTGTGCCTTTTTAACAGTTAAATGTACAAACTGCAATCTGCAGGAAGCATAACAGGCTGCCTGTCCATAAAAGTGCAAAGGACATAGAAAGTGAGGCCCAAGCACAGGAAATTTAAATGCGATGTTGGCACTTTCTTGCTACAAGGCCAAAGTTGGAGTGACTGACTTGCCCATTTAGCATCCTATTACTCAAAATTTCTGCCATGTGGGAAACATTTAAATCTTTCTTATATTAAAAAGCTTGAATATTTACTAAGAAATTTTGTCTTAGATGTCAAGATAAGTAAAATTTCACACTTTCTAAACACAAATAAGTGCGAGAGCTTGCACAATATCATTTTTACCTATGCACCTAAAATATCAGTATGGAGCAGAAACTTTGATGCATTATGTCATTCATTCCCTCATAGCTCTGAGTATGGTACAGGACACTTTACACTCCCACTGACCAAGTCTCATGGAATTGTTCTACTCAGTCTGATCCAGTATTTCAGCTCATAGCAGAATGAGATCAGAGAACAGTAAAAGATAGGGAGAGGAAATCAAGTCTTCAGTACAAGTACATATGCTACATCAAACGCAAACAAAAAAGCAACAGAAAACTTGTACAAAATTCAATGTTTGATAATTCAATAAATAATTTTGTACCCAATGAACATCCATACACTTTAAATCCTTTAAATGAATGCATGTAACAATTATTAAATGTACCTGACTATCACAGTATACACCACTGCCCCTAGCCCATATTGCCTTGGCATTCACCATAGGCTTTACATGATTTTCTAGCCAAATTTTCTCTTTTTTGGTTCAAGTGATAAATGATCATGTTTTTGTATGGCATCTATGTGATACGTCACACTGATATGGTAGTGAATTTACCATAGTTTCAACATAGAACCTTAGTCGGTGAGCCAAAGCAATCTTTCTTTTCCCACGAAAGGTTACATAAATTATTTAATAACCATGTTGTTCATGTGAGCCTGTCCAAATGTGACACTTGCTGCAGACTTGTGTATGTTGAGTTGAAGCTCTTTTATATGTCATTATATCTTGAACTGTTAATTTAGTTTGAAATATTTCTGACTTAGCTTAATAAACCATGACCATATGATACTATAGAATTTTTTTTATATGTCAATACAAAATTATTTAATACCAAGAAAATAAGTTTTGTTAATAGTTTAATTTGACAATGAAAAAACAGGGAAAAATATCCAAATTATTACCAGTTCAAAGAAGAACTGATAGCATCTTCCTTGAGAAATGTGAAATTAATGAAACATTTTTAAAAACAATGACACACAGAGGTTTCTAATTGCAACTAGTCTATGTCGTATTGTGTGCAAGGGACATAACTCTTCTCAAGCCCACCTGCAGCCGCTTAATTAAAGCAGAATTTGGAATGTAAAGACATTTAAGTTCTAAACTGCAGTGAATTTAAACTAAATGAGCCAATATTGATACAAACAGCAATAAATATAACTCCAAGGGTATACACCCGAATGCTCTTTATGGGGGCGCTCACCAGTTAATATGTACTTTTCAGATAGTGATGTATGTGAGGTGAAGTTGTTTGCATTTGTAACATGCACAATGGAGATAATGTTGGCATATCTCAATGCTACTTTGATGTAATGTGGCTGATATTTCTTTGGATACTGCACTTGTGGAAATTGTAAATGATCTAAGCGCATGGTATAACAAAATGGATGCTCCCATGTGCTTGAAAAATTAGCCAGAATTAATCAAAAGTACAATAACTTTAGCAGTTATTAAAGTAGGGAAAACGAATTTTGAATAGCAGCTTCTGAAAGTGCAATGAACAAATTACAAAATATCTGAAAAGTAAAAAAAGTTATCGTACCATTTTTCTACAATTTACCTCTGAAGTCCAGGGAGTGAAAATGACCATGAGAAGCTAGCAGTTCATTTACAAGAGCAGATCTTATATTAGCCCAAGCTGTATACTCTAGAACCTAAAGTACACCCATCAATCATACATCAAAACAAAGGGAATGGAAAGTTCTTCTCCCAACACCTAAGATATACAAAGTCTTTATTATATTGCCAGTATCACCAGTGAAGAAATCCCAGAAAATTATTTTTCTTTAAAATTCTAAACCTATGCAAAGTACGAAACTGTAGAGCGCCACCTTAAAGAACCACTGAAGATGTGTTTTCAACTTATTGAAAAACTTGTCATATTCTGCAGTCAATTTCAAACATATTGATATATCATACATGGTATTTACTTCCAAAATTACAAACACATAGTTAATTTACTATACCCCTCTGAAGTAACTTAAATGTAGCTTCATGACGTCAAAACTGTATTTTAACGTCACTGGGAAATGCTATTATTTTGACATTAAAGAAAGACATTCATGAATAAATGCATATGAAGTATTTGTTTTATTTTTCAATCCAAACATCAAATAATGTATTTAGATCATTTTCAAAGTTGCAAACTATACTTGGGTCATGTATACATGTAAATCAAGTGAGAAAAGTGAGGAAAATTCCATAAAGTTTGAGGTAATAGTGCAAAAATTGTCCAGCATTGGATTAAGAAAAAAGTCCTTGATGCTATAGATTCATAACAGTAGACATAAATATATATTTTGTTTGTAAATAATTACTTTTTTCCCGGCACTAGTAATCTAATTTGAATCTGCACTAATGCTTGTATGTCAAAGAATTGAAATGAAAAGTCAAGGGGAATTAACTCCTGGTGAGACCATTCCATGGACCAGGAATGTGATTGATGATTACATACATAATTGATTACAATGAAAATCAAATATGTTGACTGCTTTATATGGTAACATTAATTATAAAACCAAAACATGCAGACTTGTATGCCAAAAAAGGGGGTAGGTGTGTTTCCCAACAATTTCAAGCCCCAGCCTGATTATGATGTTACATACTGTCTAAGATCCATCACAACCAGGAACAACTGGTAACCATGATGTCACTAATACTACATCAACCCACATTAGCCACTATCTAAGAAAACATGGCTAAAGGAAGAGCTAAGAAAATAGCTATTTGTCCACAAGAGTTCATACAATACAGTCAACCATAGGACTATGGATTACGAGTATCCAAGAGTAACCAACCTATTCAGGTTGCAATCTGGTTCTACATCTCCACAAATAAAGCGCCAAAGAATTGATGTATATGAAGAATCACTATCTTCCTGGGGCCCAAATAAAGTGCACCCAAGCTTTGCCCTGAATTGGAGAAAGAAAGAAATGAAGAAAACTTAATTGTTGGGTCACATATGTTGCAGCGTGTGTTGTCAACATCAATGGAAATGTAATTATGAACATACCAAAACTGACTAGGATATTGGGAACATTGTGCATAATGTATGACTGAGCTGGAAATTGCAAGCGATATAATCCACCGATGTATAAAAGCAAAACTCAAGGACTGTGTGCCTTTTTAACAGTTAAATGTACAAACTGCAATCTGCAGGAAGCATAACAGGCTGCCTGTCCATAAAAGTGCAAAGGACATAGAAAGTGAGGCCCAAGCACAGGAAATTTAAATGCGATGTTGGCACTTTCTTGCTACAAGGCCAAAGTTGGAGTGACTGACTTGCCCATTTAGCATCCTATTACTCAAAATTTCTGCCATGTGGGAAACATTTAAATCTTTCTTATATTAAAAAGCTTGAATATTTACTAAGAAATTTTGTCTTAGATGTCAAGATAAGTAAAATTTCACACTTTCTAAACACAAATAAGTGCGAGAGCTTGCACAATATCATTTTTACCTATGCACCTAAAATATCAGTATGGAGCAGAAACTTTGATGCATTATGTCATTCATTCCCTCATAGCTCTGAGTATGGTACAGGACACTTTACACTCCCACTGACCAAGTCTCATGGAATTGTTCTACTCAGTCTGATCCAGTATTTCAGCTCATAGCAGAATGAGATCAGAGAACAGTAAAAGATAGGGAGAGGAAATCAAGTCTTCAGTACAAGTACATATGCTACATCAAACGCAAACAAAAAAGCAACAGAAAACTTGTACAAAATTCAATGTTTGATAATTCAATAAATAATTTTGTACCCAATGAACATCCATACACTTTAAATCCTTTAAATGAATGCATGTAACAATTATTAAATGTACCTGACTATCACAGTATACACCACTGCCCCTAGCCCATATTGCCTTGGCATTCACCATAGGCTTTACATGATTTTCTAGCCAAATTTTCTCTTTTTTGGTTCAAGTGATAAATGATCATGTTTTTGTATGGCATCTATGTGATACGTCACACTGATATGGTAGTGAATTTACCATAGTTTCAACATAGAACCTTAGTCGGTGAGCCAAAGCAATCTTTCTTTTCCCACGAAAGGTTACATAAATTATTTAATAACCATGTTGTTCATGTGAGCCTGTCCAAATGTGACACTTGCTGCAGACTTGTGTATGTTGAGTTGAAGCTCTTTTATATGTCATTATATCTTGAACTGTTAATTTAGTTTGAAATATTTCTGACTTAGCTTAATAAACCATGACCATATGATACTATAGAATTTTTTTTATATGTCAATACAAAATTATTTAATACCAAGAAAATAAATTTTGTTAATAGTTTAATTTGACAATGAAAAAACAGGGAAAAATATCCAAATTATTACCAGTTCAAAGAAGAACTGATAGCATCTTCCTTGAGAAATGTGAAATTAATGAAACATTTTTAAAAACAATGACACACAGAGGTTTCTAATTGCAACTAGTCTATGTCGTATTGTGTGCAAGGGACATAACTCTTCTCAAGCCCACCTGCAGCCGCTTAATTAAAGCAGAATTTGGAATGTAAAGACATTTAAGTTCTAAACTGCAGTGAATTTAAACTAAATGAGCCAATATTGATACAAACAGCAATAAATATAACTCCAAGGGTATACACCCGAATGCTCTTTATGGGGGCGCTCACCAGTTAATATGTACTTTTCAGATAGTGATGTATGTGAGGTGAAGTTGTTTGCATTTGTAACATGCACAATGGAGATAATGTTGGCATATCTCAATGCTACTTTGATGTAATGTGGCTGATATTTCTTTGGATACTGCACTTGTGGAAATTGTAAATGATCTAAGTGCATGGTATAACAAAATGGATGCTCTCATGTGCTTGAAAAATTAGCCAGAATTAATCAAACGTACACTAACTTTAGCATTTATTAAAGTAGGGAAAATGAATTTTGCTGAAGTAGGCAATAGCAGCTTCTGAAAGTGCAATGAACAAATTACAAAATATCTGAAAAGTAAAAAAAGTTATCGTACCATTTTTCTACAATTTACCTCTGAAGTCCAGGGAGTGAAAATGACCATGCAGAGCTAGCAGTTTGTTTACATGAGCAGATCTTATGTTAGCCCAAGCTGTATACTCTAGAACCTAAAGTACACCCATCAATCATACATCAAAATAAAGGGAATGGAAAGTTCTTCTCCCAACACCTAAGATATACAAAGTCTTTATTATATTGCCAGTATAACCAGTGAAGAAATCCCAGAAAATTATTTTTCTTTAAAATTCTAACTCTATGCAAAGTACGAAACTGTAGAGCGCCACCTAAACGTGTAATGTAGGAAGTCAAATCATTTATGATGAGACAAATACATTCTTTAAAAAAAATATGTTTCCAGTTTGCGGAATGTCCCTGTTTATAATTACCGACTCTCGACTGTATGTATGTATGTATGTATGTATGTATGTATGTATGTATGTATGTATGTATGTATGTATGTATGCCCATTTGTTCGTACAACCAACTGATTTTAATAATGAAAACTTTTAATGTGATAAAAGGTACATTGAACTAAACAAAATAAGTCATTGATTTATAATGTATAACCTGTGAACAGGATGGCACTAAAACTGGCATCTCATTCACCTTTCATGTCTAACGGACTTCCCAAACGAAACAAACGGTTTGGAAAAGTCAAACTACAATTGAGCCGGATTTTCCCCGTATTTTGAACTGCTTGATATATTATTTGACTTTTAGATAATATCAATAAAACTGAAGAAGAAAATTACACCTAATATAAGTTAAAATCAGTGAAGTAGGAAACGCACATCGCAAACATTTCATTATAAACAATATTACTAATTCGTTAGTAAATTTGATTTCTTTTCTAGTATAAAAAACAGAATTAAAATATTCTTCAAGCAGAAAGTTGCTTGTTTTCTTGTAAGACTAACTGCAAGATCACAGGTTAATTTCTTGCTTACTTGCATTGTATACAGAGCAAGGAAAGGTTACTCGTACATCAGGGCTCTAATCTACAACTGATTATCCTCACATAAAATCTAAATTCAACTAATATTTTTTTTCTAAGTACTGAAAATATAAATGGAGCCAATAATTTCTTTTCGGTCTGAACGTCAGAACAAACCGTAATACACAAGACGATGACTGGGATGTGGGTCGAAAGTTCATTTCGATAACACTACGTTGTAAGCAGAGTCGGGTCTTTATCTTACATTGCAGCAAATAACATGACCAATATCAGTAAATTCATCATTCCCATGAAACCACCAGTGTCCTGAATTTAAATCCAAGTAAATATGATTATTTGTCTTCAAGCATAATCTGCAGTCATGGACAAAAATTAGCGATGTATTACGTTGCTTTAAAACGATCATTATGATCGACAAACATAGGCAATGTTCTATCTATCTATCTATCTATCTATATATATATTTTTTGTGTGTGTGTGTCTATATATATATATATATATATATATATATATATATATATATATATATATATATATTATATACAGAGAGAGAGAGAGAGAGAGAGAGAGAAAGAAACATGCAGAGAGAGAGAGAGAGAGAGAGAGAGAGAGAGAGAGAGAGAGAGAGAGAGAGAGAGAGAGAGAGAGAGAGAGAGAGAGAGAGAGAGTGGGGGGGCGGCAAAGAGAGTGTTTCTTGTATACCCAAAGATTATTTTAGCAGTGCTGATATTTACAGTCAGAAAATTTAGTGGCTTAAATACCCCAAGATATACATGTTGTCATTGAAAGAGTACATCTAAAGAATATGACAAAAACGTTTGGCGGCAAGTTACAAAACTTGGCTAACTGCAGAGTGGCGAGAATATGTGCTGATATTTCCAATAACTGATTTCACTTGTAACACTATATGTAATGACTAACTTAGTGCTTGGATTAAGACCTTTCCTTGGCCTGTCATAATTCACTCTCACTCTAATGGACAAACAGGGGCTATATGTCAGTGATGTAAAGAAGTTCAAAACTTAAAACTCAAAGGCAACCACTGTTTCTTCTCATCTGGAAATATAGCTGTGTCAGGAATGCTTAATTGTCTTCTCATAGGGGATTACAACGTTTGCTAGTGGGACTCATGTTTTACTCAAAATAAGAGTTATGAACTCCTATTTTATATTAAATAGTATTTTCCAATGCCGCACAGCATTCTTGTCATCTTAACAGATTATAAAATCAGACTCACGGGAAGGGTATAATGCATATTTAGGTCCACTGAATTTCCCATTCCGTCCATCGTAATCTTTTTATTTGATTTTGATTACATGGAAATTCAGCCTTTGGAATTGTAGAAGACACACTGAGATTATGTCAATCGAAAACGTTCTTAAGTTCTTTCTTTATAACTTAGAACATAACAATTATTTGCCTTTTCTAATTGATGAGTCAAATTATTATATGTCGGAAGTAGATGTATTTTGGTAAAACAAGAACTAATAGATATTTTCATCCAGTTTATGATAGAAAAGAAAATGTTTGAAACAAACACTTTGGAATCGCTTAGAAAATATATATGTGGCTCTGAAATTAAATAAAACTAGTGTAACGTTAATAAACGATGGAATCAAGAGTTGAGAAAATTCATCTAAACAAACACGGAAATCTAGAAGGGTGAATGAAAAAGGAAAAAGAAATCAAATACCAAAAAAAAAAAAAATAACCAGTTTCCGAAAAGACGCCAAAACAAATTTATAAAAAGACAGAAGAAAGAAGGAGAATATAAACAAATACAAACATAAATACAATGCAGAACGAACAGAAAGTCAAATGTAGATTTGAAGAAGAAAACAAAACGGCAATTACACTGAAACATGTAAAAGCACGATCTCCAATCTTCAGGTGTTTGTAATGCCAAATATATTAGGTTGCTGGGCGCTTTTAGAGAAAAAATATATAGAAACACTTTCTTTTGAGAAACTTTCTGAATGGAAGTTACTCTTGCAGTTTACACTTCATTAATGGTACACGGAAGAGCTTATAATGAGGTGGGTAGTAGTAGGGTTCAGAAATAGAAAGACGAAAGAGAAATATAAGAGAGGCGAATGCATATGAATGTGTAGATGCAGAAAGGAGAAGAGAAATGTAAATGCAGAGTAAAGAAAATGTAAAGACTTATCATTCTCAACACAATTCAGACTCTTTGCAAAACTTTGAACAACGGAAATTGAATCTTTAACTCACACGACCTCCTCTGAATTTGTTTTGCTTTCGTTCTCATTTTCATACATGTACTTCCAACTCTCAATCTTGCACATCATTAAGAATCAAACGTCTGATATGACGTATCAGAATCCTCATTTCTTTCAACGTGTACTAATTGATATAGAATAAGCATTGCTTTTATAATTGCAACAAACTGAAAGAGGTAAATAATGAGGACAAAGATTTTCCAAATGTTCATATATCTAAGAAGTCAAGGTCACGAATGTAACTGTAAACAATTACGAATGTAACTGTAAACAATATATTATTGATTCAATTAGGTATCATTTTAGTATGGATAAGTATAAATGATTTATCCTAACAGATTTTATATCACTTATATGAGATTATGTCAATATATTATTTTATTCTCAATCATCCATAAGGACGTCTACAAAGATAGGTGATGTGTTTTACTTCTTCAAATGCGGACAATGAGGAGGGGTAAGAAAGAGATCCGCAAAATAATATTTTTACAAAATATGATTTCTTTGTTGAACACCTGCTTTAGGTCTACTACTTGTATTCAAGTATGTTTTACGCACGTCTTTTATAAATTATCCATAAGTATAAATTATTTGTAAATTTCGATTTCTACGAATCGTGCCACATAATATATATGAATGTGTTGTCAACCTGATTAAGGCAGCAATGAGAAAAGGGTACAATCCCTTGGATGCTCATTTTACAGCAGCTACAATCTGCTCCTTGAAAGATCTATATGTCGTATGGGAGAATCCTGGTATTGTCTTGAGTCAAGACGACAATATACGTGTCCCACTATGGTTAACGGAAGCAAATAACCAGGCTCCCATTCTGATGTACATGGAGTATCATGTGCAGCTGGGTTATTGATGAAAGTTTCAAACTGATCTCATCAGTCTGTCGGTCCGTGACGTTTTGGCGAGACCGTTTTGGCGCTAGGATATATTGGCGTGGGCCGTTTTGGCACCGTGAAAAGGATTATTATCGATTTATTACACATAATCCTTAAAATAATTAGAGGCTATGTCAGCATTTACGAAAGAATTAAGAAATAAGAATATAAGCAGGACGCTGAAGATAATTGACACTATTGGATATTGTCCCGTGAGTCACGACCACTTAAAGATTAACAAAGAAGCTAATTTATTTATCTTTTATACAAACCTTAAAACGAAAATACAGTATTTTGAACTAACTCCCAAATGTTCCATCAAAGTATGAATCCAGTATGTATTCTCATGTGCCTCTGTAAATTACTATTCAGGGTAAACATTTTCTCACAAACTTCACATTTGAATGGTTTTTCTCCAGTATGTATTCTCATGTGCAGCTTTAAACCACTGCCATGTGTAAAAAGTTTCTCACATACTTCACATTTGAATGGTTTTTCTCCAGTATGTTTTCTCATGTGCACCTTTAAATTACCGTTCTGAGTAAACATTGTCCCACATACTTCACATCTGAATGGTTTTTCTCCAGTATGTATTCTCACGTGATTCTCTAAATTAATATTGTCAGTAAACTTTTTCTCGCAAACCTCACATTTGAATGGTGTTTCTCCAGTATGTATTCTCATGTGCAGCTTTAAACTACAATGGTACTTGTACATTTTTTCACAAACATCACATTTAAATGGTTTTTCTACAGTATGCATTCTCATGTGATTCGCTAAACTACCAATCTGAGTAAACTTTTTCTCACAAACTTCACATTTGAATGGTTTATCTCCAGTATGTATTCTCATGTGCCTCTTTAAAACACAGTTCTGTGTAAACATTGTCTCACATATTTCACATTTAAATAGTCTTTCACCTGTATGTTTTCTCATGTGTACCTTTAAAGCCCTGTTATCTGTAAACATTTTCTCACAAACTTCACATGTAAATGGTTTTTCCCCAGTATGCATTAACATGTGTTTAGATAAACTGCCAATCCGAGTAAACTTTTTCTCAGAAACTTCACATTTGAATGGTTTATCTCCAGTATGGTTTCTCATGTGCAATTTGAAATGACTTTTTTGAATAAACATTTTCTCGCAAAGTTCACATTTGAATGGTTTTTCCCCAGTATGTTTTCTCATATGTACCTTTAAATTACTGTTGTGTGTAAACATTTTCTCGCAAACCTCACATTTGAATGGTGTTTCTCCAGTATGTATTCTCATGTGCAGCTTTAAACTACAATGGTACTTGTACATTTTTTCACAAACTTCACATTTAAATGGTTTTTCTACAGTATGCATTCTCATGTGATTCGCTAAACTACCAATCTGAGTAAACTTTTTCTCACAAACTTCACATTTGAATGGTTTATCTCCAGTATGTATTCTCATGTGCACCATTAAACTCCTGTCATTTGTAAACATTTTCTCACAAATTTCACATTTAAATAGTTTTCCTCCAGTATGTATTCTCATGTGCCTCTTTAAAACACAGTTATGTGTAAACATTGTCTCACATATTTCACATTTAAATGGTCTTTCACCTGTATGTTTTCTCATGTGTACCTTTAAAGCCCTGTTATCTGTAAACATTTTCTCACAAACTTCACATGTAAATGGTTTTTCCCCAGTATGCATTAACATGTGTTTAGATAAACTACCAATCTGAGTAAACTTTTTCTTACAAACATCACATTTGAATGGTTTGTCTCCAGTATGATTTCTCATGTGCACCACTAAACTACTGTCACATGTAAACAGTTTCTCACAAACTTCACATTTGAATGGTTTTTCTCCAGTATGGTTTCTCATGTGCAATTTGAAATGACTTTTTTGAATAAACATTTTCTCGCAAAGTTCACATTTGAATGGTTTTTCCCCAGTATGTTTTCTCATATGTACCTTTAAATTACTGTTGTGTGTAAACATTTTCTCACATACTTTACATTTGAATGGTTTTTCTCCAGTATGTTTTCTCATGTGTTCCTTTAAATTACTCTTGTGAGTAACCATTTTCCCACAAACTTCACATTTGAATGTTTTTTCTCCAGTATGTATTCTCATGTGCCTCTGTAAATTACTATTCAGGGTAAACATTTTCTCACAAACTTCACATTTGAATGGCGTTTCTCCAGTATGTATTCTCATGTGCATCTTTAAATTAGAATAGTAGTTAAACATTTTCTCACAAACTTCACATTGCATTGAGTTTTCTCCAGTTTGCATTCTCGTGTGCACTTTTAAATCCCGATTCTGAGTAAACAATTTCTCAGAAACTTTACATTAAAATAAGTTTATCTCCAGTATGTATTAAATTGTGCCTCTTTCGATGATTCTGCTCGTAAATATTTCGTCTAATTCACATTTAAATGATTGTATCTCCAGTGCTCTGGAACGCTGAATAATGAATTATGACGGTACTAAATGTTCTTTTCGGCTCATATTAAAACTTTTCGCTAACTTAAAATCTGTCAAGTTTCTATTATTTTTCGTCTTTCTATTGCTATATATATATATATATATATATATATATATATATATATATATATATATATATATATATATATATATATATATATAATCTTTCTCAAAAGAAGCGCGTAAATGAAAATAAACAGCATATAATTGCTGACCAATATTGTCCAACCATGGGGGCACAACTCTATATTATCGAGGTGTTTGCCTAATTCACGTATGGTTGCATGCGTATATTATAAAAAAAAAAAAAAAAAAAAAAAAAAAAAAAATATTGCAATTTAAAGTGAACTGGTAGAATATTTCCAAAATAAACAAAAGCATTAAATAATCAAATAGAATATACAAATGAAATTGAAGTGGAAATTCATGATTAACATCATTACAAACTAAATGCAATTATTATTTAACTTCATTATGAATGTTGAATACAATGTGGGCAAATATTTTAAATTTATAGAATTATTATTATTATTATTATTATTATTATTATTATTATTATTATTATTATTATTATTATTATTATTTTCTCCCAAGATATTTTAGCTGTTGTATTCTTATTTACGTACTAGAAGCATGATCATACGAAACATTTTGAAAATTTTAATCCATATTTGCAACCATGGATTGAAATGGGTTGTTTTCACTGACATCACTCTTCGGTACACAATTTCCCAAAATGCAACGCGATTAAACAAACGCCGCCATTTTGAGCCCCAAACAAATCGAAAGTTGACGTGCTAGTTATGATGGAGAAGACTACCCAAAAAGCTATGATCAGTACT
This sequence comes from Unio pictorum, assembly GCA_030141615.1. Lineage (NCBI taxonomy): Eukaryota > Metazoa > Mollusca > Bivalvia > Unionida > Unionidae > Unio > Unio pictorum. Next base: position 3,808,234 of record JARLTB010000100.1, read on the forward strand.
AATTATCTCGATTCACTTGTGGGTGATGTTCGTGAGAGATACATCCAGAAAACTGCTAAAATACAGATTGATCCATATAAACTGCCTGCTGAAACTTTTAGCAACGATCGGACGAAATGGCCCGAGGTCAGCTATGTTGACGTGGTTCATTTTTTGATCTTTCAACAATCAGCATACACCAAGGATCAGTTGAAGAACTACAAGTCTCTTGATGCTTACAAGCTTTTCCTAGACGGCTGGATCCAAGAGATACTGCACAAGGAAATTAATGGGGTCCATTTGTTGAGAGCAAAGGTAATTTTACTTCCATTTTTTTTCTTTCTCTCGAGTCTTTTCATAACGCAACTTCAGTTAAATCCATTGTATTAATGCAGTATCCTGTTTGTGATGACAGGTTTATAGTTAAAATCAGTAAATATAACAACATTTTCACTTTGATAAGAATCATTCATCCCTTTATAAGTTTGCTGTAACCACATGTTGCATGTACATGTAAACATTCCTCATGTACATGTATGGAGACATTCAACATGCACAAGAACATCGAGTACTGACATAATATTGAACATTATATATTATATTTCGTAATGTTTCCTTCATTCTAAATTCCAGGTGACTCACTCTATGCGAGTCAGAGAGAAACCTCTAGAGCCATGGGTTATTGTTGCCACAGATGGGAGCGTGGAAACAGCACATTGCACATGCATGGCAGAACTGGGGGAATGTTGTACTCACGTTGCAGCAGTTTTGTTTGCCTTGGAGACTGGTGCGAGAATATGCAAGGAAGCTACTGTGACTGATGTACCTGCATACTGGATGTTTCCTGCTTCAACTAAATTTGAGACACCATATAAACGAATTAAAGATATGGACTTCCAGTCTGCATTAAAAAAACGACAACTTTCAAGTAATTAATCTGAGCACATTGTTTCTGAGAAACAAACAGTGTCAAACATATCATCGCCTACTGAAAATGAGGTGATGCTATTTTGGGATGAATTTCATAAAAATTTGCCAAAGGCTGCCATTCTATCATTAAGAGGCAAGGGCAAGTTCTCAGAAAACTTCAAACCGAAGTCATTATTTGCAGAGTGGCCCGTTGATTTGAGTCAGTTATACTTATGCAGCAAGGATACAAGTTCAGATTCATCATACGAGCAGGTGTTAGACAAGTGTAGTGCTACAGACATGTCTGTTTCGAAGGAAGAAGCATCATATCTTGAGAAGGAGACAAGGGGCCAATCAAACAGTCTCTTCTGGCACAGATATCGTGTAGGAAGAATAACAGTTTCAAGTTTGTATCGGGTATGCCACACTAGCCTTTCACAGCCATCTCTGACATTTCTGAAATCAATTTGTGCATCGTATGGGAATACGATGCCCTTCTATAGTGCCGCAACAGCCTGGGGAACTAAACATGAACTAACTGCAAAGATGGAATACTTAGCATTAGTAAAGAGTAAACATGTAAATTATAAGCTTGTGGACAGTGGTTTAGTCATCAATGAAAGATACCCCCAGTTTGGGGCTAGTCCAGATGGAATGATTACTTGTGCATGTTGTGGAGATGGCTGTCTGGAGATAAAGTGCCCCTACAGCATGAAAGACAAACCTATCTTGGATATCCCGTGGTTGCAATTTGTAACAGAATTGTTACCGAGAGGATGGTGGATTAAATGAACAACACAAACACAATATGTGAAAGAAAATATAAATTTATGAAATAAATTATTAATGAAAAATAATGATGTATCAACACAATAACTCATGCGTTCAACCCACAATTACACTCACATCCATTCACAATACATGAATAAATTAAATATTAAAACAAAATAAAACACAGATACAAAGGAATCTCTTGGACTATACACAGATCCAAGGAACCTTTACAAACGTTATATTACCGCAAGTATAAATTACGATAACAAATACAAAATATCAAACTATAAAATCGCACGTTTGGATTGCGACAACTAGCACGAACATATACATGTATTTAATCAAGTTGCTAACTTTTATTGAGATTCATGCAATCCCTTGAAATACTATTGTGATTTGAAGTAACTATGTAAATATAACAATGTATTCAATTGTACTACAATTGCAACACACACATGTGTCTCGACCCTGTATAACCGTACGATTAACCAACAGTTGAATCGCCGCCCAGTTTCTCCGAAGACCTAGGGTTGACACAATACTTTTATCGGTCAATTGCCCTTCACGGATCCACCACAGTTATACGTACAGACAGCATACAACATCTACTAGAACCAACGGTCCCAAATACTTAAGATGCCACCCCGGATGTTTACAACTCTAGACAGCTCCGACACTCGGACTTATAGATTTCCGAATATTTACACGGCACGACAGATGTAGATGGACAATCTGACAGACAGACTGTCAGATACTTCAATTCGATTGCACAATTAAACAGCACAATCACGGCACTATCAATCACATTCAGCTACAATTCAGAGACATTCAGAGACGTTCAGAGACGTTCAGCTACAATTCAGAGATGTTCCGCAACAAATCAGCTACGATATGAAAGACGTTATCAGAGATGTTCTCAGAGATGTTATCAGAGATGTTATCAGAGATGTTATCAGCTACAATAAAGAAACCAGACTAATAATAGTTGTCTCAAAAAAATAATCTAAACCTTAGATTACGCTATTGCATTTAAAGTCTAATAGTGACTGGTAATTCCAAATATTCCACGTTTAAAATCTGCATTGTAATAAAGGCATCATTATATGAAATGATAAACTGAATAAAATTCACAATAAAACGAAATATAAATTTAACACTCACCCCTTTGGCTGGAGATTGAATGACGAGCTATCTTTCCTGTGATAACATACTTTTGGTCCCGTAATATTTATCAGAAATATTCTGCCTTATATACCCTAAAATAGGTGAGCAGAATTCACGGCAACATTACCGTGCACCCCGTGATTCTAAAGTTCCGGACTTCATGTAATTCAAAGTCCGGCACATGCAAATCGTTACACGCCGCTTACCTTGGAGAAAACAACTTATTCACCCCAGGTAACGCATGTACGACGAAACAAAAAAAATGGTGAGATTAGTTTGTAATTCAAGAAGAAAAAAAATCAATTCAATTTTCGCCTTGGATTTCCACTAGACTCACTCTTCGTAAAGAAATATATGAAGCCGCTAAGAAGAACGTCACAAACATAGTCATTCAGCAAAATTATCCCACTACAGTACTAAGAACACGGATAGTTCCAGCTGCAAAGAGCTCGTCGAGATAACTAACAAACTAATGTCAAGGAACAAATGTACCCCACTTCCAACTACCTCTCCAGTAAATCTTCCGGACCTATTTACAAATTTCTTCCGTCACAAAGTACAAACAATTAGTAGTATATGGGAATACTCTAGCGTCAACGGGAAATTCAGTCAAAAATGTCGTGGGAACATCTAGCGTCAACGGGAATTTAACATGGGGAAATGTAGCATGGAGTGAATGCGGAATTGAACATAGCGACAAGGATTGTGTCACTTTAGCGACTATGGCAACTTAACGTTTAAAATGGGCATATCAAGAAAGACCTACAGATAATAAAGTCAACGATATGGGTTCAAAATATTTATTAAAGTATATACAAGGCATCTCTGGCCTGTGCTCTAGTCTAGGCACTATCCATTTCAAACATTATAATCTGGACATGGAACAAATCTATTCACATATTATCTACTTGTTTGATCTAGAAAAAAATAAAAATAAAGTTTATGCCTTCAAAAAGGACCTCACTTTGCATACAACGCATAAGCATTTCATATAAGAATGACACTTTTCATACAACAATTATTATCCAATTTTAAGAAAATCCTCAACCAAAACAAGTAACAAACAATAAAACAGAGGAGATAGTTCATGATTCTCTCTATACCCGTCACACACATTGTTTATAATCTGGTCAGCTACCACTTGTGTCCCAGCGTAGATTCTTCCCATTACGTACCCCATTTCATTCGTAAATCTGCTGTTATGTCCATTGCGCAAGGTAAACCTATCGATAACCGATCAATGGCGGTTATTGTCTTCTTCCCATGGTGCAACGTACGCCATATGAATTGTCACTATTCCATCGGGGATGTCACATTTTTCAATATACCTCACTAGTTTGGAAGAAGTTAATTGTGGAGTTGTAGTCAACCCGACATATACAGAAGATATCAGACTGTCGTGATACATAGATAGGCTCAAACGACCTCAATCTTTGACTTGAGACTGACTTTTCAGTTCCTCTAATAGTGAGTAAAATAAGTACGTACTGAAACATGCCGATTGCTCAGGAGGAACATCAAACTAAAGTCTTTAAATTTCACCGTATGGTGTAAGTTGTATTACATTTTATCAAAGTCGCAGTCATTTGGATGCTAAAATAATCCTTTATATCTGCTAAAATGATTTCCTTCTTGGACGCGCTTTGTTGTGACGGTATGGTGGTGAAAGAGGTTAATGCTTGTGTTCTTTCGCTTTTGGAAAACTGCGTAGAGTAATCCATCTTTCTTGGCGTTTCTATTCGCAATGAGGTGACGTTCTTCTAGGAAGTTGTCCCTTTTCTATACTGGGTGATATCAGTCTGTCTATAAGCTAAAGTCTTTTAGTCTGGAAATATCACTGGTTGCACATAGTTTTCCATGGCGTTAGTAAATAAACAACTAAGATGTGGTGCTGATTTGGTGTTGTCATCGATCGGCACAACATCTCACTCGAGTTTCTTGTTGGACTTGAGTCTTACACTCGATACTTGGTGTGTGAAAAGATTCATCTTTCTCGCTTGACAATGTTAGTCACAATGAACTATCGGTCTTAGACGGTGTCTCATTTTATATGCTGACGAACATCGACGTGACTGTACGGTAAAGGGAAGTGATTGAGAAGCCGCACTCTTTTCTGGTACACGATTTGATAGACTTTTTTATACAAAGACCTACTGACGATTTGGTGTAATGGTAAACGTACGATCTTGTACGGCTTGTTGGGTCATCGCTTTAGAGGTTTCATCCTAACCAGACTTCAAGGCATATTTTAGCACGTCAAAGTTCACCACTCGACTGGTGCGATAATTGAGAGTCAATCCTCTCACTTTACATTTGGTGTTCATTTCTGCTTAACAGCTTCAGTATTCTTAGCCGAAATGTTTAGGACCGCCACTTGAAAAACTTAAAATCTTGTCGTCGGGATGTTCATCTGTCCCGGCTCCTAAACGGTCTCCTTCGATGTCAGGATGACGTTGACCGAGGCGATCAATGTAGATACAACTGTCCGTGTCAGAGTAGAATTTTAAGCGAGCATGGACTGTCACAAAAGCCGCAATGACATTTCCAAATCTGTTGGCTTCTACAAAGTCTGGTTCTCCTTCGTAATTGACTAAGATCAAGTCCTCACGAAGGACGACCACTTGTTTCATGTATTTTGTTTTGTCGTGAATCATCTGGAAGTAACGGGAAGGTTCGGACAAATACTCCCTCTTGAGTCAATACAGTCGTTATGAAATTGTAACCCGCAAGCAATTTAACATCACTTTAGCAAACGATCGCCTTCCTTCGTTTTTCTCCACGTGATCTAAAGTGATGCATTCCTGCACCCATTTTCTTTCTTTGAACTTTTTTTTTGGTCTTCAGGAGTGTGGCACCAGGAAAGATAGCCGCTCGCTTCTTGTTTCAGTTTCAAAAAGGTATCCACGTAGTCTGCGGAAATAATTTTCTGTGTCTCTTCAACCTTTTGGTATTTGTGTGTCTTGGGAGGGTGGTAAATTTTCGTACACTTCTAACAGTCGGTATCCCAGGTCCAGAGGATTAAACAATTCCATGCTAACCCACACTCCTATCAAGGTACGTTTATCCTTGGTATGCTGACAAGGTTGATCTCATTTTAGTCGGTAACACTAGTATATATCGTAACATGCTTGCTAAATATATAACGTTTGGGTGTTTATCTCTAGGGTGAATCTTTCTCTGCCTCATGAGAATACAACTCTGACTTAGCATTATATCACACGTTACAGATTTAAATGGATTATCTGCGGCAGGATAATTCTCAGTGATACATAAAGAGAAAGGTTTCAACGTGACATCATATTAGATACGCAATCGCATTCCTTATAACATCCCAGTTTTGTAGGAATATCGGGCCTTAGGTACGCCTCGTCAGTGGGGTGAATTGCCTTATAAGCTCTAAAACATTTTTAAGCAATCATTTCTTCAAAACTTTCACATAAAGGTTATAAAACATGTCTTCCACTTAGTTAAATCGCAAGTTGTTCACCAAATTCCATTCCAAACAATGCCACGACCGACCATGACAGACATATGCACAGACCAGGGCACTAATGATGTAGCTTATGCTTTAAAACAAAAAAATGAATACAGATGAGTTGGGTTTTGTTGTTTGGTGATTACCACGATGATAATGAATATACATGTATGCTGATGTAATAAGATTACAATGATACAAGCTGAGATAAGATATGATACAATACAAAAAATGTTTTAAGTTGTTATGATTTTAAACAATTCAGCATAAACTTTAATGATGGTCTCACTGACAATGAGTCTTTAACTGGCATAACATTTAAACAAAACAATAGAATCATATAAGACAGCATAGTGAAAGATATACGAAACCATAATGCAATGAAAACAATCTGACAAAACACCCAGTGCATTGCTAGATTCATGAGCCAAAAATATTCTAAAAAAGCTTTGATTCAGTACATGGACAAATTAAAATCGAATTGAAAGATACAACGATATTCTCTCAATCGGATCTGGTAAATCATTCATGAGAATGTTCCCTTCATATCATGAAGATTATGGACCAAATGTTGCGGTTTTAATTCTTTGGATAAAACTGAATTAATAATGTCTTTAATGCAAGTAAATCATACAAACATTTGGAAGCAAGTATATTCAGATATTTTGAAGTCCATATTCATAACTTTAAGTCTGAGCTTTGTTCAGATGTTTGATGTTTGACGTAAGTGATCGACACTTTTGCATTTTTTCCTATTTAGTAATTGTTGTGATTTCTTGACTTGCAAGAAAATTAAATAACATAATTTTCAACCATTATTTAGGCTGTCACGTTGTAAGGATTAACTAGATTTGTATATGTTATGTATATGTTATACACTGTGGCTTATAATTTCGCGACGTAAATATACATGAATGTCGATTCGGCGAGCAATGAGATGTCAAGCCTGTTAATTGACATGGCCATACAACTAGTGAAACGCGCTTTATTTTTGCCAAAGCCAGGAACTAAACATTGTCATAAAATAGTTCACAGGCTAGTGGTGAAATCCTGTGGTCGGATCAAAAGAACATCAAGTGCAGGTTGTAAATCCACCATTGACAGACAGTTGGTAGTTGGTATTGTATGAACATTATAAGCAGCAGTGAGGGTGAACAGACCCAGTTTTCAAGCAAAAATAAGGCTTCTACGGAAACCGAAACTATTTCACAAAAAGGCTGCTAAGTTTCAAGCAAAAATAAGGCTTCTACGGAAACCGAAACTATTTCACAAAAAGGCTGATAAGTTTCAAACAAAAATAAGGCTTCTACGAAAACCGAATTATTTCACATAAAAGGCTGCTATCAATTCATCAACGACGACGCCAATGTCGTTGTCGCAGCCAGTTGGTGTGAATGGGTTAACCGAATTAAACAAAGATACGATCTAATCCGACGCGATATCGTGTCTGAGGATCGTGTATACTTATCGTTAGTGTATACTTATCGTTACAAATCCATGTGGGGTGGCTCTGGCGCCGTTAAAGATATTTTGAAATTGATTATAATCCATATCGGAGCACTACGTTTGCTAAATATTTCGTAACGTATGAGTATCAACTCCGTTAAATACACATAACAAATTACAAGTATCTCTGATCACCTTCGGGATCTGTGTATAACGTTGAGTGACATATATCACATCAGAGTTTTTATGTCTACCTCGGGAAAATATTCTAGCTGGATTCTTTTGTTTGTCTAACATTACATCATCGTTCACAACGAGATTGTTAACACATACATCCAAGTCTTCCAAGGATGGCGCTTCGTCAATATCTGTGATAAACTCAATAACGTTTCCGCCATAAACTTCTGAAACGGTTTCATTATTATCTTTTAACACTTGATAACAATACTGATCATCTACACTCGGGGCAACTAAATACAATTTGTCTCAGGTCATATATTTCATTATCATTGTGAGCAATAATTGAGTTTGGAGATTTATCAGCGCGTAATGCATCCTCGACGACGTTGATATCAACCAGCACAATATCATTTAACACTAAATTCTGCTTTTCACGCTGTCCTGGAATATCAACTTCGATATTCTGCTTTCGTGTATCCGAAGGCCTATAACACAACGGTACTGGAAGTGTTGCAAATTTTTCTTTGTGTGTTTCAAATAATTTCATTTGAAGTGTGTTTCTGACTATCTTTCTACTTGCGATTATCAAATCATTCGGTCTCCATGTTTCCCAAAAATCATTCATGGGAGTTTCTGAAATTATTTCACGAGCTATTTCACATTGGATTCTATCCGGTTGTAATCTGATTAGTTGTTTGAACTCGGGTAATTGTTCATCAAGTGCCCTATGATCAGTATTAATCTCTGAGTAATAGTCTACATGTTTCTTCAGTCAATCATGTGGGGATCAACCGATAAATGGTGGTGGTTGACCATGATCACCGCACATGATAATTTTTGTATTTTTGTTTGACAACCATTCAATAAATTTTTGTAATACATGTAATGACACTGTGTATATCTCATCCCAAATTATGACTTCAGGAATATATTTCTCACCCATTCGATCGGGAGTCCATTCTTCACCTTTCCATCGAAAGAAACTATGACATGTACAGGCATTCACCTCTTGTTGTTTAATCTCTCTGGCAAGTCTGTGGATTGGTGTTAACACAATTATGTTTGATTTACCACGAATTAATTCAATCGCTCGAGTTGTCTTTCCTCACCCACCACAACCGTTTAAGTAAATAGTTTTATATCTACATATTGGATCGGATATCGGCGGTGCATTAGAAAATTCTGATATTTGGTCACACTTCAAGTATTTATCGTCCATCGTAACATCTGCTGATTTACAATACTCGTGTAGTGTCTCCTTTTTAATTCTCCAACATCTCCAATTTTCACCTGGATCTGTGAATGCAGCCACGTATGATCTATATTTCTCGTGTATATACATCGAATCAGTAGCTACTCTAACCGCGTATTCAGGAAATTTATTTATCATCGAAAATAGATTAATAGCAGAATAACTAAGCATAGATGATCTTAAATGTGTATATTCGGAACTATATCCTTCACAGTAGGTAATAATTATACCTAATCGTGTTCTATCGGATAAGAAAGCGTCTTTACGATTTACAATTTTTCCCTTCTTTTTTAAATCTGCTACAATAAAATCATATTCAGCGCTGTCTATGATCAACCGCGAAGAATATTTTGCATTGTCATATCTTCCACTCTGGATAAATTTACCGATTATCCTTCGTCCAAGATCTTTCGCTTGTCAGTTTTTAATTTCAAATAACTCCTTAAACCAATCAATGATTTGTTGTTCACTGAAATCGGGAAATTGTTTTTGTTGTTCGCGTATTATATCATCTAGATCGGGTTGTGGTAACCAAACTTCGGTCTGGGCTCGATAACATATAATAGCTTCGCTGACAATCAGCGATATCAGCATACCACAATCAATCATATATCGTAAAAGCACAATTGGTACCCAATGCTTTTCAGACATATGTCTACCAATCCAAACATAACTACACGGATGTAACCCTGTAGCTAATTCATATGATACCACACGAGTAAATCCAGTTAAATCAAAATCAGGTGATGGACCATTAATCGCAACACGAGTCATTTCATGGGTGGGATGTCCAAACCGTTTAAAATACTTACCGGCGAATCCATATCCAAGAAAACTCTCTGGATAACACGAAGCTGTATCGATTGCAATCATACCCTCGCGGGAATATTTTGTATTCCACAGTCCATGGCCATACTTGACACAACTCAGTTTAACATCTTCGAGAAAATCACTTCGTGTTGGACGCCATGAGTTTTTTCTCTTGCGAAGTGAGCTACCACTGATGGAATCGTAAAACTATCCGTTAATAGTTTTTCATGGAAACTCTTCGAGTTGTCAGATGAATATTCATTAGCGATTTTTCTCATTCGTGAGTGTAATGCTTCAATGCGATATAATTCACCATTTGGTCTTACAAATTGATCAAATCCTGATTCGGAATCTTCAGCGCTGAAAAGTAGCCACACTGACACAGGATCATCTTTACACAACGCGTGAATAGCATCGAATAACTTCTCGTCATAGAAAACCTCCCTACAGAACTCCTCGGGAACATATCGTACGGTTCTATCTCGTGGAAATATTGTTACTACAGGTGTCCACGCGTGTTCGTTATGATCAATAATTTTAATTGGAGCTCCTCTCGATTTATATTTCGGTTCATATAATATCTCATCTGTTATCGTCGCTACCGATATTGGGAATTTTAATAATCGTTCCAACGTTGCCACATTTTGAATTGTCGCCCCGTGTTCCTTTACGCTTAATACCCATTCATTTATTTTTTGCGTCTTAGATCAGTCAATTTGTTCACCCGGGATGCATTCGTGAAGTGTTCTATTATTCGTTCTGCTACACAATTCATTCTCGTTGACAAAGTCAGCGGCGAATATTTCATAGGTGCTAGTTCTTCAATACTTGATTTATCATTTAGCGGATATATCCCATAAACAACAGCTGTTACAGGATAAGCTCTCTTGTAGTATGGTTTGTCAATTCCAGTCAGAATTCCTGGTCTGGAATCTCGACTCACAATGACAGTTTTTTTATCTTTTAGAATTGGTTCAAATTTATCTCTGAGAATCCATTCTCCGTCATCTTGGATAATGAATTTCATTCTAAAAAAAATACCTTTTTCCCCAAGATGTGAGATTATCTCAGCTGCTCTTTCGTCATTCATGTAAGCATCGATTGTGGGTACATTGACATCATCATCAATAATTCGAAATGTCGATCACGTATGAGATGCTCCATCGCGCTTAAATTCATTAAAACATTTACGAATTTTACCCAACACGGTTCTATCGTCTATTAGACTTTTTGGTATATCAGAGACTCTATCCAGATTGAATTTAGCATTTTTTCAAGGCTTAATTTTTCGATTAAAACAAGTATTTAAATAGAGTGTTTATTTTATAATGAATCATTGTAAATCGCTCATGATTGAATCAGTAACCCCGTGTAACAAATCAGGTAGAAAGGAATTATGTGGGTATCATATGCAAAGCGTTCGTAACGGAAGTCTTGGACCGGTCGCTTGTATACAATGTGGGGTAGGAGTGAGAGGAAAATCACATTTGTGTCTCAGTTGCGGTTGTAAACGATACAGAAAGTTAAAGCGTTAGTATGATAAGAGAATCAAAAACTCCATCAATGAATCTGACTGTACCCCTTATAGCGTCAACGATAAGATCATAAGAGCGCCACAAGACTATATTCAGAGATTTTCAAGTAATATCATATTTCAACCAAATAATGAATTACGCAAACAAAGTATTATGTATATAAAATGAACCAAGAATTTCAACCGCATCCAGTGATCAGTAATTATGAAGCGTCTCGTGACGGTATTGTCAGAAATCGTAGGCTGAAGAAGCCAGTTGGTGCTATGACTAATCAAGGGTATTTGAGGTTTTGCGCTGGAAAGAATAGATATCATAATCAACGTTTCGTGTATGAGGTATATAATATATTGATCAAGGATGGTTTTGTTATTGATCATATAAATGGGATTAAGACTGATAATTCTTTGAATAATTTACGAGCTGTTACACAAAGTGAGAATACTGTATCTGGGAAAACTGTTACTTGTAAAAAAGTTGGGAAGAGACCTGTAAAATCATTTAATACAGTGACTAACGAAGAAAAAATATTCAAGTCTATGAATAACGCCGGTAGGTATTTTGATATTTGTATGTCCTTAGTACGATGCGTTGCAGAGAATATAACCAAGACGGCGATTTCCAGAAAAAATGGACAAAAAATTCAGTTTTCATACGTCAGAATTCCATTTTGCATTATTCTATATAGCATCAAACGGGAATAACTCGTTTTGGTATATTACGGCTCAACAAAGAGAGGTAATATCGGTGTCGCCTAATTTCGATGGTAGTTTTTGATTGGCTGTTATAATTGTAATGAATCTCAGCGGATATAATCAATTATTCGCTTTTTGTAAGAAAACGAATCAAACACGAAGTGTTTACAAACAGTTGTATTCTTTTTTTTTGTATTTTAATCAGGTATTCGGTCTTACTTCAGCGTTGTCAATGATCACGTAATTCGGTTTGAATTTATACAGTAAAGTCTTATTAACATTCATACCAATGCGCAATTATTGTGTAAGAGTCAATAAGAAAGTTTGACTTACCTGTACTGGAGAAATGAAAGTGGGTAGCTCATGATCCGAAGATTCAGATCATCAGATGAACTTGAAATGCGCATACACACAGTCTTTTATAGTCCACGCAGAGTGAATAATACAAAAAATACCCAATGATGCATTGATAATACATAAAATACCCAATAATTCATTGATAATACAAAAATTCCCAATGATTCATTGATTATGGTATGCATTGATAATACAATACCCAATGATTCATTAATAATACAATACCCAATGATTCATTGATAAGACAAAAATTCTCAATGATTCATTGATAATACAAAAATTCCCAATGATTCATTGATTATACCCAATGATTCATTGATAATGCAAAAATTCCCAATGATTCATTGATTATGGTATGCATTGATAATACAATACCCAATGATTCATTGGTTAAACCCACCTGCGTGGACTATAAAAGACTGCGTACTGTCGTATACGCCATTCGATGTATAGGGGTTCCAAATGAAGTTTTAATTGTAATGCCCAGAAACCTACCCTGATAAACGGAGATATGGCATTGTGCTGTCTTAGGTAAGTATATTTATATCCTTAATTAAGTTATATGTATTATACTGTCTAATAAAAATATCAAAACTGATCCCAAGTTTTTTATTTTTTTTATTTTAAAAATAATATAATTATATATAAAACGAATTATGAAAATATTAATCAGATTATAAATGAAATATCGAAATTGAAAAATCAATCAATTGTTAGATGATTTGAACCCTGATCAAATTATGTCAGAATATCAGGATATCGGGTTCGCAATTTTTAACAATAAGTACACCCGTTCAAAAAAATATTCACTGATAAAGCGTATTCAGACTTCTATACGCAATTCTCTTGTTTATTGTGAAGATTTTGGTGTGTTTGTCCCGTTATGTGCTATCGTTGAGCGGGTAAGAATAGATTTGGGTCGAGAATATGAGATTAGAAAGGTGATTAATTCAAAAGTTAGAGATATAAAGAATATAATTCAACAGAATGAAAAAATCCTTTAAGAGCCTCTGTTGTATAAACTGTGTACAATACTTCAGTCAGACATGTAAAGAATACAGGTATTCTAAGGTAGTTTTAGTCAAACAATAGCGGTGAAATTCTATCACGCGCGCTATCAGTGAATGGCCATTCAACCAAAAAAACAATAGCGGTGAAATTTACAACCAGGAAGATGTAACAGTTACGGATTTTAACACTGAATTTTTTTTTTTGTCATTGAAATTAAATCTCAATAAAAATCTTCGATTGAAAATGGAAAATCCTACGGATTTTCAGATTCAGGTTAGTATTCTCAGTAACTCTTCAACGTGCAGGCATGAATAAACATATTGCATGATTTGATCGTAGTCACAATTAATCGTTGTTATAGTATTCTCTTGCAGCTGTTGTAATTGGGATTCAGTAAGTAGAAATTTATCATCGTCGCCGAGGTTATCAATGATTAATTCAACGTGAAAATCTTCGTTGAAATCTCTTTGATGAAAATCCATAGGATTTTTACGATGATGACAAATTTCCCTGATTGCTTTTTCGAGTTTATGTTTCTCGTAAATAACTATTCGCGTATGATGATACATATTATTGAAAAAGTCTACACTACTCTAAATTGCAAGTGTGAAAATCTTTGATTTTCAATGATCAACCGATCACCATTGTAAATGGAAAATCTCTTTGAGATTTTCACTTTCAATTTCATCAATAGCAACTGAAAATCACTAAAAATTCACTGTGAAAATCCGTTATCAATGGAAAAAGTCTACGAGAAATAACATGGAAAATCGACTACTTGACCGTAAAATCATTTTATGATTTTCACGGACTTTTTTGTAGTTTTTTAATCAAAAACATAAAAATTATCAAAAATTATCAATAAAATCACAAAATGTGATTTCAATCATCAAAAAATCCTAAAAGTCCATCGAAGCAGAAAACGTCTACGAGAAATAACATGGAAAATCGACTACTTGACCCGACTAAGACAAACAAAAAATCATCAAAGAACAGACAAAAATCACTGAAAATCAAAGATATTTCAATAAAAACAGTCAAAAATCATTAAAAATCATCAAAAATAAATTTGTTTATAATTATTTTATTGAAAATCAACGATTTTCACAGCAAAGATATTTTTCCACTAAAAATAATCCGTAACAGCTTTTATTTATGGAAAATAACATAGAAAATCGACCATTTAACCCGACTGAACAAATCATGATTTTTCATTGAAAATCTTCAATTTTCACGATGATTTTGACTGATTTTTGAAGATTTTTAATTGATTTCCATGGAAAAAAACCACCAAAATGTAAAATCTCTTTGTGATTTTCACTGTAACAGCTTTTCCTTATGGAAAATCCCATATAAAACCGACCATGCAGTAAAAATGCATCAAAAATGCATCAAAATCAGTGAAAAATACATTAAAAAAAATCATCAAAAATCATTAAACATCATCAAAAATCAATTTATTTATAATTTATTTATTGAAATTGCTTGTTGAAATCCTGAAGGGATTTTCACGATGAAAGTCCGTAGGACTTTACATCTAACGTCATTTGTAATTGTTCCCCTCGAAGATCAATCAAGGAAAAATCCTGGTCGGTTATTCTAAAATTCATCCTTGTTATGAGTCTATGAGTGGTTTCCAAGTAGGTTAAATGAGGTGGATTCATCACGATGAGACTCCCCGGGGAAACATTCGGGGAAAACGTGTATAGGATGTATCCTAGATCAGCGTTATCTGATTTTGAAATATCAATTGCATAACTTCCTAACACTGCATCACAAATAACGCGTATTGCAAAAACTGATGATATATCAACGTTGCCGGGTGATCTGTGTTTGTTATTTTTATACGGTGAAATATTTGACCGTAGAATTTCCACATGAGGGTTTATTTTAAACCATAACGCGTGAATCTGTGGAAAAATTCGTCGATGAGTTTCCTCAGCGACGCTTTCATCACTGGTACATCCCACCCTGGAAATTTCATTAATGGTAAATTGTCATCAGTACGTGAAAATAATTTTTTGAACTTCTCCTTGTTGGGAGATTTATCTTCGTACACGAAAGAGAGAGTAATCTATCATTGAGGTAGTTCATATCGGCGATAATTTGATTTAGCTGACGCTGTTCTTGTTTGATTGTCTCACGTTGAGTTGTTAAATCGAGTAGCAGAGATCGTTGTAGATGTTCTCGAAGTTGATTTAGCTTTGTTTGGAATGTTTGTTTCATCGCGTTGAAGATCCCAGTGAGACTTTGTCTGATACCACAAATACACCTTGATCATCTAGAGCAAATCGCCATATTATTCTACCATACTCGTTGTATTCGTAACGTCTAAGTGTATCAGTTTCTGTTCCGTCGTAGACATCATATGAATACTTTTCATAAATATCTTGGAGTCGTAGAAAACTGATGTCGAAATTGTAATTATACTTAGGATCAACATCAGGTAATTTATCATCGAAGAAATCAGATTTTACAGGTTCTGGTAACGCGTGATGAACCGCAGGAAGACTTTTGAACCACGCTGTGTGGATCCGTGGGAAGAATTCGTCGATGGTATCGCTGAGTTTGTGGCGCATCCATGGTACGTTATATTCTGAAAACTTAAAATCAGGGATGTCTTCAACACGGATTTTATTATTTGCTGCAAATTCTGTTCTCGTTGCAGGATTAGGAATAGTGAGAATAAGTTTAGTAATTAGCTCATTATATTTTTGTTCGTCAGAGATAATTTTATTACATACCTCTGTGTACTTGATGACTATCTCGGTCAGGTGGAATTGTACTGATTGCCGTTACCATATAACCTCTAAATCGCTCGAATTCACTATTCATACTTGTGATCTGTTCAGTGATAATTGATTTGAAATCTTCATTATAACGTCCAGTAGTATGGGGTTGTTCCTATGTCCATTTTCGCAGAGTATCAAAATTATGACCATCTATGATTATATTATATCTTCCATAACCAACACCATCAGGATGAACAGCAACAGGACCATAAAAATGTAAATGATGAAACACGTGATAATCTTCTTTCTCAGAAATATAATCGGATTTTAGTGGCTCGCGTGGTAGATCTTTTATGTCGACGGTGCCTGGAATATAGTCAGGATACCCCAATACGGTTCTAATTGAGCTGTTGTATATATCCACGGCATAGTCAGGTGAATTTATCTCGATGACCGTCAACAACAGCGGACCATGTCCTTTTATTTCAAAAGGAGATTTATAAAGTCCATCTGGGACGTCGATGGTATTTTTTCCTGTGATTGCTTCGATGGATTCTATGATTATTTCGTTGATATTTTCGATGTCATATGCGCCGGTGGGTAGGTGTATTGTGTGCCATTCTGGTTCACCTGGGGTTCCATCTGGTTTGACTTTATTCTTGTATGAAAATGTGAAACATTTGTTGGGGAGTTTACCATTAATCGGTTCTGGTCGCACATTTGGCCAGTTGTAGAAACATCTTAATTGCGTTAGCGCTATCTCAGATGCTGCCAGCGAAGGGTTAAATTTGATGCTGAACTCTGGTGTGTTTGTTACCAGCGATATCAATTTTGTCTTTGTCGTAGTGGTATTTTCTACTATTCGTTGAAACAGTTCTTGTGATGATGACGATGTCATTCTTATTGTAATTATTACTGTCAACGTTGAAATTATTTTCACGCTCCAATTTCGACATCGGTGAATCATACAACCGAATCATTTTCGAGAATTCATCTTCGGATATAAATTCGTCATCGATGGATGTTGAGATCAACATTGACAATTGCGAGTATGCATTGGATACTGTAGCGAGTTTAACAACGTAATCGTGTAGTTTTCGCTGAGAACACGATGATATTCTTTTTATTATTCCGGTAAATACTGCAGCGATTGTTGCTGCCGCAGATATACAAATTGGAATAGCAATTGGAGCTATCATAGTCACCGAAGATAGTATTATTTCAGCGCTGGCAATTACACCAGATACCGAGTACACGGATACATCAATGATATTAAATTCGTCGTTGATATTTTTTTTACTTTTACGCGGTATTGTTCAACGAGTATTCCTAAATTAGTTTGAAATTCTTTGACGGTACCATAACGGTATTAAGATAATGAGGGTATCGTTGATGACGAAGTCATTGGTAATGACATTTTATTGAAATTGCTACGCAATTTTTAATTACAAGAGTGAATAATTCATGGATGCTCAGTTTAGTTGTTTACTTAAATCCGCTACGAATTCCACATACCATGACATGGAAACCCTAGCTAAATTATTATAAGCGGATGTTATCGTGAATTGTTCAATCGTATTCTTGTCGATGATTGTTGATATTGTATTATTGTCCCCAGATGAACTCAACGATGATATATTAAACAGAGTTGGTGTCACTAGTGTTAATCGATAAATACCTTTGACTGTTGCAGTGATATTTAATGTTATTTAGTGGCGTCCACTTACATGATCCGTGTTGAATCGTGTATACTAAGTTGTTGGTATTCTCATAAGGAATTTTTGTTTTTTCAACGATTGCTATCATCCTTGTTACATCCCCTACGATGGCATTACTGGTCGTTTTGAGATCATCGATGGATTTTTTTTACATCTGGAAGTTTTATATCAATTTTATCCATTGTGGTTCAAAAAAATTTATCTATGATGTTTCTGCGGAACGCTGAAAATTGAAGTGGTCTTCATATTTGGATTGAAGTGTTGTTAGTTCCAACATAGAATCTTTAATCGTTATGAGATTCGGTGTGGTCACTGGTGGATTTCCAAAGAAATCTAATAACGGCCTGTCAATTTTGTTAATGTTATTTTTTTGCAATTCAGAAAATTGATCGAATTTAGATATATGATTTTGTATTCACCACGTAGTTTTTTTAGATCCTCGGTTGATTTTTGTAACATAGATGTGTTTATTTGGTTGTGTAATTTTTTTTAATTCATCTAAGTTTGTTATCGATGAAATAGCTCTCTTGATCACTCGTTTTACTTGCCCAATGGTGTAACTTCTTGTTGTTGTCGTGATACTGATCTTCCAAAAATATCTGCCTTGTTATATATTACACGTTTCTCTTTAAGTGATTCATCATCGTGTATTCATGGATGGCTTTGTGAGGTAACTTAGAACACGTCGAGATAGCTGTTAGCGCGTTAAGAACCTCTCGTCCGCATATTGGAGGATCTGTTAATGTCTGCGTGGGTAGCGCTGAGTACCAAATTGGGATTGTGACGAAACTTTAGTTTGAGTTGTAAACAACTTAGATACATAACTGAGAAATTCGTTCGGAGGTGGTAATCCATACGAGTCAAAATAAATAATCGACGCTGGATATATCGCGTAACACACCCAATGAGTTCCAGGTCCAGTGTTGTCATCAAGATTAATTATACCAGTTTATACGATATGTGGTTGTGTTGGTAATTGATCTTTCATGAATACACCTCTGAAATGTTTTATTGGGAGTTTCTTTACTGCGTCAGCGAGGTCAAAATTAGACATTGGAGTATTCAACTGTAATGTCTTGTGAACTGACTTCCCGGTATTCTGAATCTTTTTCCCTTTTTTTGTATTTAGATCCGCGAACTGATCCACCGGTTGTTTTCTTAACTGCAGGCCCTGCCGCTGTACCAATAGCTCCTAACGCTGCCGCTTTAGCCACCGCTGGGGCCGCTGCTGCAATCAACGCTGGAATTACAGCTAACAGCGGGAATATACCACCGGTTTTAATCATGTCGCCGATCGCAGCTTGTGAAAAGGTCAATTTGATTCCTGTACCAGTTTTTAATGCTTTATTGAAATGATTAATCTGAGTTTTCGTCAGCGATAATTTATTTGATCCACCTGTTATTTGTTGTTTTTTAAGCGTTATCGTTGTGCCACACGCAGTAGAATTTTTCGATTGAAGTTTTTTTTACCTGACCAGGTGTCAGGGTGACATTGACATGATTGTGCGACATTTTATTTAGATAGTGATAATCTAATTGTCACATTGTATATTTTTGAATGAAACATCCAAAGGATTTTCAATTACATATTTTCTAATGGTGCGTCAATGACTCGCAATTTTCCACCACCACCTTCGAGCGTCATAGATTTATCACTAAGAATAACAGCAATAGCTCTAAATCCTCCAAGGGCATCACGGACACGAGCCTGAAAGTTTACATCAACGGTCGAGTGTTTAGATAGATCAAGATGTTGCAACGAAAGTAATAAATCGGGTACAATTCTTTAAAATAAAACTGTGATATTTGGAATCCAGTATCAACATTTTGATCACGACCCATATAAGACCACAATCGATGATAAACTCGTCCTATTTGATTGTTACCATAATCAAGAATAAGTTGTTCTGCGGGTTCTTGCTGATTACTTATTCGCAATGATACCTCATTGACGTCACATTTATCAAATATCATGTGAGATCGCAGCTGTAAACTATCAGCTGCAGCCCCGGCTATTTTTTGAGTTCGATTCACATTTTGTAGTGCAACAAAGACATGTCTCGGCGCGTAAACATTTTTCGTAAGCGTAAGTTGCCAAGTAAAAGCCCCAGTAACGTTACTGGTTATTGTAGCTGTTGTAATATCAGACCAACTCAGAAATGATTTTCCTCTATGATCCATAAAAGATAGCAACCGCGTCTCAACAGTCAATGATGGAGTCATAATTGGCATCCATAACGCTAATTTTGTTCATTCTACATTACCATCAGTAATACCAGCATCATCACTACGATGAAGAGCATAATCATCAGTTGATCTTCGCGTGAGCACTACAGTATGGCTAGCACCAAAGATAACTCTTCGTACATCTCGGCAAAATCCAAATATATGTGATAGTGGAATCGCACATGAAAATCTACCCTCATTGTCTATCATCTCTCTTCTCGCTGAAAATCCTGGATTGTAAGTATCGTATTTACTAATAATCATATTCTCAACATCAACGTCAGCGGTTTTACCATTATTTCTTGGTCGTTTTAGATTTAATAAAATCATCTGAGTATCTAGCTAAACCTATTATTGTGATTGCAACATCAACCTCGTTATCGATGGATTCGATTCTAGTAGAATTAATTATATATTGCGCGCTACTAAATAGCGCCATTATGCCATTGTTGACAAACCTTAATCGGAATATCTTTGAGATTATCAGGAACAGCAAATGGAGTATGATCATGCTTTACTAGTCGCCCCTCTACTTCTATGTAAGCTTCACACGGTAAGAAATATTTAGATGTGTCATCAAATCTAAGTTCAATTCGTGACCTTGTATTTGGATTCTGTGCACTATACGAAAAATACTGATAATCACGTATAGAATCATTTTTTCGTACAGGAGCATCTACATCAAAAGCATCATCGATTTTTTGTTTAAATCTTATACTATAACGTCGTGGAGCTAAATCATTAATCGTTCCAGACCGAAACCAGCAATTACGCTCAATCGCTCTTTTACTATTCTATTAATTGCGCTACCTATTTTAGGTGGCATTTGATTCGTAGATTGTAATTTTACTGGTTTTCTCTTTGAAGTAAAACCTCTTGCCAACGACATAAGCTTTTCTTTGGCGGCATCAAACACATCAACGGCTTTGTTTCCAACTTCTGTACCTATCTTATCACCGAAAACCCCAATAGCTTTTGACGCTATTTCTTTACCGATCGGTAGCAGTTTTGAGGCAACTCGAGTAAATAATTCAGTGACAACATCACCGGTTCCATTTCCATATGTAACCTTGTACACTGGTAATCGTGAATTTACGACATAAACAGGTCTTGCTCTACTCATACTACGATGTACTATCATTTTATTTAAATGCTATATATCTAATCGATGATCAATCGCGGCGATTAATCGCTGTAATAATCATCAGTAAGTTCATCGATGAAACTACGATATAGTTGTATATCCATTAGACGATCTTGAAATAACCGTTTACAGATTTCAGCAACTTCATTAATTATCTCCGGGGAATTATTTCCAGCTCGTTTTCCTCCAATGAGAACTTCTAACCGTGATATATCATCGAGGATACTTCTTGAACAGGGTATATTACCACCGTGATATCCCAGACCTATTTTTGTTAAATACATCCTCTTCAGGATCTTCCATAACAGGGTCTTCTTGTCTTCGTGGACTTGCTTTTACACGTTTTTGTTCCTGTCTTAATCGTTGTTGTTCTTTTTTTCGTTCTCGTTTTGTGGTAGTTTGTGGTATAAGTTTGTCTCTTGTTTGTTCATTTTCACATTTTTTTAATCTAACAGCAGCATAAAATGCACTATACCGTTTATCGACTTTGCTAATTTGGTTTAACCCTGTACTAATCTTATAAACCACGTCGATGTATTTTTTAAAATCACCAATAAACTTTTCTTTGCTTCTGGTTTTAAATAATTATATCTATCAAGAAAACTAGCAGCTGTAATTTTTTATCAATTCTTCAGGATCACTTTATTTCTTATCGATGAGTGCTAACAAATCTTCAGTAAATTTATCTTGTAGCTATTGATTTCTACTATCAATTTTCTTTGCCGGTTTTTCCTCAGGTTCTACCTCTGGTGAATCACGAAGTGATTTCAGCTCTGGTTTAGATTCCTTTATTGCGGTTACAACTTCTCCAGTTGTCGTAGTTATTGGCTTAAATAACTGTTCAGTATCAGCGGTGAAATCTAATTTTGCTTGTTGTCGAGCTTGCAAATTACCTCTGAAAGAATCTCTCACCGGGAGAAATTTCTTAATCGCAGCCAACCGTTCTCTAGTTAATCTAGTTATTTGTGCTTCTCCTACGTTTGCCATTTATATAAAAAAATATATTGCTAATTCATCATTGTATTTATGTTTAATTCGGTTAACCCGTTAACACCAACTGGCTGCGACAACATTGGCGTCGTCGTTGATGAATTGATAGCAGCCTTTTATGTGAAATAATTCGGTTTTCGTAGAAGCCTTATTTTTGTTTGAAACTTATCAGCCTTTTTGAGAAATAGTTTCGGTTTCCGTAGAAGCCTTATTTTTGCTTGAAAACTTGGTCTGTTCACCCTCTCTGCTGCTTTATATGAATCAACGTCCACTCGGAATTGAGCAAAGAAATGCCAACATTAGAATCGCAAGCTTATATATATTATTTTGAGAAATAACTGTTCGTAGTCGCTAAAACCAGCTTGCAAGATTTATAAGAGAAGATAAGCTTTTTCGATGTCATTAGAAATTTGTATTCTATAGGAGCTGCAGTACATGTCAATGACTATTTGCTCGATTGTTGTAATATATTACTGCAAAGCAATTGTTCTTGAATTACTGCATTATTTATGCTTGAGTACGTTGAATGGCGTTGTGCAGGGTTTGTTTCAATCGTAGTATTTGATATACACGCCTGTTTTGAGATATGAGAAATGTTTATGTATATAATTAATATTGTAAGACGCTATTTGGTTAGTTCGAAGTATCCTCGTGTATTTACTCATGTGATATAGATTTGAAAATGTTGAATTGATTTCTACTTTGTATAGTGGTTGCAGTAAGCAACAGTAGTTAATAGGGATTTGCCTATTTGTGTATACTAGAAGTAAGATATGTTAGGATATATCAGCGCATGGATATGGGCATATCTGTGTACAATTTGTACAAGTGCACTATACAGAATAGCGTCTGATTATGTGATATTGTTCTATATAATAAGATTGAGAATCTGTATATACCGTATACGCATATCAAAGAGAACGGGTATTTCCATGGGCATGAACGCGTGACCAATGAACGTAATGGCTTATATGATGATATCGTTGTTAGTGTGC
Source organism: Unio pictorum (assembly GCA_030141615.1). Taxonomy (NCBI): domain Eukaryota; kingdom Metazoa; phylum Mollusca; class Bivalvia; order Unionida; family Unionidae; genus Unio; species Unio pictorum. The sequence continues at coordinate 3,831,623 of JARLTB010000100.1, forward strand.
GTTAAATAACTAGGGGAATATGTTATGCTAATGTCCTTAATAGCACATGCTTACATGCATATACAAATAATATACATACATCAATAGTCAGAATCACTGTTCAACAAAATCTTCCAAACCGAAACGGAAATTTGTATTCTTTGATCGTGTTTCTCCAGTAAGTATTAGCATGTGCCGTTTTAAAGTACTGTTGTGTGTAAATCGTTAATCACAAACTTCACATTTGGATTGACGTTTTCAAGTATGTATCTCATGTGGACATTCAACGAACCACGTTGGTTGAACATGTATGTATGTATGTATGTATGTATGTATGTATGTATGTATGTATGTATGTATGTATGTATGTATGTATGTATGTATGTATGTATGTATGTATGTATGTATGTATGTATGTATGTATGTATGTATGTATGTATGTATGTATGTATGTATGTATGTATGTATGCATGCATGCATGCATGCATGCATGCATGCATGCATGCATGCATGCATGTATGTATGTATGTATGTATGTATGTATGTATGTATGCATGCATGCATGTATGTATATATAATCCAATTTATTCGCACAACAAACTGATTTCAAAAATGAAAACGTTTAATGTGATAAAAGGTGCATTTAACTAAACCAAATGAGTCATTGATTTATAATGTATAACCTGTGAGCAGGATGGCACTAAAACTAGCATCTCATTCACCTTTCATGTCTAACGCACTTTCCAAACAAAAACAAACGGGTTGGACTAGTCAAACTACAACTGAGCCGGGTTTTCCCAGTATTTTGAACTGCATGATATATTATTAGACTTTTAGATAATATCAATAAAAATGAAGACGAAAATTACACCTAATATAAGTTAAAGTCAGTGAAGTAGGAAACGCACATTGCAAACATTTCAGTATAAACAATATTACAAATTCGTCTTTAAATTTGAATTCATTTCTAGTAACAAAAACAAAATTAAAATATTCTTCAAGAATAAAGTTGTTTGTTGTCTTGTAAGACTAACTGCAATATCACAGATTAATTTCTTGCTTATTTGTATTGTATTCAGAGCAAGGAAAGGTTACTCGTACATCAGGGCTCTAATCTACAACTGATTATCCTCACTTAAAATCTGAATTCAACTAATAATGTTTTTATGTACTGAAAATATAAATAGAGCAAATAATTTCATTTCGGTCTGATCTACAGAACAAACCGTAATACACAAGAGGATGACTGGGATGTGGGTCGCAAGTTCATTTCGATAACACTATGTTGTAAGCAGAGTCGGGTCTTTATTTTACATTGCAGCAAACAACATGACCAACATCAGTAAATTCATGATTCCCATGAAACCACCAGTGTCCTGAATTTAAATCCAAGTAAATGTGCTTATTTGTCTTAGGCAAAGTTCTACACTATATCTATCTATCTCTCTATCTTTAAATATATAAATGCGTGTGTGTGTTTGTGAGTGTGTGTGTGTAGAGAGAGAGAGAGAGAGAGAGAGAGAGAGAGAGAGATAAAGAGAGACAAACATACAGAGAGACAGACACAGAGAGAGGGGGCGGCAAAGAGAGTGTTTCTTGTGTAACAGAATTGTTACCGAGTGGATGGTGGACTAAATGAACAACACAAACACAATATGTGAAAGATAATGTAAATTTATGAAATAAATTATCAATGAAAAATAATGATGTATCAACACAATGACTCATGCATTCAACCCACAATCACATTCCACAACGATTCACAATTCAAAAATAAATTAAATATTAATACAAAATAAACACAGATCCAAGGAATCTCCTGGACTATACACATATCCAAGGAACCTTTACAAAAGTTATGTTAACGCAAGTATAAATTGCGATAACAAATACAAACATCAAACTATACTATCGCACGTATGGAATACGACAACTAGCACAAACATATACATGTATTTAATCAAGTTGCTAACTTTTATTGAGATTCATGTAATCCCTTGAAATACTACTGTGATTCAAAGTAACTATTTGTAAATATAACAATATTTTTAATTGTAACTACAATTGCAACACACACACACGTGTCTCGACCCTGTACAACCGTGCGATTCACCAACTGTTGAATCGCCGCCCAGCTTCTCCGAATACCCAGGGTTGACTCAATACTTTTATCGGTCACTTGCCCTTCACGGATCCACCACAGTTATACGTACAGACAGCATACAACATCTACTAGAACCAACGGTCCCAAATACTTAGATGCCACCCCGGATGTTTACACCACTAGACAGCTCCGACACTCGGACATTTAGACTTCTAGATTTCCGGATATTTACACATCACGACAGATGTAGACGGACAGACAATCCGACAGACAGACAGTCAGATACCTCATTTTGATCGCACAATTAAACAGCATAATCACGGCACAATCAATCACATTCAGCTACAATTCAGAGACTTTCAGAGACGTTCAGCTACAAATCATAGACGTTCCGCTACAAATCAGAGACGTTCCGCTACAAATCAGAGGCGTTCCGCTACAAATCAAAAACGTTCAGCTACAAATCAGCTACAATAAAGAAACAAGACTAATAATAGTTGTTACTAAACAATCTAAAACTAAGATTACGCTATTGCATTTAAAGTCTAATAGTGACTAGTAATTCCAAATAGTCCACGTTTTAAATCTGCATTGTAATAAAGGCATCATTACATGAAATGATAAACTGAATAAAATTCACAATTAAACGAAATATAAATTTAACACTCACCCCTTTGGCTGGAGAAAGAATGATGAGCTATCTCTCCTGTGATAAGATACTTCTGGACTCGTAATTTTATAAGAATTATTCTGCCTTATATATCCTCAAATAGGTGAGCAGAATTCACGGCAAAATTCCCGTGCAACCCGTGATTCTAATGTTCTTGACTTCAAGTGATTCGTAGTCAGGCACATGCAAATCGTTACACGTCGCTTACCTAGAAAACAACACTTATTCACCCCAGGTAACGCATGTACGACGAAATGAAAAAAATGGTGAAATTTGTTTGTAATTCAAGAAGAAATAAATTCAATTTTCGCCTAATTCTGTGACATCTTGTATACCCCAAGATTATTTTAGCAGTGCTGATATTTACCGTCAGAAAATTTAGTGGCTAAGAGTACATCTGAAGAATATGACACAAACGTTTGGCGGCAAGTTAAAAAACTTGGCTAACTGCAGAGTGGCGAGAATATGTGCTGATATTTCCAATGACAGATTTCACTTGTAACACTATATGTAATGCCTAACTTAGTGCTTGGATTAAGTCCTTCCCTTGGCCTGACATAATTAACTCTCACTCTAATGGACAAACAAGGACTATATGTCAGTGATGTAAAGAAGTTCAAAACTTAAAACTCAAAGGCAACCACTGTGTTCTTCTCATCTGGAAATATAGCTGTTTCAGGAATGCTTAATTGTCTTCTCATAGGGGACTACAACGTTTGCTAGTGGGACTCATGTTTTACTCAAAATAAGAGTTATGAACTCCTATTTTATATTAAATAGTATTTTCCAACCCGGCATAGCATTCCTGACATCTTAACAGATTATAAAATCAGACTCACGGGAAGGGTATAATGCATATTTAGGTCCACTGAATTTCCCATTCCGTCCATCGGTGAACTTTTTATTTTATTTTGATTGCATGGAAATTCAGCCTTTGGAATTGTAGAAGACACACTGAGATTATGTCAATCGAAAACGTTCTTAAATTCTTAGTTTATAACTCAGAACATAACAAACATTTGCCTTTTCTAATTGATGAGTCAAATTATTATATGTCGGAAGTAGATGTATTTTGGTAAAACAAGAACTAATAGATATTTTCATCCAGTTTTTGAGAGAAAAGAAAATGTTTGAAACAAACAATTTGGAATCGCTTAGAAAATATATATGTGGCTCTGAAATTAAATAAAACTAGTGTAACGTTAATAAACGATGGAATCAAGAGTTGAGAAAATTCATGTAAACAAACACGGAAATCTAGAAGGTTGAATGAAAAAGGAAAAAAAAATCAAATACCAAAAAAATAACAACTTGTTACAGAAACGACGCCAATACAAATTTATAAAGAGACAGAAGAAAGAAGGAGAATATGAACAAATACAAACATAATTACAATGCAGAACGAACAGAAAGGCAAATGTAGATTTGAAGAAGAAAACAAAACGGCAATTACACTGAAACATGTCAAAGCACGATCTCCCATCTTCAGGTGTTTGTAATGCCAAATATATTAGGTTGCTGGGCGCTTTTAGAGAAAAAATATATAGAAACACTTTCCTTTGAGAAACTTTCTGAATGGAAGTTACTCTTGCAGTTTACACTTCATTAGTGGTGCACGGAAGTGCTTATAATGAGCTGGGCAGTAGTTGGGTTCAGAAATAGAAAGAAGAAAGAGAAATATAAGAGAGGCGAATGCAAATGAATGTGTAGATGCAGAAAGGAGAAGAAAAATGTAAATGCAGAGTAAAGAAAACAGTAAAGACTTATCATTTTCAACACAATCCAGACTTTTTGCAAAACTTTGATTGAACAAGGGAAATTGAATGTTTAACTCACACGTCTTCCTCTGAATTTTTTGCTTTAGTTCTCATTTTCATACATGTACTTCCAACTCTCAATCTTGCACATCATTAGGAATCAAACGTCTGATACGACGTATCAGAATCCTCATTTCTTTCAACGTGTACTAATTGATATAGAATAAGCATTGCTTTTATAATTGCTACAAACTGAAAGAGGTAAATAATGAGGACAAAGATTTTCCAAATGTTCATATATCTAAGAGGTCAAGGTCACGAACGTATACTGTAAACAATATATTATTGGGTCAGTTAGGTCTAATTTTAGTATGGATAAGTATAAATGATTTATGCTAACAGATTTTATATCACTTATCTGAGATTATGTCAATCGGATACGTACTAAAATCTTAAGAGACATGTGACTGTCTCGGAGTTTTAAATTATCTGATAACTCCGGTTTGATTTAAAAATATTTATTCTCAATGATACATAAGGACGACCACAAAGATAGGTGATGTGTTTTTCTTCTTCAAATGCGGACAACGAGGAGGGGTAAGAAAGAGATCCGCAAAATAATATTTTTACAAAATATGATTTCTTTGTTGAACACCTGCTTTAGGTCTACTACTTGTATTCAAGTATGTTTTACGCACGTCTTTTATAGATTATCCATAAGTATAAATTATTTGTAAATTTCGATTTGTACGAATCGTGCCACATAATATATATATGAATGTGTTGCCAACCTGATTAAGACAGCAATGAGAAAAGGGTTCAATCCCTTGGATGCTCATTTTACAGCAGCTACAATCTGCTTCTTGAAATATCTACATGTCGTATGGGAAAATCCTGGTATTGTTTTGAGTCATGACGACACTATACGTGTCCCACTATGGTTATCGGCAGCAAATAACCAGGCTCCCATTCTGCTGTACATGGAGTATCATGTGCAGCTGGGCTATTGATGAAAGCTACAAACTGATCTCATCAGTCTATTGGTCCGTGACGTTTTTGCGCCGCCGGTTTGGCGCGACCGATTTGGCGCTAGGATGTTATGGTGTGGACCGTTTTGGCGCTGGCTGTTTTGGCACCGTGAAAAGGATTATTATCGAAAGATAACACATTATCCTTAAGATAATTAGAGGCTATATCAGCATTTACAAAAGAATTAGGAAATCAGAATATAAGCAGGACGTTGAAGATAATTGATTCTTTTGGTATATTGTCCCGTGAGTCACGACCACTTAAAGATTAACAATTTAATCTTTGGATCTATAACCTGTTACTCATATTTGAGAACGAAAGCAGTGATAAGGTAAAAGAATTCCACACATACGATTAACGAGTTAATCATTCGGGCATAAGCCCACTTCTATATAGTTGTTTGTTTATATAAGTGTGCTGTCACATGCATTAACGTAAATGTTTAGTTTTTTTTCGGAAATCAGCGTTATGATATCGAAACGTGGTCAGGAAAACTACACGCACGATGAATATCAATTTTTGTTGGATAAATACAGTGCCGATAAGCTTAAAAGACTTTAGCGATGTGAGTTGAAAAACAAATGTTAAGACTGTTTTCACACAGTTGCAGATGACAGTCAATTCATTCTACTGATGAATGAACATTACATAGTTTTAGTTATTTTAATAACACAGAAGCTAATCATTGGAATAATTTTACTTATTTTTCACTTTATATTTCACTTACACACTACATCTCTTTGATCGCTTAGGTAATCAATGGTTATTCTTACCTGCTCCACTAATGTAAGGTTACCTCTTAACATAAATACAGGAAGAACAATTGCTCGGCGCCAAAGTGGCCGGCGCCAAACCGGCCCGTGTCAAAACGGCCGGCATAAAACCGGCCGGCACCAAACTGTCGGCGCCAAAACGTCCTGTTTCGCAGTCTATAGAGTATGTTTTCTAAAACAAGGGTTTGTATCGTATTCAAAGCCGACTGCATCTTCATTTGCAGTAGTAAGCACCACTAGCACATTTGCAGTAGTAAGCATGACACACGCTGATGATTTAGAAGAACTCACCTTCTTGATTTTAAGGCTGTTGAGCAGCAGAGAGGGTGAATCAGACAACTTTTACAAGCGTCGATTCGGTAATCTAAGGCTTCTTCGTAAATCGTAAAAAAAAGGCGTCGATTCGGTAAATTGAGGCCTCCTCGATGAATTCGTCAATGACGCCAACGTCGTTGTCACTCACCCTCTCTCCTGCTATGGGTTAACCAAATATTTGATCGAGTCTTTAGGATTTTACAAACAAACTAATCGCTAACACCTCATCTTGTAGATCAATTAAATTATTTGACTGGTCGGTGAGTCGGAAATTAATTCTCGTTAACGAATTATTATGGCATCGCATATAGACAGGATTAATTGGGTTTTCAATAATTAGGAATCCTGGAGGGGCTGTTGGTGCAAACGAATAAAGAATATATCCCTGCTGAGCTTGATTTGATTGCTCTAGATTAATTTGATAGCTTCCTTCGATTGCATCACATACTAAATTGAGCGCAATCACCGCTGAAATATTTACATTGTGCGGGGCAATATGCCTACCGCCACCATCTGGGTCATTATTATATTTGAGGAGGACAGATGGATCTGGTTTTTGTAGCGCCTTGATATCGGTTCTAACAATTCTTGCTAGTTCATCAGCGTTGTATTTGGGAAACTTGAAATTACGCAGATTGTCTTCTGTGATATTGTAATCGGTTAGGAATCGTTGTTTACTGTCGCTGTTGTCATTAATTATTGTTTGAATAATTAGTTCATAGATATATTCCATGTCAGATATAAGTTGATTTATTATTTCAACGTGTTTTTGCGATCTTGTTTGCCGTAGTTGTTCTAGTTGTGTGTCATATAATTGTTTAATTTCATTAAAATAGCCACGGACGTCAGTTAGCGTAAATGAAATAGTAACAGATGAGTCGGCTGTTCTTTTAATGATAAAATCCCATTGCAATGTGTCTTTATTGGTAAATATAAATCTATCGGTGATTTTTCCTTTTCTTATATCAGATAAATTATCTCGATAACTGGGATTGATTTCATGATATGATTTTACGTCCGTGGTTAAGTCGGTGGTGGATTTTTCCGGTGATTTTTCAGGCCATCCTAACACTGTTCTTAACGAGCTGTTATAGATATCTACAATGTATCCCTCTGTGCTTATTTCGATCGACGACGAGAGCGTCGGTTCATGAAGTTTAATAGCTATTTTTGATTCTTTTTTAGTGATTGATTTTATTCTACGCTGAATTTCAGCATCGATTTGCTCAATTTGGTACGACCCAGTTGGTAATGAAACAGTTTCCCACGCTGGAGTACCATCGGGTTTATTCTTATACGAGAACACCAGTGTGTTATTGGGTTGCTGACCGCCAAATGCAACCGATCTTATATTAGGCCAGCTATGATATACTCGTAATTTTGCCAGCGCGATCTCACGCACTGGAATCGGAGAAGGGAAGTTCACACTAAATTCAGGGTTTGTTGATGTTATTGATATCATGCTTGTTCGTATCGGAGTGGTATTCTCCGCGATTCGTTGAAGCAGTTGCAATTCGTTGAATTGTAGTGACATTATTATTAACGCTGTCTTCAATTTCCAATTTCAACATCGCGGAGTTATACAACTGGGTCATCGTGGAAAATTCAACATCGGATATGAACGAATTATCTATTGACAGTGAGATCCACTCGGATAATTTCGAGTACGCGTCAAATACCACCCTGTACCGAGCTGTATAATCACTGAGTTTTTTCTGAGAACACGATAACTTTTTAGTTATCGCGGTGGCGACTGCCGCAATTGTTGTTGCCGCGAAGATAGCAATTGGAACTGCAATCGGAGCCATCATGGTCACCGTCGACAAAATAACCCCGGCGCTGGCCATCATACCGGATACCGAGTACACGGTGATGTCGATGATTGCTACGCTGCGTCGGTATTTTTTCATTTTTTCACGATAACGCTCAGAAAGTGATTTCAAGTTCGCGGAAAACTCTTTCACGGTGTCGAATCGATATCGATGCGATTGTGATCCCTTTGGGACTATTATCGGTTCAATTGATTTCATTGACATTGTTATTTTAAACCCGTTAGTGTTTTCAATTATTCATTTATCGTCAGGGGTCGTAGATCAGGGGGATGTCTACTTCACCTACGAATTCTAAACACCATGATATATGTTTTCTAATGGTGTTATCAACCGCGACAATCTCAAATTCTTCTTGTCCCCCCGCGATAATTACTGTCGCGGTGCTACCAAAGTAGGTTTTACCTTTCACGATGATATCAAATTGCTTGTTAGAGATTAACGTCATCCTGTAGATACCATGGGGCCACTTCACGTTAGTGACTTTCAATTTAGCATTAGAGTTTTTTACCCAATCAAAGATTCCATGATCGACCTTATACACGATATTATTAACGCCTATGTCTGGATGTGAAATCTTTATCTTTTCAAAGTTTCCTTTTAGTGTACGAATCTCGTCGTCGATATCTTTGAGATTCATCGTATATGTAGCCGGGACATCAAAAAACTTATCGACGACGTCGTTGGCGGGGAGATTTTTAAAATCTTCTTTTAGTTTAGCAATATCATTGTAAAGCTTAAGATAATTTGCCTTGATATCGGCGGAAGTCATTATCTTCCCGTCACTCCTGAAAAATTCATACAACAGTCTATTGTATCCAGATTGGAGTTTAAGATAACCTTCAAGGACAGAAAATGTCACCGTGATAGTTTGGGTTTTAATACCCTCAAAGAACTTATTAACCATTTCGCTGATGGCTTTTTGTTCGTCAATAGCTTTTTTAACTTCAGCGAGGGTCGGGCCTGTCAACGATGTGGTTTCATACACAGGTGTTCTCCCCAAGAATTTATCCACGATGGTATTAAGTGTTGTTTGTCTCACGATAAACATATTAATATCTTTGAGAGTCATTGTAGATGTAGCTGGGGCACCAAAGAAACTATTAGCGATGTAGGCATTGTGAGTATGCTTGCCGATAAACTCGCTAATTTCAGCGAGAGTCATGCCAGCCACAAGCGGGGTTCCAAAAAACTTAACAATGACGTCGTTAGTGGGTTTTTGTACCTTTTCAAGATTTTCTATTAGTTTAGAAATATCTGTGTAAATATCGAGATAATTTGCCTTGATTTCATCTTCATTCATCATCCTCCCCGCGTTCTTGTTAAAAAAGAATAGCGATAGATAGTTTTTAATTTCAGCGAGAGTCATGCCAACCACAAGCGGGGTTCCAAAGAATTTATGTATGACATTTTTGCGAAAACTATTATAACCTCGTATATGATCATCCAGCTCACGGCCGTGGGCGTCAATCGCGTTGGTGATCGTAGACACAAGTTCGCCTGGTTTAAGTTGTCCACCGTTGGAATACAACGCAATAGAGTTTTCAGCGGCGTCGTGTTGTCGTATCAAAATGTCATTCACGGATATATTACTACTTTTCAATTTACCCTGGCGATCTTGAAATACAACTATTTCGTTCGGGTCAACACTTGCTAAATTTAACGTCTCAGCGATTTCATCTTCAATTATTTTTTTTACATCCTCGATAGAACCCGCAGATGTTTCCACGGTGGGTTTCAACATTGACAGAGATTGTCCCCAAATATTAATCATTATTGTAAAGACTCTAGTATTTTTAATATATTAATTCTCTAAAATTACCTTGTAATTTCCCACTCGTGTATTTATTTACAACCAGATGAGGTGGTTTCTGTGACGATGAAATCTCCGCGAGGACATTTAATACTTCACGGCCGCATATCGGTGGATCATTTAATTGTTGTGTTGGCAGCGTGGAATAAAAAATCGGAAACTCTTTGAGTTTCATCGAAGAATTTATATACCACATAAACTCTCTTGGCGGAGCTAACCCATATGAATCGAAATAGACAATTCCACGTGGATCAATCGCGTATGCAACCCAGTGAGTTCCCGATCCGTTACTGTTATCAAGATTGATGATACCGGTTTCAACGCGTTTAGGTTTTCTTGGTAATTGATCTCTCATAAAAACCCCTCTGAAGTTTTTTATCGCTAGTTTTTTAGCAGCATCAATTAAATCAAAATTGGACATGGGAACCATAGGTTCCTCAGTCATAGACTCCTCAACAATTGGGCTTTCAACTAATAAACCGTTCCTGGTATTCTTAGACCCGATCCGTGAACGGATCTCCCGCTGTACCATGAATACGGGGTTCCTGGTAGTCTTAGACCCTTTCCCTTTTTTTTATATCCTTTCCCAGTTGCCTTTTTCAACGCCATTCCTGCCGCGGTCCCAACGGCTCCCAACGACGCCGCTTTCGCCACTGCTGGGGCAGCAGCTGCAATCAATGCTGGTATTGCAGCTAACAATGGAAATATACCGCCTGTTTTAATCATATTTTTGATAGCAGCCGCAGAAAGAGTAATCTGAACACCCTTTTTTGCTACAAGTGCATCATTGAAATGTTTCACTTGACGAGTTGTCAGCGATAATTTATTCGCCCCTCCAGTCATTTGATTAGGTTTCAACGTGATTGTGGTTCCACATTGCTTAGCTGATTTGGATTGTAGTTTTTTTAATTGACCGGGTGTCAAAGACACATTGATATTACTATACGACATTATACAATAACAGATTGATTCTAAATCGTTTACGATTTCAATGAAAAATTCATAGAATTTTCAATCATAGATTTTCTACTGGCGCATCTACCACTCTCATTCTTCCACCAACACCTTCGAGTAGCATTGATTTATCACTGAGAATGACAGCAACCGCTCTATAATTAGCAATAGCACCACGAAGCACATTAGCTCTAAAATGTATATCAACAACAGATTGTCTTGTTAAATCAAGATGTTCCAATGAAAAGTAATAAATCGGATAGAGGCTTTTAAAATCCAATTGTGATATTTGCAGACCGGTATCAACATTTTGATCACGTGCCATAAATGACAACAACCTATGATACACGCGTGCAATATGATTCTGACCGTAATCAAGTTGTACATCCTCGGATGGTTCCTGCTGGCCGTTTATTCTCAGTGAGACGTCTTTAACCCCTAACTGATCAAATATCATATGGCTGGAGAGTTGATTGCCAACTCTTGTGTTATCCTGGAACGCAATAAATATATGACGTGGCGCAGCAACACCTTGTTTTGATGCTAGGTTCCACGTGAATAACCCGTTCAGATCTGATTGTTTAACATCTGTACTTACCGTTAGCCAACTTAGTAACGATTTTCCTCCATGGTCCATAAATGATAGTAATCGTTCTTCTGCGGTGATTGATGGAGTTAGTACTGGCATCCATAATGATAGTTTTGTTAAATTGACTTTACCGGATTCAGCATTGGGATTTGCAATGTCTGCTGGAATCCTCCAGATTGCGTCATTATCATCACTCTTTCGCACCAGTGCTACTGTATGCTTCGCTCCATAAATAACTTTTCTGACGTTTCTACAGAATCCAAATATGTGATGCAGTGGAATCGCGCATGAAAATGATTTACGCCCCCTCCCCAACATTGATATACGTGTTGCAGCTCCTAGATTGAAATTATCATCTTTGTTTATAATCATATCCTCGACATCAGCATCACTATTATCACGTTTTTTTGGTCGTCTTACAACAAATGGATTTCCTCCAGCGGTATTTGTAACATCTTTTGCAAACATCATAGAAGGACCCGCGGATCTTGTATAATCATCAGAATATCTCGCTAACCCGATTATTGTTGTAGCCACATCAACATCGCGATCTATGGACTCAATTTCTTTTCCATCAATGAGATATCTAGCACTCTCAAATAGCGCCATGATACCATTATTGACAAACCCGACTTGAGTACCAGCTGGATACGGTGCTGGTACAGCAGGAGTATCAGCAGCTGTTACAAGTTCTCCTTCTACTTCGATAAATGCTTCACAGGGCAAAAAGTATTTACTGGTATCATGGACTTGAAGTTCAATTCTTGATCGACTATTTGAGTCTATGGCATGATAGGCGTAATATTGATAATCGCGTACAGAATCATCCTTGCGAACTGGGGCGTCTATATCAAACGCTGGATCAGGTGACCTTTTGAACATTTTATTCTATTTATCAGAGTCTAAATCGTGAAATCGTAAACGATTTTCCATTCATCGTCGTAGTTTTTTAAAGCCACTTCCCGCTATCATATTTGCAATATTGCTTTGGTCAGAGGTTGAAGTCAATTGCGCTAATTTTTCATCTACTGCGTTATTTATAATTTTACTAACACTTGCAGGCATTTCCGCTGTAGACGGTAACGGTTTCTTTTTTCGTCTCACTAATGATGCTATCTTATTCTTCGCAGCTGAAAACGCTTTTCCGGCGAGATCTCCAACAGCACCAATACCCTTGTCACGAATAATATCAATGGCTTTCATTGATAATTGTTTAGCTAACGGCGCCACTTTTGGGGCCATTCTTGTAAATAACCCTGCAATGGTATCACCGAGACCATCTCCGTAATATGCTCTATAAACTGGAAACCGTGAATTAACTACATAGACGGGGGTTGGTTTATCATGGTTGTAGTGTATAATCATCTTGTTATAAAACTAGTAGTTTTTCAATTAGTGATCAATCGCTGTAATAACCATGGGCGTCGCTGTGATTTTCAACTAATTCAGCAATGAGTTCTCGATATACATTAATGTCCATGATACCGCCGGCAAATAATCGTCTACAGATATCAGCTGCTTCATTAATTATTTCCGGTGAGTTGTTTCCGGCTCGCTTCCCCCCGATGAGAACCTCCAGTCGTGATATATCACTGAGAATGTTACCAGGACAAGTAACGCTAGTGTTTTCAACTATGCCGCTGCCTAAATATCCATCTCCAGTTGACTCCTCTTCACCAAAAAATCTAGTTGGATACTCTACTTTACTCAATACTTCGTCTTTAAAACTCTCAAAATCATTGCGGTTACTGTCTGTGATTCTAAATCTATTCGGTTTGCCAGGTATACTTTTTTTTATCCAATTCTCGTCGTTTTTTATATACTCTTTATACCCTTTGTTTACAACTCTTGTTCTTCTATCGTGTGAAAAATTCTGCGCGGTAAAGTCAATTAACTCATTGTCATTATAATGTTTAATTATGTTGTATATATAGTGTATAAATATATTTTGCGGTGAATATATTTTTTCTATAGTAACGTTTTCTTCTTCTTTTGGTTTTCTTGCAGTAGCACCTAGTTCTTCTAGTACTTGCTCTTTTTTTTTGTTGTTGCCGTGAAGTAGTTACTATATCTACTGGAAGTGTTTCTAAAGACTTTTTTGTTTGTTCGGTCTCTGCTGCAATTTTTTCAAGCACACCAAGAACAGGCACTTCTCGTCGCTTGCCTTCCTCAGGAATATCCCCAAATATTGCTCGTTCAGTTGCTGTTTTCACATCGCTGGTCGCCTTAGTTATCGGAGTAAACAGTTGTTCACTTGACACAGAAAAGTCAGTCTGCGCTTGTTGTCGTTGTTGAAGTTTCTCGCGAAGTCTGTCTCGAACCGGTATAAACTTTTTAATTGCTGCTAACCGCTCTCGGGCTAATCTAGTTGTAAGCGATTCACCTACCATATATTGTTTGTGAACTAATTTTTCAAATGTGAAACTATCACAATTAATAGATGAGTTATTAAATAATGTACTATCAAGCTAACGTATCCATCTTCGACAGGGTTAAACTGTACGACGCTATCCGCGAGTGTTTCAGAAATAACATCGCTGGGGGTTTCAGAATTGTAATATCTGAGAACGGCGATGAACGATTTGTGTTAACGACGCGGCAACAACAACAACTACGTGAAAATGGAGGCGTCGCGGTAATTACTTGCTATCACAACCAGATCATCCATTATGCACATAACTGCATGGGCAAGTCCAGACTGCTGAGTATCCTTTCAGGAGAAAATCCTATGTGAGTGTTACAAAAAACGCTAAAAAAAATATTTTTTAATAAAATTTACTGAAAAGCCTAACGCTCACGTGGTTAAGATACTGGTTTTTCCTCGTTTAATATTTTTCTAAGATCACGAACCTTAGAACTAATTTCAGCTCGTTTTTGATACTCTTGGCCGAGCTTTTGACGTATTTCTTCAACGGTGCTAAATGCTTCAACGGTGCTAAATAGCGTTATAAATACATCAATATCGTTACCGTACAAACAAGCATAGATGGACTTTTGAATTCCTTTCACGAGTCTGTACATCTTAGGTAAAACATAACGACCCTTACTAGACTGATACTCTATATATTCCGAGGCAATCCTGTCACAGTCGAGATCTTTAGATAATATTATCCCTCTATTTTTTAAAATGCCTGCAATTATAGAATTTACATCTTTGATATCCATTATTTATTTATATAATATATTTTATCTTTAATTATTAAAAAAAAATGCAAAATAAATGGTATAAATTATGAGCGGGTTATTCATTCATGAGTCTTTTCTTTTGGCTATCCATTTCGGATGCTCTTTTCTTTTGGCTATCCATTCCAGATGCCCTTTTGTGACCCTAACACCGTTTCTATTACATGTGAATGTAGAGCTTTTTGCATCAATTTATACCATTTATTTTACACCCAATTTTACTTTGACACATAATCTCCGGCAAAGGCTGAATTAGATCTCTCAGAAGGTATATGTTTGATTGGATGTTATTGTGGCGTGGGCGTGGTAAACCAGACCAACATGGCAACCCATGAAATCAAATTCATGGTTGCATGAGTTGGAAAAAACACCAACCCACGCTACCGAGAATGCGATAGCATGGGTTGCCATGTTGGTTTTGCTGAGGGGACCGCCCCTCCCCCCCAATTAATAGAAAAACATCTTCCGTTTCGCCATCAAATAATGTATCTGCTATGGGGACCGAACACGTAGTAGTTGATAGATCTGTGTTTACAAGACAAACACGCTACCATTACACCACGGAGCTGTCATACAGAATAGAGATTTTTTGATATATATATCTTCTGATTATACTTAACAATAAGAGATTTTTAAAATAGACAATTTTACTATATCCATCGTATTAGGAAATAAAATACTAAGTACACAAAACGAATAATAATTTAACTGTTGTTTAAAATATAATGTAAATATCAGTCACGCATGCCTGCGTCAGTGACTAGATTAGATCATAAAGAGCTGTATACAGGAATTTTAACCACGCCCACCTACTTCAATGAATGGAAACCACTCGCGTTCCGGCTGAGCGAACATAGGTAAAATGCGCTAGATTATAAAGAACGTCTGTACTGAAAGTGTATTAATAGATGGTCTAAATAAATACAACTGTTTAAATGATGCGGTTTTAGCCAAGCGACAATAAAACATTTTAGAATTATAAAAATACAACTCTAACGAAACACATGTATTATACCCCATTACAGTCACGTGGGTGCACACATGTCAATTATATCTCTCTACAGGTAATATAGCAGACGTCATAATACAAGGGAACTTAGTAGGTAGAGTGTTGGATTTATCCATAAAGGATTTATCTCCCTTGAATCTTTTCAGATGTATACGAATTTTATTTTATGACCATTTTTTTTAGACAGAGTTAATTTAGTAATATTTTCTGCAACAAATCGTATTGAAGACCTACAAATGTTAAAGTATCTACTAGCTTTATTTATTGATTGAAATATTTTCTCCTCTTTTGTTTCTAAATCAAACGATTTGACCCCCCTATGGCGTTTTGAGTGCCTACCAGCGTTGCCTTTTAAAAGGTTATCGCGCTGCGAGATAGATTGAAGATTCTCAAGACAATTATCAGTCTTCACGCCATTTATGTGATCAATCACAAATCCGTCTTCGATTAATCCGTAAAATGCTTCATAGATGGCTCTGTGACAGAGATACTTCTTCCCCCCGGCTGTAAACATCAAGTATCCCATATTATTTACCCATCCAACAGGCCTTTTTAGTCTGCAATTTCTAACAACACCATCACTGGAGGCTTCGTAATTAACAAGCACTGGATGAGGTCTGAAATCTTGGCTCATTTGTATAATAATACTACTTATCTAATTTATTATCTGCTTTAATTATAAACCTCTTGATATAATCTTGAGGGTTTTTTATGATTTTGTCATCGTTAGGGTCAATGACTGCATTTTTTTATTCGTTTGTCATAATAGCGTTTTAGTTCCCTGTATCGTTTACCCCCACAAGCAAGACACAACTGCGATTTTCCCCTTACCCCAGCCCCACATTGAAGGCATGGAAGAGGACCGAAAGAACCGTTGCGAACGCTTTGTAAATGATACCCACAGAATTCGCTTCTGCATGATTTGTTACATGGGGTTGTTGATCCAATCATTAGCCACTTGCAGTGATGCATTATACTATATTTTTCTATTTAAATATTTGTTTTAATTATAACATGGAAGAGTTCAAGAGATTATCGAAAATTAAGCCTTGGAAAAATCCTAAATTCATTGATTATAACATGGAGGAGTTCAAGAGATTATCGAAAATTAAGCCTTGGAGAAATACTAAATTCAATCTCGATGAGGAGTTCAAGAGATTATCGAAAATTAAGCCTTGGAGAAATACTAAATTCAATCTCGATAGAGTCTCTGATACACCAAAACATCTAATCGGTGATAGAACTATACTGAGTAAAATCAGGGAGTGTTTTAATGAATTCTACCGAGACGGTGCAGCATACTGTTGGTCGACATTTCGAATTATTGATGAAGATGTCAATGTACCCAACATCGATGCTACTATAAACGATGAAAGAGCAGCTGAGATAATTTCACACCTTGGCCCGCCAAGGAGCTGGAAATTCAAGGGTGTAAAATCCAAAGGATTTTCATGGAAAATCAAAGATTTTCAACAAAGCAATTCCCAACAGAAGTATTTTTTCAGAATAAAATTCATTATCGAAGTCGAAGGCAAATGGATTATCAGGGATAAATTTGAACCAATCCTCAAGGATAAAAAAAACTGTCATTGTGAGTAGAGATTCCAAACCAGGAATTCTAACTGGAATTGACAAACCATACTACGAGAGATCTTATCCAGTAACAGCAATTGTTTATGGGATATATCCGTTAAATGATAAACCCGATATTGCAAAACTAGCTCCTATGAAATATTCTAGTTCACTGAATTGTGTAGCAACACGGGTACTGGAACACTTCACAAATGCATCACGAGGAAATAAACTAACTGATCTGCGACGTAGAAAAATAACCGAATGGGAACTGACAGTGAAACAGCACGGTGCAAAGATTTCTGATATAGCTAAATTAGAAACATTATTAAGATTCCCAATATCAGTAACAACAATAACCGGAGAAGTATTATACGAACCGAAATATCAATCACAAGGAGCGCCAATACAAATTATTGATCATAACAAACACGCGTGGACACCTGCAGTAACAATATTTCCACGAGAACGAACCGTGAGATATATCCCTAAGGAGTTCGTCGGGGATGTTTTTTATAATGAGAAATTATTCGATGCTATTCACACGCTGTGTGAGGATGATCCTGTGTCAGTGTGGTTACTTAGAAGTGATGAAGATCCCGAAATAGGATTTGATCAATTTGTAAGACCAAATGGTGAATTATATCGCGTTGAAGAATTAGATAACAGAATGAGAGAAATCGCTAGTGATTTTTCACCGGAGAGTTCCCATGAAAAACTATTAACGGATAGTTTTACTATTCCCTCTGTGGTAGCTCACTTCGCAAGAGAAAAAAACTCATGGCGTCCAACACGAAGTGATTTTCTCGAGGACGTTAAATTGAGTTGCGTCGAATTTAGTCATGGAGGACTGTGGAATACAAAATACCATCGTGGCGGTATGATTTCAATTGATATATCCGCGTGTTATCCTGGAAGTTTCCTCGGGTATGGAGAATGTAGTAACTATTTTAAACGATTTGGACACCCCACGCATGAAATGACTCGTGTTGCGATTAATGGTCCATTGCCTGATTTTGATTTAACTGGATTCGCTCGTGTGATATCATTCGAATTCGCTACAGGGTTACATCCGTGTAGTTATGTTTGGCTTGGTAGACATATATCTGAAAAGGCCTGGATGCCAATAGTGTTACTACGATATATGATTGATTGTGGTATGCTAATATCGTTGATTGTTTCCGAAGCTATTATATGCTATCGAGCTCAGAAAGAAGATTGGCTACCACAACCCGATCTAGATCGTATAATTAGCGAACAGCGAAAACAGTTTCCAGATGGAAATTCGAAGAATTTCAGTGAAGAACAAATCATGAATTGGTCTAAGAAGTTATTTGAATTTAAAAAAGAACAAGCAAAAGATTTTGGACGAAGAATAATCGGTAAATTTACCCAGGGTGGAAGATACGACAATGCAAAATATTCTTCGCGGTTGATCATAGACATCGCTGAATACGATTTTATTGTAACGGATTTAACGAAACAAGGAAAACTTGTAAATCGTAAAGACGCTTTTTTATCCGATGGAAGACGATTAGGTACAATTGTTACCTATTGTGATGGATATATTAAACAGTATACGCATTTGAGAAGTTCTATGCTAGCTTATGCTTCTATCAATTTATTTTCGATGATAAATAGATTTCCTAATACCGCAGTTAGAGTAGCCACTGATTCTATGTATATACACAATAAATACAAATCAGATGTAGCTAAATTCACAGATCCGGAGGCAAATTGGGGATGTTGGAGATTTAAAAAGGAAACGCTACATGAGTATTGTGAATCGGCAGATATTACCATGGATGAAAGGTACTTAAAGTGTGATGAGATTCAATCAGAATTTTCTAATGCACCACCGGTATCTGATCCAATATGTAGATACAAGACAGTTTATTTAAACGGTTGTGGTGGGTCAGGAAAGACAACTCGTGCAATTGAATTATATCGTCGGTCAACCATGATTGTGTCAACACCAACTCACAGACTCGCCAGAGAGATGAAACAACGAGGGGTAAATGCCCGTACCTATCACAGTTTTTTTCGATGGAAGGGTGACAAATGGACTCCTGATCGAATGGGTGATAAATTCATTCCTGAAATCATAATCTGGGATGAAATATGCACAGTGTCATTAGATGTATTACAAACATTTCTCGAGTGGTTGTTAAACAAAAACACAAAAGTCGTCATGTGCGGTGATCACGGCCAACCACCACCATTTGTCGGTGCATCTCCACATAAATGGCTAAAGGGTTTTGTAGACTACTATAAAGAAATTAATACCGACCATAGATCACTTGATGAACAATTACGCGAGTTTAAAGCGCTAATTAGATTACAGCCGGATAAAATCCAATGTGAAATAGCGCGTGAAATAATTTCAGAAACTCCCATGAATGATTTTTGGGAAACGTGGAGACCAAACGATTTGATAGTAGCAAGTAGAAAAATAGTCAGAGACACACTTCAGATGAAGTTATTTGAAACGCATAAAGAAAAATTTGCAACACTTCCAGTACCGTTGTGTTATAGGCCTTCGGATACACGAAAGCAGAATATTGAAGTTGATATTCCAGGGAAGAGTGAAAAGCAGATTCTCGTGTTAAATGATATTGTTCTGGTTGATATCAGCGTCGTCGAAGATACATTGCGTGCTGATAAATCCCCATGGACGTTAGGTTACGCAGCGACAATACACTCTTCACAGGGATTGACTATATCAGATACAATTGTTTGGATGGTGGATAATCACATCGAATGGTCGAATTTAGTCTATCTTGCAGTATCCAGAGTACGAAGAATAAATCAACTTCGAAGAATTATTTTCGATGATGACACCACAATGGATGATGCTAGCATCGTTGATGTTAAAATTATTGATAAAAAACTCTCCGGTTACAAACAACAAGACAAAAAAAAAAACAACGAGAATTTGACATTGATGCTGAATTAATAATTTCGCTGAAGCAACAACAGAATAATCACTACGCGAGTTGCAATTGTATAATGCGTTGGCAGTATTCGGATAAAGATCCTCGCCAGTTTACCGTAGACAGAAAGAATAGCAGCATTGGTCATATCAGAGATAACGTTATGCTGACTTGTCTTGAGTGCAACAGACGCAACGGCGCTAGTTAAGACCCCGCGGTGGTAATTGAGTATCGTCAGGAATCACTTGTAATTGTTGTCGAGTAAATCCTCGCTGAGGAGCAGTTGAATCCAGTTTATAGATTGGAGGTCTACCAGTAGATCGTGTTATACCGGATATCTTATGCGTAGTGACGCTCCAAATAGGATCGGTAGCTCTTTTTTTACCACCCTCAAGCTCTCCTGGTTCGTATAAATACCTAACAGTGACATTACTACCAAGAATTGGTTCTTTGAAATCTTTTTGTGAAATTCCTTGGATTTCCATTTTTGGCATAGACGCTTTCTTAATCGCGTTGACAGGTTTCATGTTAATTGTTCTAGTAATCTCGTTATTGAGCGCGGTAATCACAGCTGGTAATCTCTTAACCCATTCACGGGATCTTTTATCCTGAATAAACTCCTTCGCGTATTGATATCCAAATAACCGTTCAGCAAGAGTCCGATTAAATCGTTCAACAATTGCCTGATCGCGATGTAGCGCAGTATGCCCTCGTCTGATGGTGACATTGTGATGTTTCATCGCTGATAAAACAGCGCCTTGAAATTCCTTGCCAGGATCAACTTGTAACAGATTTGGCCAGCGTAGTGGGCCTCGTCGATAAATCTTTTCAAATGCAGAAGCAACTTCAGGTGATGATTTTGTTTTCAGCGGTTCTGCTTGTTTGTATCGACTCGCAACGTCAATTACGGTTAGCGCGTATTTGTAACCGTTGTCATGTGGTAAAAACAATACATCAGCTTGATGAACTTCATTAGGTCCGGTAACATCAAAATGCGAGAAATTGATTTGTTTAGGGTGCGGTAGATAAATTTGCCATATAGCCTGTTTGGATAACCAATTAGCCGCAGTAGCCTTTTTCACTTTTGCGGCGCTGGCGAGTTTACTGATTGCTGCTTTACCCTTCCAGTATCCTCTCGGAGAATAATAAATAGATTCCATATTATTAATTACCAGCACCTAACATCAATTTGCCTTTCATAGCCGATTTTACCAACCACGAAGCCAATTTTTCTTTCAAAGATTTATCAGGAACAGCATTTAACGCATGAATTAATTTCACATCCACGAGATGCCTGTTTTGCAGATTACTGCTTTTATATGCAACATCATGAGCATGACACGCCTTATCAATAGCGTTTATCGGATACTCGCCGGGTCGGGGTTGATTTTGATCATCAAGTCTGATATCCAATCGTGTTCCGGGGCCACAGTAGCTATATCCTGGAAGGTGCTTTTCTCCGGGGTATTTTGCCCATGGGGTTCCAGGGAGCTTTGCCAATTTGGCTGCGATATCACCTCCTCGTTTTTTTTAAAAACATTTCCGGATTTCATAGAAATAAATCTAAATTTTTTTGTACCACATGTTGCACATCTACCAGTAAGTGCAGATCTGTTATTTTTAGTTGTAATCGTCGTCACATCATTTGTGCTAGTACGCGTTTTACACTTCACACAATATAGATCCATAATTTATGTATAGAGATATGGATATAATTGATTTTTCAGCGACTAAAACAAGAGAACCAGTTTAGCATCATGCAGCGCTACCAAACTCTATCCGCGCAATTATAATCGGGCCATCTGGATCCGGCAAGACGCAATTGTTGCTCAGTTTAATAATGAGATGGATGAAGTGGGATAAATTGTATTTAGTTGCTCCTAGCGTAGATGATCAACGATGCTATGAAGTGCTAAAAGATTTTAATGAAAACGCTTCAGAGATTGCTGGCGAGTGTATTATTGAATTTATAACCGATATTGACGAGGCACCATCAGTAGAAGACCTCGATGGAAGTATCAACAATTTAGTTGTATACGATGATGTCATGTTAGATAAACAAAAAAACTCAGCTAGAATTTTTTCCCGAGGCAGGCACAAAAACACTGATGTGATATATGTCACTCAACGCTACACTCAGATTCCAAAAGTGATCAGAGATAACTGTAATATTCTTGCTGTATTCAACGGCGTTGATACACATACGCTACGAAATATTTGGCAGACATGGTGCTCTGATATGGACTTCAATCAACTTAAAAATTTCTTTAGTAACGCTCAGTCGACCCCAATGGATTTATAACAATAAATTTACATGATCCTCGGACACGATATCGTATCGGACTCGATCAAATATTTGGTTAACCCATAGCAGCAGAGAGGGTGAGTGACAACGACGTTGGCGTCATTGACGAATTCATCGAGGAGGCCTCAATTTACCGAATCGACGCCTTTTTTCTACGATTTACGAAGAAGCCTTAGATTACCGAATCGACGCTTGTAAAAGTTGTCTGATTCACCCTCTCTGCTGCTTGTTGTGTGATCTAATTGATCCATGGAGCCGATTGTGGTCATAATAACAGATGGCTTGCCTGACGAGAACCCTTAATTTCCTAAAACACAAGATGCATCGAGCATTCTGTTACAACAACAGGGATGAGATTCATGTTGCGTGACATGCGCCAGGGCACTCAGCCTACAACACCGTCAAACAAAGCATGGCTCTTCTTTCACACGACCTATCAGGATTGATTCTTCCTAATTAATTTTGGATCTCTTTTCATAGAAATAGCAAGACATGTGATGTAGAGTTAGAAAGGATCAATTTTCAGAAGACTGAGTGGTCAAGTCTTCACTTTTAAAAGTCACGTATTTTGCTTGCCGTTTGTGATATTACCATATACTACATATCCTGTCAATTTTCAAATGAACGTTATGAGTGACATCATGACAAAAAAAAGGAGTTTTTGACCTGATGATCAAATTCTTTATCGTCCTGAGCATAGGTTAAAATCATATTTTGTCCAAAAATGATGTACTTCTAGAGCTGAAGAAATAAAGAACCCAATGCAAATCAAATTATATTAGTAAAACTACTGGAAGGTGACAACAACAAACAAGTTTGTAATATTACTCTGTTAAACGAATATTTTCATTGACATACACCTGATAATCATTTGAGTTGTTCCTGTCGCATACAAGGAGAATTTTCCGAATTCAGAAAAATTTAATAATCCGGACCAGAAACGTTCATATTGACGTTCATAAGTAAAGAGTGAACTAAAACAAGTTATATGTGAATACGAGCATATGTTTATAGATGCTCCAAAATGTAAAAAAAAATCTACCATGATGTTGAAATTGTAGATTTCCTAAACATGTGAAACAACTTACGTGATGCATCCTCTCAAGCGGGAATGATCTTCAACAGAAAGTCAATATTTGCTGAAATAACATTTATTTGGGCCCATTGAATTTAACTGATTAACCGCGCATTCTTGTCTTGAGACCAGATAATCCTTTCCGTATGTGTACTGATTATAGAAAAGTGAACGACTAAAAACAGTAGAAATAGACTGGAAATTGGAAATGCAACAGATTTACCAAAGTTCGCCCTTTTGAAACGATTTTGGTAATTCCATTCCCAGAAAGAACAAAACAGCAAACAAATTTACGGCAGTGCGACTCTATATTGACTTTATCAAGATAAATTGATGTCAATCGATATAAAAAATTTCCAATACATACAACCCTTTATTGACATGTGAACGTCTGGAATAGAGAGATATGGTGCTTGAAATCATTGACGTCATTATATGCATTCAAAATTATCACATGGAAACCGAGTGAATTTAAATTTAATTTAAAGTAGTTATTGCCGTCAATGTGGTGTATATTGTTGGACAAAGTCAAGACAGATATATTGATGTTAACGTTAAGACTATCTCTATATCACCAGTGATTAGCAGTAAAATGCAACTGATGCGATATTTGGGTACGGTTCAGTATTTTCGAATATATGGAAGCGCAACAGATATACCAAAGTTCGCCCTTTTAAAAAGATTCTGGTACTTTCACTCCCAGAAAGAGCAAACAAATTTACGGTATAGCAACTCCATATGACTTTATCAAGAAAAATTGAGGTCGTTCGATATCAATATTTTTACAAAACATACAACCCTTTATTGAAATGTGAACGTCTGGAATAGAGAGATCTGGTGCTTGAAATCAATGACGTCATTATATGCATTCAAAAACATCACATGTAAACCGAGTGAATTTAAATTTAATTTAAAGTAGTTATTGCCGTCCTTGTGGTACATATTGTTGGACAGAGTCAAGACAGATATATTGACGTTAGCGTTATGACAGATATATTGACGTTAACGTTATGACTATCTCTATATCACCACTTCTTAGCAGTAAAAAGCAACTCATGCGATATTTGGTTCTAGTTGTTTATTCTTGATAAATTTGATGATTAAAAAACCTAACTATTACTAGTCTAAAAAATATGAGGACGTTTTAGAAAAGAATTGTAGACTACACCTAACAGTACACAAGTTCTTTTAGTTCCAGATTTCAACCAATCATTTAAAATGTCTCTTAATACAAGTGTGATGTAGGAGTTTGTGGAGTATTAAGTGAAGAATAGAAAAGGAATGGATCATCAGGTGTGCTATTTCACTAAACATTCAACCACTACATACATTATTCCACTATCCAGGAGTGCTTAGGTTTTATTTCGACTTTGCAACAAATTGAGATGTATAATTATTCAACACAATTATCTGATTGCTGTATTCAGTGATTATAACCCCGTTACTTTAGTTAATACATTAAAAAACAAAAAATAGGAGATTACTGATTTGAAGTTTGAGGTTGATAGAATACTAAAATAGATCTACCAAAGAATTAATAATCTTGTTACATATGAACTTTATCGTGCATATTAGTACCGCATTCCTTCAATATTTTTATCTGAAATTCAGGCTTCATTTATTCATACCCGATTATGATATTTAATTCAATTATTAATTAGACTAAATACTATTGCTAACAGTGGAGCTTGTCTTTCTTCTTTTCTACAGCAAATATGTGCAGGGTTTTAATTCTTTTCCAAGCTGTAGGACCACTTTTAAGTTATTATCTGCAAAAACATGCCACCAAAATTGCATGTAAATGCTTATCTAAATAACTTAATTGGGAGATTAGTGTCATCTTTACTATATGAAGATTAAATCAATGCTCTACCAACTTAAATACAATGACATCCTTTGCACCTTAATAGTTATACATTATGTATATACCATTTCAATGCTAAATGTTGGTTGATAGGTATCCAATAAATTATGTATATACCATTTCAATGCTAAATGATGGTTGATAGATATCCAATACATTGTGTATATACCATTTCAATGCTAAATGTTGGTTGATAGATATCCAATACATTATGTATATACCATTTCAATGCTAAATGATGGTTGATAGATATCCAATACATTGTGTATATACCATTTCAATACTAAATGATGGTTGATAGATATCCAATACATTGTGTATATACCATTTCAATGCTAAATGATGGTTGATAGATATCCAAACTTTAAAATTGGCACTCCAATTTAGTTTTTTTCTTGTGGGAACCATTATTTCCAACTGATGATAGATATCCTGACATTAGAATTGGGACTAAATGTTACTTCATTTGGTAACCGAACCTTTTTATGACTATGAAGCCTAGGAAGCTAGAGTTAATTTGTTTTAGCGTTAGTTAATAGTTTCTTGCAAAAGAGATGATCATTTGGTTCAACAGTTCATTCCTAGAACATTTACAGTTTTACACAAAGTCGGGTCTTTTACACCAAGATTAGTAAACATGACAAAAATTAGGTATCCCGATTTTCAAAGGAACACTTTTGTCCTGAAAAGATATCAAAGCAAACATGATGTTTATAAATGATTATCTCAGAGTACAATCTACAGTCATCTGCAAAAAATAGGTATCAAATAATGCTTGAATCATCTTATGATTAACAATCATGGACGATAATAATCATGTCATGTTTGTATAAATCCCCCCTTAGAATCCAAAAATGTATGGACAAAAGTTCAATACAATATATCGTTTAAATAGATTAATATATTAGCAGCTTAAATGCCATTTCATTTATACTTTTTATACTCAAAAACATCCATTTATAAAATATCCAACTCACAAAATTTGCATATAATTAATGATTAACTAATTCTTTTGATACTTATTGTACAACAATTTCAACATTGTATCTAAATAGAAATAAAATGTCCATTCATGTACACATAATTTCACCCTCAGCTTGTAACTTTTCAAAGTCCATTGCACTTGGCCTGTCTAAATATGTATGTATGTATGTATGTATGTATGTATGTATGTATGTATGTATGTATGTATGTGTATGTATGTATGCATGTATGTGTGCTTTATAAACAAAAATCAATATTCACAATTACTATTTAACTCATTCAGCCCCAGTGATGCATGTATTCTCATGTGCATCTTGAAAGCACTCAGACATGTAAACAGTTTCTCACATATTTCACATCTAAATTGTTTTTCTCCAGTATGTTTTCTCATGTGCTCCTTTAAATGAAAATTACGAGTAAACATTTTCTCACATATTTCACATTTGAATGGTTTTTCTCCAGTATGTATTTTCATGTGCATCTTTAAACAACTGTTCCGTGTAAACATTGTCTCACATATTTCACATTTAAATGGTGTTTCTCCTGTATGTGTTCTCATGTGTACCTTTAAAGCACTGTTACCTGTAAACATTTTCTCACATACGTCACATTTAAAAGGTTTTTCTCCAGTATGTATTCTCATGTGCTCCTTTAAATGATTAGTCTGAGTAAACATTTTCTCGCAAACTTCACATCTGAATGTTTTTTCTCCAGTATGTATTCTCATGTGCCTCTTTAAACTACAATGGTAGTTAAACATTTTCTTACAAACTTCACATTGAAACAGTTTTTCTCCAGTATGTATTCTCCTGTGCATCTTTAAATGACTGTTCTGTATAAACATTGTCTGACATATTTCACATTTGAATTTTTTTTCTCCAGTATGTATTCTCACGTGCCTCTCTAAATGACTATTTTGTGCAAACATTTTCCCACATATTTCACATTTGAATGATTTTTCTCCAGTATGGTTTCTCATGTGCACCTTTAAATTACTATTCTGAGTAAACATTTTCCCACATATTTCACATTTGAATGGTCTTTCTCCAGTATGTCTTCTCATGTGCAGCTTTAAATCACCGCTCTGAGTAAACATTTTCTTGCAAATTTCACATTTGAATGGTTTTTCTCCAGTATGTGTTCTCATGTGCACCTTTAAATCACTATTCTTAGAAAACATTTTCTCGCAAACTTCACATTTGACTGGTTTTTCTCCAGTATGTATTCTCATGTGCATCTTTAAAGCACTTAGATATGTAAACAGTTTCTTACATACTTCACATTTGAATGGTTTTTCTCCAGTATGTCTTCTCATGTGCAACTTTAAATCACTATTCCTAGAAAACATTTTCTCGCAAACTTCACATTTAAATGGTTTTTCTCCAGTATGTATTCTCATGTGCATCTTTAAACAACCGTTCCGTGTAAACATTGTTTCACATATTTCACATTTAAATGGTGTTTCTCCTGTATGTGTTCTCATGTGTTCCTTTAAAGCACTGTAACCTGTAAACAGTTTCTCACATACTTCACATTTGAATGGTTTTTCTCCAGTATGTATTCTCATGTGCCTCTTTAAACTACAATGGTAGTTAAACATTTTCTCACAAACTTCACATTTGAATGTTTTTTCTCCAGTATGTATTCTCATGTGCACCTTTAAAGATCTACTCTGCGTAAACATTTTCTGACAAACTTCACATTGAACTGAGTTTTCTCCAGTTTGCATTCACGTTTGCACTTTTAAATCCCGATTCTGAGTAAACAATTTCTCAGAAACTTTACATTAAAATAAGTTTATCTCCAGTAAGTATTAAATTTTGCCTCTTCAGACAATTCTGCGCGTAAATATTTCGTCTAATTCACATTTAAATGGTTGTATCTCCAGTGGTCTGGAAAGCTGAATAATGTATTATGACGGTACTAAATGTTCTTTTCGGCACATATTAAAACTTTCTCGCTATTACTGCTTACTTAAAATCTGTCAAGTTTCTATTATTTTTCGTCTTTTTATTGCTATATATATATAAAAAAAAATTCTTTCTCAAAAGAAGCGCGTAAACACCATGGGGGCACAACTCTATATTATCGAGGTGTTTGCCTAATGCACGCATGGTTGCATGCGTATATTATAATAATAAAAAAAAAAAAAATAAAAGAAAAAAAAAACATATTGCAATTTAAAGTGAACTGGTAGAATATTTCCACAATAAACAAAAGCATTACATGATCAAATAGAATACATAAATGAAATTGAAGTGGAAATTCATGATTAACATCATTACAAACTAAAAACAATTATTATTTAACTTCATATGAATGTTGAATACAATGTGGGCACATATTTTAAATTTAAAGAATGATTATTATTATTATTATTATTATTATTATTATTATTATTATTATTACTTTTTTCAAGACACTTTAGCTGTTGCATTCTTATTTACGTACTAGAAGCATAATCATACGAAACATTTTGAAAATTTTAATCCATATTGGCAACCATGGATTTAAATTGCAGTCTTAACCTTGAAATAACATATATGTCGCCATCAGTACATGACCTATAATCATCAGACATCAGACAATACATTAGATATATTTCGTAACCAATGTCAATGCATGTATGCACTGCTAAATGACATCGCCGAAAAGAAGAGAGGCTTTGGATTTCCACCAGACTCACTCTTCGTAAAGAAATCTACGAAGCCGCTAAGAAGAACGTCACAAACATAACAAAACTAACTAAACTATCATCGATCCAGGGAAACATTACTCGTTTTCAATTTACCCTGACTGTTTCATGTGGTAGCTTTTAATCAACAACCTTTGATGACGTAGTATACAGTAAACATTGATAGTACGGTGTTAATCTAAATTTGCTCTCAGTAAGTCTATTTACTGTATATCGTAACACCCTTCCTTCTTTCACAAAAAAACAAAGAAATAACAAAACTTTGTACATGTACCAGGTAACTTATACCATTAAAAGTAATCTGAACATACAACAGCATAAGTCAGTAGGCATATGTGATTTTAACTTTCACCACTCATCGAGACTGCAATTTTGACAGTAGATGAAAAAAAAAACACATTGACTTTTAAAAAAAAAAAAAAACACTCTCTGTGTATGATAATACAACTTAAAGAACTTGACTCATGTCTAACTATAACTAACTTAACTAGTCTATTTCTAAGTACACATGTACTTAGACAAAATCTTCATATTTCTTTGGCGGTTTAATGTTTCTGGTCCTTGTTGATTTGTATGAGTTTTCGAGATTGACCACAGGATGTCCGCTCACTGCTTTTGGTTTGGGCGATGATTCCACATGAATTGAATTTTCTTTACAGTGAGAACTTTTGCCACCCATATTTACTTCTTCACTAGTGGCTGTATTTTTACTAGACTTGACACTAGATTCACTTGCACTTTGCTTTTCATAAGCTGTTTTTTCTACACACTTTTGATCATTGAAAACACTTGGATCACTGATAATTGGCTCCGGAATGGCTTCTGATGTAGCCCTGATGTACTTTCGGTTCCTTCTGTATAGATGCCCATTTACATCGACTACATATGATCGTGGTGAATGTTGTTCCATACAGGTTCCGAGCCGCCATTTTCTCTCTCGATCATTTGGTAGAGGCGCCATACGGACAGATTGTCCGATCACCAACTCTGGCAAGTCCTTTGCTCCTTTGTCATACTGGAACTTGGACTGCTGGTGTTTCAGCATTTTCTTCTGTCGCACGTTTTCTACTACTTTCGGCTTTAGAAGCTCGTCTGAAATTGGCAATGTGTGTCTAGTTCGCCTGGACATTAAACGTTGCGTTGGACTGCTGTCCATTCCTTCTGTTGGGGTGTTTCTCCAGTCGAGGATAGCCTTCCAAATATCCATGTTGCTTTTAGTGGCCTTTTTTACCAACCCCTTCGCAATTTTGACAGCTGACTCTGCCTTTCCGTTTGACTGGCTATGGTACGGTGATGATGTGACATGGTCGAATTCCCATTGTTGTGA
Source organism: Unio pictorum (assembly GCA_030141615.1). Lineage (NCBI taxonomy): Eukaryota > Metazoa > Mollusca > Bivalvia > Unionida > Unionidae > Unio > Unio pictorum. The sequence goes on from JARLTB010000100.1 coordinate 3,862,382, forward strand.
GAATTTACTGAATTCCACACTACACAGCTGAGGACCGTTGTCTGATATCAGAGTATCTGGAATGCCGTGCCTACTAAAATGACCTTTCAGACAATTAATTATAGCAGCTGAGGTTGTGTCTGGTAATAAGTCCAATTCCCAGAAATCTGAATAGTAGTCAACTGTAACTAAGTAGTCTGACTGTCTAAATGTGAAAATATCAATGGCCACCTTGCTATGGGCCTGTCTGGAATATCATGTGTCATAAGCGTCTCTTTCTGTTGGTTTGCACTGTATTCATTACATACGCTACATTTTTCAACATGATCGCGAATTTCACTGTTCATATTTGGCCAGAAGAGTGTGTCGCGAGATTTCCTTAGACATGACTCGACCCCCATGTGACTTGCATGTATTCGCGTAAGCATTTCACTGCGAAGTGTCTTTGGCACTATTAGTCTAGCTCCCTTGAAAACCACCCCGTCTTGGACTGCTAATTCATCTCGAATCGTCCAGTATTCACGAATTATGACAGGTACTTCCGCTTTGGAATCTGGCCATCCTGCCAGAATAACTGATTTTAGTGTTTGTAACGCTTCATCTTGGTATGAATGTACTTGAATTTGCTTAAAACGCTGTTCAGTCACATTAACTGTTTCGGCAAAGTTAATTACTGATAGATCTTGGTCAAGCTTCTGCTGCTGAATGCTGAAAACTTCAATAGTGTCATCATTGTCCTTCCATGTTGTTGGTAAGAATGCTCTAGATAATGTATCGGCTATGTACATCTCGGTACCTTTTGTGTATTGAAGACACATCGTTCATATATGACGCTTGTCTTTGGAATGAAATGTTCCTTTAGTGGTTTGATTATTGTACTCACCTTCTTCCGATCGCCGTCCGGAATATCTAAATGTTGAAAAATTCGATAGCACTCTCTGCCCATAACACTCAACAGAGTAGCCGCGCGAATATTGTCTTCTTTTTTTATCCAGACCTGTTGCTATCTCATAATTGTCCCATTGAGATTCAAAGAAAGTCCAGTTATCCCTTAGATTACCCTTCACTTCCATTGGAAAAGGCACTGGAAGTTTGCCTGAAGCCATCTTGAAGCGGATCAGCCAACCGTGAAGTTTCGCGGGAAACACGAGGACGACGATCACAAGTCACAAAACGCTCGATTCCGGTATTAAAACACGATAGATCCAGAATTTGTTTAACAGTCACGTAGTCCGTATATTGCTGTGTATACCCGTATATTCCTGATGTCGACAACGTTTAATTCAGCCTGCATTTGGTGAAAATATTGTCTGGTTTCACATCTGACACCATGTTTCATGTGGTAGCTTTTAATCAACAACCTTTGATGACGTAGTACACAGTAAACATTGATAGTACGGTGTTAATCTAAATATGCTCTCAGTAAGTCTATTTACTGTATATCGTAACACTGACGATCTTGAAATACAACTATTTCATTGGGATCAACATTTGCTAAGTTCAACATCTCAGCTATTTCATCTTCGATTATTTTTTTTATATCACCGGTTGCAGTGCCATCGGATCGGGTTTCTTCAGAACTGATAAAGATCGTCCCCAAATATCAATCATGTTATTGTAAAAATCTTTGATTTTCTAATTAATTCTCTAAAATCCTCGTATATTCATTTACGACCCGATGAGGTGGTTTTCCAGATGTTGAAATAGCGTCAAGGACATTTAATACTTCGTTGCCGCATATTGGTGGGTCATTCATTTGTTGTGTTGGTAGCGTAGAATACCAGATAGGAATTTTTAAGTGATTTATATAACGCGTAAATTCTTTAGGCGGCGCTAACCCATATGAATCGAAATAAACAATTGAACGTGGATCAATCGCGTATGCAACCCAGTGAATACCAGGTCCGGTGCTGTTATCGAGATTAATGATACCGGTTCCAAAGTTGTTTGGTTGTGCCGGCAACTGATCTTTCATAAAGACACCTCTGAAGTTTTTTATCGCAAGTTTTTTTTTAGCGGCATTGAGTAAATCAAAATTTGACAATGGAACCAAAGGTTCCCGAGTTAATAAACCATTCCTAGTCTCAGGCCTTTTCCGCTGTACCATGAAAACGGGGTTCCTGGTAATCTTAGACCCTTTCCCTTTTTCGTATCCACGTCCTTTTTTTTATTCATATCACTGAGCAATACTGTGTACTGCTTTGGCACCAAGAGCTCCAGCAGCTCCCAACGCAGCCGCTTTACCAGCTGCAATAAACGCTGGAATCGCAGCAAACAGAGGGAATATAACACCTGATTTTATCATGTTTTTGATTTCAGCCGCAGAGAGTGTAACCTGAATACCTTTTTTATCTTTAAAAGCATAATTGAAGTGTTTTATCTGACGAGTTGTCAGCGACAATTTATTCTGACCACGAGACATCTGATTGTGTTTCAGCGTTATCGTGGTTCCGCATTTTTTAGCCGATTCCAATTCCAATTTTTTAATTTGACCGCGAGTCAATGTAACACTAACAACACTATATGACATTATACAATAACAGATTGATCTAATTGTTACATATTTTCCACTGGTGCATCAACTACTCTCATTCTTCTACCAACACCTTCAAGTAGCATTGATTTGTCGCTGAGAATGACAGCAACTGCTCTATAATTAGCAATACCACCAGGACGAGCTATAAAGTGTATATCAACGACGGACTGTCTTGTTAAATCAAAATGTTCCAACGAAAAGTAATAAATCGGATATAGATTTTTAAAATCCAACTGTGATATTTGCAGACCAGTATCAACATTTTGATCGCGTCCCATATATGACAACAGACGATGATACACGCGTGCAATATGGTTAGTGAGGTAATCAAGTTGTATATCCTTGGATGGTTCCTGTTGCCCGTTTATTATCAGCGAGACTTCATTAACACCTATCTGATCAAATATCATATGACTTCGTTCTTGATTGTTTAATTGCTCAGTATTCTGTAGCGCAATAAATATATGACGTGGAGCTGAAACACCTTGTTTTGATGCCAGGTGCCATGTAAATGTACCATCAATATTACAATCCATGGTATCCGTTGTTGCTGTTAGCCAACTTATAAATGATTTTCCTCCATGATCCATAAATGATAGTAATCGATCTTCTGTTGTGATTGATGGAGTCATTATTGGCATCTACAGTGGTAGTTTTGTTAAATTGACTTTACCTTCTGGAGCACCAGCATCACGCCAGATTGCATTATTATCATTACCCTTTTGCACGAGTAATACTGTATGCTTCGCTCCATAGATAACTTTTCGGACATTTCTACAGAATCCGAAAATATGACGTAGTGGAATTGGGCATGAAAGTCGTCGACGCTGTCCCTCTAATGTTGCTACGCATGTTGCAAATCCTAGGTTGTAATTAGGAACATTATTTATGACATCAAAATCAGCAGCTGGTCTTCCATATCTGGCTGGCGCTGGATTAACTGCAGCAGCATTTGCTGCCTTTACTCTAGAATACTGAGCGTGTTCAGGGTGATCAGTAATATCCTTAGAAAATATCATAGATGGACCCACTGATCTTGTATAATCATCAGAATGTCTTGCTAACCCCAGTATTTTTGTGGCAACATCAACATTATTCTCAATGGATTCAATTTCTCTTCCATCAATCATATATCTAGCACTCTCGAATAACGCCATGATACCATTATTAACAAAACCAACTGGGATAGTTGGGTTATTGTCATATGGTGTATTAGCTGCAACATTTGTTACAAGTTCTCCTTCTACTTCGATAAATGCTTCGCATGGTAGAAAGTATTTACTGGTATCATGGACTTGAAATTCTATTCTTGTTCGAAGATCAGGTTGTACTGCATGATAGGAATAATATTGATAATCGCGTACAGAATCATCTTTACGTACTGGGGCGTCCATATCAAAGGCTGGATCAAGTGACCGTTTGAACATTTTATTATATATTCATCGATCTAAATCATGAGTTTTATCGTCGTGGTCGTGGTTTTAAGCCACTTCCCGCTATCATATTTGCGGTAATATTATTTAAATCATTTGCTGTCAATGATGGAGTCGCCAACGATGCTAATTTCTGATCCACTGCGTTATTTATTATTTTACTAATATTTGCATGCATTCCTTGTGTAGATGGTAGTGGTCCCAATGACAAAGTCATCGGTGACGAAGTTGCTGATTGTTTCTTTTTTCGTCGAACTAATGCTACTAGTTTATCCTTTGCAGCGGAAAATGTTTTCCCGGCAAGATATCCAACAGCGCTAATACCCTTACCACGAATAACATCAATGGCTTTCATCAATAATTGTTTTGCTAGCGGCGCCACTTTTGGAGTCATTCTTGAAAATAACCCTGCAATTGTATCACCGAGACCATCACCATAGTATGCTCTATAAACAGGCAATAGTGACTTTACTACATAGACGCTGGTTGGTTTATCATGGTTGTAGTGTATCATCATCTTATTGAATTACTATTTATCTAATGTGGTGATTAATCACTGTGATAACCATGATGCTCGGCTAACTCATCAATGAAATCTCGATATGTTTCAATGTCCATGATGCCACATTGAAATAACCGCCTGCAGATATCAGCTGCTTAATTAATTATTTCCCTCCGATGAGTACTTCTAATCGTGTTATATTGCTGATATATTACCTGGACAATGAATAAGACCACTACCTGATACCCCACTAGGGGTTCCACTGGAAAATCTTTGATTTTCAGAAAATCCCATTCCGGTTGATTTTTTAGTGATACCAGCTGCACCTTTTTCAGAATCAGCTTCTGTCATTATTTCTATTTCATCTGGGGATGGGTCTGCTGTATATGCTGGTGGTGGTTGTGTGACACCTTTTACTGCAGCTAGAAAATTATTAAAATCAGATCTTATTTATTTTGTTATTTTAGTTTTACCGCGATTTGCTAAAAATACTTTATTTGCTCAGGTGTCTTTATCTTTTATAAAATCTCTAGACCTGTCGTCTTTTAAATACTTAGCTCTTATTTTTTAAAAAAACTTTCTTTAGTAAAATTAACTGATTCAGAGTCTGTTCTGATTTCTCTGATTCTATTTATCGCATCAGCCGTAAATATATTTTTCAGGTGAATAGTCTTCTCTTGCAACAGCGCCTTGTTGTTCAAGTGGTTCGGGTGATGAGCTAACATCAATATCACCTAGTCGTTCAACTTCTTCTTGAAGTTGTTCTTGTTGTTTTTGTTGTCTTTCAGCAGTTATTATATCACCAGGGAGTGTTTTAAAAGATTTTTTTGTTTGTTTAGATCTTTCTGCTATATTTTCAAGAAGAAGAAGAGGTGTCTCTTTTCTTGGTGGTTTCCCCACCTCGGGGACATCTTCCCATATAGCTCGCTCAGTGGCTGATATTACTCCCTCGGTTGCCGTGGTTACCGGTTTAAATAATTGTTCCGTATCAGCAGAAAATCAGTCTGTAAACTCTGTCTAGCTTGTAGTTTATTCTAACGGAGCCGCGTACCGGGATGAACTTTTTAATCGCGACTAATCTCTCACGAGCTAGTCTAGTCGTTAATGCTTCGTTTACCGTTATTAAAACAGCAAAGCAATTTCCAATTAGTGTACGATGCAGTGATTTGGTCATCATAAAATGATTTCTAATGAGAAATCGACCATTTGACCTGATTCAGGCAAGCAAGAATCAATAAAAAAAATCAGTGAAATATTTTTAGTAATTAATATCTATGAAAATTTCCTTCCTTATAGTACGCGTTCATTGATAAACCCCAGTATAGGATTTCAAAGCCGCTATTGACTAAAACCGCCTTTACAAATTGTGTTCTAGTTGAACGCGCATAGCTGTCCATTGTATACTTGTAACACCTGTCCATGGAGTATTGTAAAAAAAAACAATGAAGTATTTATAGTAAGAATTTTACCTAACACAGTCAAACCGTCGGTTACAACTTATACGGCGGGGTTATCCGAAAGGGGATTTTCGTTTTGTTGAATTAACATTGCTATATTCTTAATTTTTGAATTAACTGCCCGCTTCATTTCGTATTCCTGACTCAATTATTTACTTATTCTTTCCACAATAGCAAATAACGGGGACAAACTTACTTATATCATTTTCATATTTAAAAGTCTCATACATTGCATATTGAATCTTTTTAATGAATGAGCACGACCTAGGTAACATGATCTTATTTATTTATATTTCAATGTCTTCGAACTCCGAAATAATTTGATCACAGTTTTATCGATCTGATAATTGTATTCCTTGAGACTTCAAATTTGAAATTTTGGTTATGATCGTGTTGATATTTTCAGAATTCATATTATATGATAACTATATATTTCTAATACAAAAATATATATATTTCAAAAATGAACTCTGTTCATGCTAAGGTGTTTATAATCTTAGCACGCCAAGAGATATTATGCGATTATATATGATGATGTGGACCCTGTTCGTGCTAAGGTGTAATCATACATCTTACCCACACCTAGAGATATTAAGCGTTTGATGATGTGAACCCTGTTCGTGCTAAGGTGTAATCATACATCTTACCCACGCCTAGAGATATATATGAAAACCCAATTTGGAAACCCCTCCGGTGTATTATTTACATCGGAGGCGCCCAGAGGCTAGGCATATAAGACAACACTATCACGAAACATAGTCTCCTGAGAAGATATATAACTCGCCAAATAGCGGGTTAGAAATCTATGAAGGTATGCTTAGCGAATGACGTCACAGGACAATACAACATATAACAAAGGATTATAGAATGATTAACAATGATATAGACAATGAATGAATATATACAATGAATAGATGAATGGATGATATAGGACAGTACAACATATAACAATGGATTATAGAATGAATGATAATGACACTCTACATTCAAACTGAAACCACCATATCCCCCACAAAATCACCCCGGGTTGAATGAAAAAGGTCATTTACACCGTGTGACGCGGTGTGGTTTGGTATGGTGGTTTCACAATTTGAATTTCGGGTGCTCACCCCTACCAATTAAAACCATCTGTCAGTACCGTCGACAATATGCCTGTTACGGGGTTTGAATCATGGGCTTCGGGACGAAACCGCAACGTTAACTATTCTTATCTACATGTATATGCTTTTGAATATAATATATATGTAAGTTAATACAGATTGGTGGAAGTCAGCAGTGAATGAATGACGTCAATGGCGTGGTATTATATACACAACGAATGAATGAATGTGGATTATATAGGACAGCACAGGACAATAGAACATATAACAATGGATTATAGAATGATATGACAAAAATAAGTGATAGAACTCTATTGGGTAAAATTCGTGATTGTTTAAATGAATTCAAACACGATGGAGCGTCTCATTGTTGGTCAACATTTCGAATTGATGGTAGTGTTGATGCTACCATGAACGACGAAAGCGCAGCAATGATAATCTCACACCTTGACAAGAAAATTTTTTTAGAGTGAAATTCATTATCTGTTCAGACACGGGAGATTGGATTATCAGAGATAAATTTGACCCCATCTTGAAGGATAAAAGAACTGTCACTGTGAGTCGAGATTCCAAACCAGGAATTCTGACTGGGATTGACAAACCATACTACGAGAGATCTTACCCTGTAACAGCAGTTGTTTATAGAATATATCCGATAAATAATAAACCAAGTATTGAAAAATTAAAACCAATGAAATATTCGTCAAGAATAAATTCTGTAGATGAACGAAAAGAAGAACACTTCACAAATGCGTTGCGTGGAAATAAATTGACTGATCTAAGACGCAAAAAAATAAATAAATGGGTATTAACAGTGAATGAGCGCGGAGTAACAATTCAGGATATAACCAAATTGGAAACATCATTAAGATTTCCAATAACCATAATGACGATAACGGGAGAGGTATTGCACGAATCGAAATATAAATCAAAAGGAGCCCCAATCAAAATTATTGATCATAACGAACACGCTTGGACACCTGCGGTAACATTATTTTCGCGAGATACAACAATAAAATACCTACCAGCGGAGTTCTCCCCGGAATTTTCCCCGGAGGAGAAATTATTTGATTTTATTTACCAGTTAAGTAATAACGATCCCGTGTCAGTGTGGTTACTTCACAGTTTTGAAAACGAAGAGGGCAAATTCGATCAATTTGTAAGACCAAACGGCGAGTTATACCGTACTGAAGCCCTCCATGACGCGATGAAAAAATTAGCTAGTAGTTTTTCAACAGAACACGACGAACAATTACTAACAAATTGTTTTACAATTTCGTCGGTTGCAGCCCATTTTGCGAGAAAGAAAAACACGTGGAAACCAACAAGAGTTGAATTTCTATCAGATATCAAATCAAGCTGCATCGAATATAACCACGGCGGATTATGGAAGACAAAATATGACCCTGAAACTATTATTTCGGTTGATATGGTTGCGTGTTATCCCGGGAGTTTTCTCGGGTACGGAGAATGCGCTGAATACTTCAAGCGATTTGGGCATCCCACACATGAAATGACCCGTGTTGCTTTTAATGGGCCACTGCTTGATCTTGATTTAGCCGAATTCGCTCGTGTGGTATCATTTGAATTGACTACAGGACTTCATCCGTGCTGTTATGTTTGGATTGGTAGACACATCTCTGAAAAACACTGGAATGCCAATAGTGCTATTACGATATATGATTGATTCTAAAATGCTGATATCGTTGATTGTCAGTGAAGCAATTATATCATATCGAGCGCAGACTGAAGTCTGGTTACCACAACCCGATAGTCTAGATAGTATAATCAGCGAAAATAGAAAACAATTTCCCGATCTCGACGAAGAGTATATCATGGAATGGTCCAAACAGATATTTGAAGTTAGAAATATAGATGCAAAAGAACTCGGTAGAAGAATAATCGGTAAATTCACACAGGGTGGAAAATACGACAATAACAGATATTCTTCACGGTTGATTATAGTTAACGTTGAATACGATTTTGTAATCGCGGATGTAACATACGTCAATCGTAAAGACGCATTCTTGTCCGATGGAACCAAATTGGGTACAATTGTTACTTACAACGATGGATACAGTCTTCAATATGCACATTAAAGGGCGTCTATGCAGTCTTATGCTTCTATTAATCTATTTTCGATGATAAATATATTTCCTGACACCGCAGTTAGAGTAGCCACTGATTCATTTTATATAAACGCAAAACACAGCGAAGAAGTGGCCGAATTCACTAATTCTGACGAGAGTTGGGGATCATGGAGAATTAAAAAGGAAATGCTGCGTGATTATTCCAAATCAGCAGATGTTACGATTGAAGATAAATATTTGAAAAATAATCAGGTATCAAAACTATCTAATGCACCGTCGATATCTGATCCAATATGCAGATATAAAATCGTTTACTTAAACGGCTGTGGTGAGTCAGGAAAGACGACACGTGCGATTGAATTATTTCGTGGAAATGCTAGCGTTTCCAAATCAAACATGATTGTGCTAACACCGACCCACAGACTGGCCAGAGAGATGAAACAACGAGGAATTAATTCCTGTACTTATCACAGTTTCTTTCGATGGAAAGACGATGAATGGACTCCTGATCGGTTGGGCGAGAAATATATTCCTGAAGTCATTATATGGGATGAGATATGCACGGTGTCGTTAGATGTATTACAAATGTTTGTCGATTGGTTATTGCTAGCGAATACAAAAGTGATAATGTGCGGCGACCATGGCAAACCACCACCATTTGTCGGTTTATCCCCACATAATTGGCTAAAGAATTTTGTAGACTGTTATGAAGAAATTAATACCGATCATAGAGCACTTGATGAACAATTACGCGAGTTCAAGAAAGTAATCAGATTAAAACCGAATAGTATCCAATGTGAAATAATTTCGGAAACCCCATTAAATGACTTTTGGGAGGCGTGGAGACCAAACAATTTGATCGTAGCAAGTATAAAAATAGTCACACACACACACTTCAGATGAAGTTATTTGAATTGCATAAAGAAAAATTTGCAACACTTCCAAAGCGGCTGTGTTATAGACCCAAGGATACACGAAGACAGAATATCGAAGTTGATATTCCTGGGCAAAGTGAAAAACAGAATTTAGTGTTAAATGATATTGTGTTGGTTGATAGCAGCGTCGTCGAAGATGCATTGCGCGCTGATAAATCCCCATGAACGCTAGGTTACGCAGCAACGATACATTCTTTACAGGGATTAACTATATCAGATACAATTGTTTGGCTTATAGATAATCACATCGAGTGGTCAAATTTAGTTTACTTGGCGATATCCAGAGTACGAAGAATAAATCAACTTCGAAGAGTTGTTTTGGATGCTAATGACACTACAATAAGTGATATTGCCAGCGATGATATAATCAGAAAAAACCTCCCTGATTATATACAACAAGACAACAAAAATAGCAGAGAATTTGATATTGATGCCGCACTAATAATCACACTGAAACAACAACAGAATAATCCATGCGCGAGTTGCAATTGTATAATGAGTTGGCGTTGGTCGGATAAAGACTCTCGACAATTTACCGTAGACAGAAAAAGTAGCAGCGTTGGTCATACCAGAGATACTGTTATGCTGACATGTCTTGAATGCAACAGGCGCAGAGGTGCTAGTTAAGCCCACGCGGCGGTAATTGAGTATCCTCGGGTATCACTTGCAGTTGTTCACGAATAAATTCTCGCTGAGTAGCAGTTGAATCGAATCTATAAATTGCTGGTCTACCCATAGATCGTGTTATGCTAGATATTTTATGCACGGTGACACTCTTTTTGTGCCACCTTCGAGCTCGCCTGGCTCATATAAATATCTAATAGTGACATTACCGAGTATTGGTTGTTTTGAAAAATCTTTTTGCGGTTTTACAGGTATATACTTCTTTTTAATCGCGTTGTTAGGTTTCATGCTGATTGTTCGAGTAATCTCATTATTCAGCGCGGTAAATACGCCTGGCAATCTCTTGACCCATTCACGAGATCGTTTATCCTGGATGAATTCTTTCGCGTATTGATCTCCAAATAACCGCTCAGCAAGTGTGTGATTAAATCGTTCAACAATTGCCTGATCGCGATGTACCGCAGTATGTCCTCGTCGTAACGCAGTATTATCATTCTTCATTATTGATAGAACCGCACCCTGAAATTCCTTGCCAGGATCAACTTGTAATAAATTTGGCCAACGCAGAGGACTCCTTCGATAAATCATTTCAAACGCAGAAGCCGAAGTAGTTGATGATTTTGTTTTTAGTGGCTCTGCTTGTTTGTATCGACTCGCAACATCAACTACGGTTAACGCGTACTTGTAGAAACCATCATGCGGTATAAATAATATATCAGCTTGATGAATTTCATTAGGAACGGTCACATCAAAATGCGAGTAGTTAATTTGTTTAGGTGGTGGTAGATAAATTTACCATATCGGTAATTTACCTATAAAAAGTTGTCCGATTCGCCCCCTCTGCTGCTTCTTCTCAAGAAAGACCCACAGATAATAAAAGTCAACGATATGGGTTCAAAATATTTATTCAAGTATATACAAGGCCTCTCCGGCCTGTGCTTCAGTCTAGGCACCATCCATAACATTCTAATCTGGACATGGAACAAATCTATTCACATGTTATGTATTTATTTGATCTAGAAAAAAATTAAAGTTTATGCTTTCAAAAATGACCTTACTTTGCATACAACGCATAAGCATTTCATATAAGAATAACACTTTTCATACAACAATTATTATCCATTTTTTAAGAAAAAACCTAAACCAAAATAAGTAACAAACAATCAAATAGAGGAGATAGTTCATGATTCTCTCTATATCCGTCACACACATTGTTTAAAATCTGGTCAGCTACCACTTGTGTCCAAGCGTAGATTCTTCCCATTAGTATTCCATTTCATTTGTAAATCTGCTGTTATGTCCATTGGCGTTTATTGTCTTCTTCCCGTGGAGATGCAAGGTACGACATATGAATTGTCACTATTCCATCGGGGATGTAACATTTGTCTCTCATCGTCTGCATGTCTTCAATATACCTCACTAGTGTGGTATAAGTTAATTGTGCAGTTGTACTCAACCCGACACATACAGAAGATTTCAGACTGTCGTGATACATAGATAGGCTCAAACGACCTCAATGTTTGACTTGAGACTGACTTTTCAGTTCCTATAATAGTGAGCCAAATAAGTCCGAACTGAAACATGCTGATTCCTCAGCTGGAACGTCAGACGGAAAGTTTTTAAATTTCACCGTGTGGTGTAAGTTGTATTATATTTTATCAAAGTCGCAGTCATTTGGATGCTAAAATACTCCTTTATTTCTACTGAAATGTTTTCCTTCTTGGACGCGCTTTGTTGTGACGGTATGGTGGTGAAAGGGGTAAATGCTTGTGTTCTGCCGCTTTTGGAAAACTGCGTAGAGTGATCCATCTTTCTTGGCGTTTAAAATTCGCAATGAGGTGATGTTGTCCCTTTTGTATACTGGGTGATATCAGCGTCTCTATAAGCTAAAGTCTTTTAGTCTGGAAGTCTCACTGGTTGTACATAGTTTTCCATGGCGTTAGTAAATAAACAACAAAGATGTGGTGATGATTTGGTTTTGTGATCTTTCGGCACATCATCTACTCGAGTTTCTTGTTGGACTTGAGTCTTACACTCGATACTTGGTGTGTGAAAGGATTCATCTTTCTCGCTTGATAATGTTAGTAACAATGAACTATCGGTTTTAGACGGTGTCCCATTTTATATGCTGACCAACATCGACGTGGCTTTATGGTAAAGTGAAGTGATTGGGAAGCCGCACTCTCTTCTGGTTCACGATTTGATAGACATTTTATACAAAGATCTACTGACGATTTGGTGTGATGGTAAACGTAAGATCTTGTGCGGTTCGTGGGTCATCACTTTAAAGGTTTCATCCTGTCCAGACTTCAAGACATATTTTAGTACGTCAAAGTTCACCACTCGACTGGTGCGAGAACTGAGAGTCAATCCTCTCATTTTACATTTGATGTTCATTGCTCATTGACGGTTTCGTCATTCTGAGCCGTAATGTTTAGGACCGCCACTTGAAAAACTTAAAATCTTTTCGTCGGGATGTTCGTCTGTCCAGGCTTCTAAACTGTCTCCTTCGAAGTCAGGATGACGTTGACCGAGGCGATCAATGTAGATACAACTGTCCGTTTCAAAGTATAGGACGCGATCTCCACACAGTTCTAAAACTTCGTACAATTTAAAGCGAGCATGGACTGTCACATAAACCGCAATGCCGAAATTTCCAAATCTGTCGGCTTCTACAAAGTGTAGTTCTTCTTCGTAATTGACGAAGGTCAAGTCCTCAAGAAGGACGACGACGTGTTTCATGTATTTTGTTTTGTCGTGAATCATCTGTAAGTAGCGGTAAGGTTCGGACAAATACTTCGTCTTGGGTCAATACAGTCGTTGTGAAATTTTACCCCACAAGCAATTTAACATCACTCTGGCAAACGATCGCCTTCCTTCGTTTTGCTCCACGTGGTCTAAAGTGATGCGTTCCTGCACCCAGGAACTTTCTTTGAATTTCTTTTGGTCTTCGAGAGTGTGGCACCAGGATGGATAGCCGCTCGCGTCTTGTTTCAGTTTCAAAAAGGTATCCACGTAGTCTGCGGAAATACTTTTCTGTGTCTGGTCACCCTTGTGGTATTTTTGTGTCTTGGGAAAGTGGTAAATTTCGTATATTTCTAACAGTCGGTATCCCAGGCCCAAAGGTTTAAACAATTCCACGCTAACCCACGTTCCTGTCAAGGTACGTTTTACCTTGGTATGCTGACAAGGTTGATCTTGGTTGCACGTTTCAGCACAAGTAAGACACAAAGGAGACATCAGTTTCTCACACTGGAAATAGTGAGTTAAAACGGGATGGTACAAATCCGTGGGAGGCAAGACTTTGCACTTGATCAATCCTTCGTACAGTCGAACGTTGTCCAAATCCATCTCTAAGCCGTCACGAGTGGTTTAACTAAGCCCGGTGGAAGCTGCTTCTGCGGACTTGAGAAGGAATAACAGGCAATTTCCTAGCGCCAAAAAACAAGACACTTATGACTGATGCAACTCGTTAACTTCGGGTGGTCGCCCATCTCAGAAAAGATAAATATCGACTTCAAACCTTCTTTACCTTGCGACTGTACTTTCGCATGGGAAATGTTAAAAGAATAAATACTAACGGAAAATCCGGAGACGGAGTGATTAACACGACTTGGTATTATATTTAGTGTCATCTCGGCATCTCCCGCGACGCCACTGTGGCTTTGATGTACTAAATTTTCCTTTCCCTTGGATACAGCAACTGCATGGAACAGGTAGCACCTAAATGGGAGTCAAGTGATTCTCCATGTCAATATTTTCCATGCTTGCGTCATGGAGATGACACACCAGTTTCGCTTCACTGAATTAACACAACATGGGACGCAACAGTTGACAGATTTTAAGTCATTGCTCAATTGGGTCAGTCGCCAGTGGTTGCATGCGACGGTGGGACAGACCAACATGTCTCTTTGCACAGCTGCCGCCCGCCTCAAGCTGGTCAGCACCCAGACAATAAGGTGCGGTCTCGCCACATGTCGTCTGCCTTACTGGGTGAGTAATGCATAAGGTACGCGAGTACCTGACAAAGAAGACTGCAATTATTGCACAAAGAAAAAACTTACATAAAACAACACTGAAACCTCCAATCCTCAAGCTAGGTACCTGAAATATCCGGACCATGCTGACTGAACACTAAGATGATCAGCGCGCAATTATCAATGTTCCAAACACTTTTGTCATCAATGAAGAAATTGTAAGACTCCAGGTAGACATCGACGCACTACAATAGACACTGCTACCAGAGTTCTGGCTCCTCACATCAGCGATCTATACGTTCTTCTGGCACGGAAAGAGCACTGAAAAAAACCACAGAGTTTTGTGTTGGATTCGCAATCATGAACACTTGACTGAAGTCAATAGAATCCTGCCAATAATGTAACAGAAGACTGATATCACTTTGCCTCCACACCACCACCGATACATTGCACAGCTCCGACTGCGCCACTAACGACTATTTGGCGGGATGAAAAATGAAACTGCAGCCACAGCTACAAAGCCACTGCGGACTCTGCATAACCATCGTCTTTAATGGACGCACTTCCATCGTATCTCGAGACTAATGTATGCCAACAACCATCATTGTACTACAGGGATGTATTCACTGTGTTGCTAGGCTCAAAATTAGGTTTGGGGCACCGAGTGTCCGAGTGGCCTATAGCACACTCCGTTACGGATCATTGCCATCTCACCTCTTTCTGTGCGGGTTCGAGTCAAAGATTCGGCTAATGTAGTTATGTGAGAAAGCTTGACAGTAGGTTCGCGTGGGTCGGTGGTTCTTTCCGGTGGTTTCACCAAGTTCTCGCTCCACCAATAGTACTGACCGCCATGTATAGCATATCGTGTGCTGAACAATGGTCTTAATTCGTGGGATAAAACTGAATTAATAATGTCTTTAATGCAAAGTAAAATCATCCAAACATTTGGAAGCGTGTATATTCAGATATTTTGAAGTCCATATTCATAACTTGAAGTCTGAGCACCTTTCAGATGTTTGATGTTTGGCGTAAGCAAGTGTTCGACACTTTTGTATTATTTCTGATTTAGTAATTGTTGTGATTTCTTGACTTGCAAGAAAATTAAATAACATAATTTTCAACCTTTATTTAGGCTGTCACGTTGTAAGGATAAACTAGATTTGTATATGTTATACTCTGTGGCTTATAAATTATCGACGTAAAGATACATGAATGTCGATTCGCCGAGCAATGAGATGTCAAGCCAAAGCCAGGAACGCAACATTGTCGTAAAATAGTTTCCAGGCTAGTGGTGAAACCCTGTGATCGAATCAAAAGAACATCAAGTGCAGGTTGTAAATCAACCCTTGACAGACAGTTGGGAGGGGGTAGTGTATGAACATTATATGAATCAACGTCCACTCGGAAATGAGCAAAGAATGGCCAACATTAGAATAGGAATCTTAAATATATTATTTTGAGAAATAACTGTCCGTAGTTGCTAAAACCAGCTTCCAAGATTTATAAGAGAAGTTAAGCTTCTTCGACGTCATTAGAAATTCGCGAGAAGCTTTTGTATTCTGTAGGAGCTGCAATACATGTCAATGACTATTTGCTCGATCGTTGTAATATATTACTTCAAAGTAATTGTTCTTGAATTACTGCATTATTTATGATTTAGTACGTTGAATGAATTTGTGTAGGGTTTGATTCATTCGTAGTGTTTGATATACACGCCTGTTTTGAGATATGAGGAATGTTTATGTATAAAATTAATTTTGTAAGACATTTGGTTAGTTCGAAATATCCTCGTGTATTTACTCATGTGATATAGATTTGAAAATGATGAATTGATTTATAATTTGTATAGTGGTTGCAGTATGCAACATTAGTTAATAGGGTTTGCCCATTTGTGTGTACTAGGAGAATGATGTCTTAGGATGTCAGCGCATGGATATGTGTATATCTGTGAACACTTTGTACAAGTGCAATATACAGAATAGCGTCTGATTATGTGATATTGTTCTATATAATAAGATTGAGAATCTGTATATACCGTATACGCATAGCAGATAGAACGGGTATTTCCAAGGGCATGAACGCGTGACCAATGAACGTAATGGCTTATATGATGATATTGTTGTTTAGTGTGAGTTAGATAACTAGGGAAATATGTTATGCTAATGTCCTTAAAAGCACAAGTTTACATGCATATAAAAATAATATAAATAAATCAATAGTCAAAATCACCGTTTAAGAAAATCTTCCAAACTGACACAGAAATTTGTATTCTTTGATCGTGATTCTCCAGTAAGTATTAACATATGCCGTTTCAAAGTATTGTTGTGTGTAAATCGTTAATCACAAACTTCACATTTGGATTGAACCACGTTTTCCTGCATTTGTCTCATTTGGACATTCAACGAAACACGTTGGTTGAACATTTTGTGACATATTTTACATTGAAATTGTTTTTTTTCTGTATGTATACCATTATGGCTCTACACATCACCTTTCCCTTTACATACCTTAGGACAAAATTCACATTTGAATGGCTTGTCAGCACTTTGTATCATATCATGTATTCCTTAAAACAGACATAATTTCATGACATTTCAAAACATTATCTCCTTGAACATTTTACTACCAACTTCACATTAGACTGGTTCATTTCACTTATGTATTATACTGTGCCTCTTCAAATTATTATATGCGTAAATATTTCGTCACAGTCACATTGCAATGACTTATCGCCAGTAGCCTGGACGGCTGCATTATCGCGGTATTTAATGTTTTTATTTGTACATATTTAAAATATTAATTTTATTGCTGTTTGCTGAGAATTTTAAACGATTCAATGGCTTTCCCTCTTCCTATTCCTATATATAAGAAACACGTGAATATTATTACTAAACAGAATATAGTAAGGGAGCTAACGATAGTAACATTGATAAACAGTTTCTAAAATGCGTATGCGTGCACTGTAGAATACTGTAAGAGTTGTTGT